>OX377201.1:15990259-16270274 GCA_947396885.1 Heligmosomoides polygyrus polygyrus
AATCTCTAGCGCCCTGGTGGATCTCAAACCCGCACTAGCTGTTTCCAGAGCAGGCACCGGATTCATCAACAATCAAACCCGTGAGTATGCGAGGTATAAGGGGTAGAGATAAGATAGGAATCAGGTAGAGATAAAGTAAGAGTCAGAGACGCAGGCTTCATTGTGGATATCTCTCCCCCCTAAACCGGCGGGTTAGTCGCTGTTGAATACGGCCAGAGGAGTGTAGAGTTAGTTAACTCAATCTTTAACTTGGTATTTTCACTTGAACTGCTCGCCTTAAAGAAGGATCGACCTCTCCACGCGATCTGTTTTTACGAGTCGTAAGCGAGAGACGTTTACTACCTCAAACTTGGGTAATTTAACCAAAAGATTGATATGTCAATAGAACACGAATATGAGACACAATAAGTGAAAATCAGGTCAACAAGAACGGTGAGAGAAATGTTTAAATTAGAATCAAAATGCTGCAAAAGGAAGAAAATGAGCTTGGGACTCCCAAAGTCGTTTTTGAAAATCTAGTCCCGCCTCCAGCGTCGCACCTTATATGTGAGCTACAGAACGAATGGTATTTGTCGGCGCCGACCAAGAGATCAGCTGTTCCGATAACTGTGAGAAACATTCCCACTGATCGATTAGATAAATTCTTATGCAATAAAGCCTACTACGTCAACGAGAACAGCCATTTTAGCGACAGCAGGAATGGAAAGAATGCTCGGAGAAGGGAAGTTATCCTTGTTGACGTTTTCGAAATAGCCACGCGGGTCTTGACCGCCTTCGTTTGCGCGACCTCAAACTTGAGTAATTGAACTTTTATTAATGCGCTTAAATAACGACAATGATAACGACAGCGATAACGAGTGATTTAACTACAATGCCTAAAATAATCACCACCTATATATAAAAGAGTTTGTCCGTCGAGTGATCTAATCTAAGTGAGATACGCCGCATTCGCCGCATCACCCACAGCAAGAGCGGTCGAATGATCTAACATAAGTGAGGTACGCCGCATCACCCACAGCGAGAGCGGTCGAATGATCTAACCTAAGTGAGGTACGCCGCATCACCCATAGCGAGAGCGGTCGAATGATCTAACCTAAGTGAGGTACGCTGCATCACCCACAGCGGGAGCGGTCGAGTGATCTAACCTAAGTGAGGAAGGCCGCATCACCCACAGCGAGAGCGGTCGAATGATCTAATCTAATAAGTGAGGTACACTGTATCATCCACAGCGCGGTCGAAATTTCCCATTGAACGTGGGGATTGCCGCAGCATGGAAAGCGCATCCTTTTGCTGCTTGACAACAGCACTTGCGCGCGTTCCTGAGCGTCCAGATTCAGAAGCCGTGCCGTCGACTTCGTGACATTAGCATAAGAAGACCACCAAAGGGGGAAGAGTATAAGGGGAAACCTCGAGGGTGGAGAATCGACAGCGACCAGGAGGTAGCGACTTGGAAGAAGCATCGGGATGGGGGGGGGGTCGATAGGGGGATCAATGAAGCGTTAAGGAAGGACCAGTAAAGAGATAGCAATTGGGGGGGAGCAGTTAAGAGGATCAGTAAAGGGATTCATTACCAGTAAGACAGTACGGATTTAGAAGATGTGACATCGATGACACGCAATGGGCGTTCGCTCGCCGTCGTCGTGTGTGAGCGTGGGAGAGCTACTTAATTGGGGAGAGTATTAACGAGGATTCCTAGGGATCGACGAGGAAGAAGGGACCTGGAGGCGGAACCTCGACGGGGAACCAGCAAGAAGGGAGACGCAAGAAAATTTATACGCGAAACAAGGAATCTGCTATATGCGCATCCTCTTCATGCTCGATACAGCGGCAACTGTGCGCGCTTCTGGTCCTCTGCATTCAGAACGTGGGTCTTCTGAGGTGCTGGTTTCAGAGGACAGGTCCTCTACGCCGCCCTAGAAGCATCTGAAATAAGGAATTGTGTCACCGGCGTGCTGCGGCGTACAGCCGCTTTCAGAATTCCACATGAGAATAATTTTTTTCCTTTCCTAGAATAATATTCTGTCCGCCTGCCTATGACACCTCACCGTGCAGATTTAAGAGGAGACAATTTCCTGTGCGTTTGGCTTACGCAATGACAATAAACAAGAGACAGGGACAAACTTTCGACAGGGTCGGTGTATACCTCCCCAGCCCATTTTTTCTCATGGTCAACTGTACGTGGCGTGCTCACGTGTTCGATAGAGATCCCATCTGAAAATTTGGCTACCACCAGGATGGAAGACTATATCAAACGTAGTATTCACCGAGATGTTTTGACTAAAAATTAAACCATTTTCGTCGCGCTATCAATAAATTTTTTTGAAGCGCACATCTTTCTTTGTACAAGAGTAGTTCCTGAGAAAAAGCCTAACTGTATCACCCCGCGAAGCGGGCAAGTGCGAGACAGGCCGTTAGGCGTGTCGCAGCACTTGTATGAAAATAAAAGAGACATACGAAGTGACAGCTCGCTCTTCTTTTATACTACATAGACAATCCTTTTATATGAACGAGATAACAGACAGAATGTCAACATTTGACAGCCAAGAGAATGTAAACATCAGGCTCATGAGAAGTTCCTAAGAAAACTAGTTTTACTGATCAGCTACGAGATAAGCAAACTACCCAACGGAATAAATAGAGTCTCTACAGTCCTTTCCTTACTACCTAATCTGGCTCCTGAACTCCTCTCCTAGAGGTTACCACTGAGGGTGTCGTATTCGATTAGACCGGTGTACTTACACAAGCAGAAAACGTTACATGATGAAATCGAACTTCCCTCAGGACGCGCCATGCACTTCACTTCCATTCGATGGTATACGCGCCATGCTCACAGACCTGGAGCTCAAGCACTGATAAAAATTCAGATTTATGATTCATTGGCACGCTTGGATGACATTCCAAAAAGATGGGAAAACGTATCGGTCTGGAGACATCTCAGGTATAGCCAGGACTTTCTTGGTAGACACCATATAAATCCTTGGTTAAAATGGAGTGGAAGAGTACACAGTAATACTTAAGTTGATGCGCATGTGTGGCAGAGACTTACTCTTTATTTTTGTTGCATAATTTGTTCACAGAAAATTAGATGCGTCGGCCACGCAATGTGCTACGCAGACACTCGCTGGACAAGAGTTGCCACCGAGTGATTTGCGCGGGATGTCAAGGGAACACAAGAATGGTCGGTCTTCTTCGTGAAATCCTTGAACAAACGATATGTGTCGCATGTTCCATGCGCCTTTAACCGCCTTGATCTAGTTCCTCATGTTGTCACTCTGTTTGTTACTGCCTCGATGACTCATCGCAGTAACTTGAACTGTATTTTGAATGCAGGAAAAATTTTGAAGGAGTGATGGCGTGCTGCAGCGACCGGTAGTCTGATGTGGCAAGGTCTGGGCTATAGGACGGGTGAGGCAGAAGTTCCCAGCTAACTCCTCATTTTTTTCAGCGTGATATTTACGCCGTGCGGTCGAGCGTTTTCATGGAGGAGTTTCACAGTTGCTATGTTCACTTCTTGTTGACGCAATGCTTAGTCCACGCGGCTCAGTTGTTCTTTGTAAAGGTCTACCGTGACTGTTTGGCCTGATCCAGCACCTCAAAATGCACCAGACCTCTACTGTACCACAAAGCACAGCGTGACTTTTTCCGTGAATTTCAGGCTGCATCGTTGCCTTCGGGACCTCACCGGGCTCAACCATTGCCGCTTCCGTGTGGTATTGTCGCACTGGATGCACTTCTCATCCGAGGTCACGATGGAGTCATAGAAACCGCTGTTTTTTGTTTTGCGGATGAGAATTCCAGCGATGGTGATTCCGCTGCCTTGTTTGTCTGCTGAGCTGTGGCACCCATTTTCCACACCAATTTGGCTTTCCGATTGCATGTAGATCGGCTATGGTAGAATGGTGACAGCCGAACCTGTGTGCGAGTTCACGTGCAGTTTGTGATGAATCCAACTCGACAGCTTCCTTTAATTCCTGGCTCTCCACAACTTCAGGTGCTTTGTCTTCAAGGCTCTCATCACAGTCTCGGAATCTTTGAATGGCATTGATGCAATGATCGAACTTCGTTACCAAATACTTCATACAAGACGCGATGGGGTTCCGCAGCAGTTCTTCCGCAGCAGTACAGCAAGCTAACCCACACTCTGCATTTTTGCTCGATCATCGTTAGTCTAAAGAAATTCTTTGAAAGGGTCAACGAATCGGAACTAAACTTTGGCGAAAGATGCCTCCGGAAACGATTGTTAATCGCGGAAAGCTACATGATTCAAGAAACAGCAATAGCAGAGAAATGACAAAACGAAAGCAGGCAACATTTATGATCCGAAAACCTATTATTATTGAAGTTTTGTCTACTCTCGTGTGCCCGCTTGTTTCGGTATCATGTTGTTGTAGGTAAGGTACCATATTTTGTCTCGTGACGCCGTACGTCCCGGTTGGAGCCGGGTTGCTATTCATTGAGGAGTCACCCATCGTCCATGGGCCAGCACATTTCACGCTCTTCGTTTCCCTCGAGCAAGAGCAATACATTGGAGCACTCTGGCACGTGACAGAGACTAACGGAGACGCTGCTCTCATCCGCTCGAGCAACTCGATGATCTACCGGACGACAGGGGATACAGTTTGGCCATCTCTTTCGAATGACTTTTTACTTTTTTTGTTAATTGTTTTCGTTATTGTTCTAAATAGTAAAGGTTTAATTACCCAAGTTTGTGGTCGAGAAATGAGGCGATCAAGTACCACGTAGCTAATGGAGAATTGTGAATCGTCTGCAGACCTGGAGCTTATCTTCTTTGAAAATTGTTCGCAACTATACGACATAATACACCATTGAGGCACCGCTGGTGCTCCTTTATCCCTCTGTGGAATAACCGGGGATGTGCCAACCAGGGATGGGCGGAAATTTCGAAAAGTTTTCCAGGAAACAGAAAATCGCTTTCGTCAGAACGCAAAAATCAGAAAAAAGAAAGGCCAAAACGCCAGAAAACAGAAAAATTAGAAAACAGAAAATGTTATAATACGATTGTGAGCTGTCAAACGATGTTTTGTTGCAATCAAAACTTCTAGCGCAGGGCGGGACTCGAACCCGCACCTCCCTCTAACCGGGCGGGAATGCTCTACGCCATTACACCACCGGAGTCGTTTGATCGAATAATAATAATACGATTGTTCTACGCAAAGATCCATTTTTCCAGTTGCGGATGCTTTTGTATGAATAAAAAAGTGGTAGTGGATACTCGCAACCGCTTCCAAAGTTTCTAGTGCACACCAAATTCAATAAAAAAGGGTAAAGGACGACGTTACTCAATCCCTTTTAGGATGCGCCACGCATTCTACTTCTACGGGATGTCGTGGAGGCGACTTGAATGCGTATTTGGCCATACAATGACTTGCGGCGGCGAGCCGATGAACAAGTCAGCGCTTTATCCTTCCCAGACACCTCTGGTACCAATTCACCGACCCCGAAGGGATGGAAGGCTTGGTTGGCCTGGACGGGAGATCCGAACCAGGAGCCTGGTATCGGGTGCACGCGACAGCTGGCGCCTCCTCCGACTGCGCTACACGCGCCCACCAAATTCAATACAACAGTAATTTGTAGATCTTGCCTGATAGATCCTAGGAATCTCGACATCACATTTATATTAAAATATATCGGTTTAAGATACAGTCCACTGATATAGTCCAATGTAGGTGTAATCACAAAACAGACGAATCGCTAGATTAAAGGTCCTACTAATAAAACTAATTTTTCTGTTTTCCAGCCATTTTTCTAGAAAACAGAAAAAATTGCCGAGAATAGCCAGAAAATTAGATAACAGAAAACAAAAACAGAAATTCCGTCCATCTCTTGTGCCAACCTCACCCTGGCTATCCTATGTTGCCAAGACATACACCTAAAAGCTTTCCAGGTAATCAACAACTGTGGACTAATTCTCAATGAACCAACTTTCCCGCACAACCTATTAATCGAAGAAAAGGCCCTTCTCCGTGACCGTCCCGAAGCTGTGATCCAACGTTGGACGTGTTTTGCGGATAATGGGCGCTGTTTTCAGGCGTATTACGTTACTTTTGATGAGTGGTGCTCGTCTCCGACGCGGCACGCATCTGTCGGTTCGATAACTTACACTGTGGCTGGCATATGCGACCGATTCGTACAGCTTCGCACAAATATTTTTCAGTAGAATCCTCTCGTACACCGCCGAAAGGCGAAGCAGGCGTTTTGGAATTACAATAGTAGTGGAAAGTATTGGTTTCGGAGAGGCCGGGTCCCATCGGTGAAGGATAATTTCTCCCTTTTTTGCTGTGGCAAACTGAGCGGCGGCCATCCTCCAGAAGTCGTGAGCTCGCTTTGTAGTATGCTGACTCCGACGCTCTCGCCTCTCACCGTAACGTTAAGGAAACGCCTCGGAATGCTCGTGACATTTCATTCAACCATCTATAACTTTTTTGTACACCAAATTCTACACTTTTCAATCAAATTCGACCCTTTCCACGTCAGCTTGGACACTCTTCGATACAAATTTGATGCTTCTGAAATCAAAATGAATTAAGTGAAATTCTAATCAAGATGAGTTCCTTACAGATTAAACTACAAACTCTCCAAAAAGGTTGAAATAATTTCTTGTTCAAGGAAAATTTGGTACAACTTTCTCTGAAATTTTTAGTTCAGGTGCCTGAATGAGTCTAATGATTTTATTCCTTTGGGAAAAATATTAGATTATATTTTTTAAAATAAGCAACAAGGCAGCAAGTGCATTAAAAAGACGAGAACGAGCCATGCATTCGAAAGGCTCGTCGCGATTTTTGTTTGTTTGGTGGTGAAATATTGCGCACAAAAAGCTGCGAAGTGAGGATATTTGTGTGTTTTTACAACTGTATTTTTTGCAAGTGTGCATGTAGCGCAGTCGAAGAAGGTGCCGGTTCTCTCGTGCGCACGACACCAGGTTCTTGGTTCGGTGTTCCTATCGAGGTCTACCAAGCCTTCCATCCGAGATCGTTGAATTGGTATCAGACTTTGCTGGGAAGGTGGAGGCGCTGAGTTTTTCATCAGCTCCACCGCAAGTCATTTTATGGCCAAACACGCACTTAAATCGTGTGCACGTCATCCCTAAGAAGTAGAATGCGTAGCGCATTCTAAAAGATATTATGTGACGCGCCCATCACCTGTATCACCTGTCGTCTCGTTGATCATCGTCTTGCTCGAGCGGGCGCCAGCAACGTCTCCATTCGTGCCTGTCGCGTGCCAGAGTGCTCCAATGAATCATCCTCGCTCGAGGGACACGAAGGGCGTCATATCGGTCGTTCAGGGCTTTCACAAAGAAGTCCGACTAACGCGTTAGTGGGCGTCCTGGTGTTCTCTTGACATCCCGCGGAATCCAGTCGGTGACGGCTCTCGTCCAGCGGGTGACTGCGAGTCGCATTACATGGCCGGCCCACCTAATTTTCGACAACTTGGCCCACGCGACAGCGTCTCTGATCTTCGAATGTAGGCGATGCTCGGAACTCCGGAGGCCTTCTCTCACTTGCGTGAGTCGTGTCACTCCGAGCATCGTCGTCTCGATTCCACGCTTTGCGACGCTGATCGCGTGTTCATCCTGCTTTCGTATAGCCCAGGTCTCTGAGGCGTATGTTAGGGCAGGAAGAACAGTGGAGTCGAATAGGTGGGCACTGAGTCGGACGTTCTTCGTCTTCTTCGCGACTTCTTCGACGCTCTTGAAAGCTCCCCAAGCCGCTCGTTTCCTCCTGCTCAGCTCTGGCGCTAGGTCGGTGGCCATATTGACTTCGCGACCCAGATACACGTAACTGGAGCATTCGGAGATGTTCGTTCCGTTGAGCGGGAATGGGGCATCAGAAACCCATCCGTTCCTCATGAACATCGTCTTCGTAAGATTCAGCTGCAATCCAACGTTCCCACATACACAATAGAAGTCGGCCAGCATTCGCTCCGCCTGACTGAAAAATGCGCCCATTATCCTTATAATATCCTTACAGGTGTGGAACTTCGCCATAACTGAAACGGTGCTATCAGTCGAGTAAAAATCACCACGTCTTAGATGAGGGCATGGCGCAATCTCCTCTTTTGGCGCTAAAAAATAGCCGCATTCCTGCTCATTGAACCTATGCTAAAATTGAACCTATATTTTCCTAAAAAAAGAATTTTATTAAATCCTAAACAACGTGTTGAGTTATTGAGTGAGTGATTTAAAACTTCAAAGAAAGTTATACTTTCCTTCTTTCCTTCATCAAGCAAAGTCATTCCAACATTTCGGAAAGTCTAGTTTAATCCGGAAGGTGCGCGTTTTGAGTCGGAAGACGTTCAGTTCGACGTTTTTTTGAGTTTTCAAAGGCGCTAAATTTAGTTAGAAGACTAGGGTTTCGAATTTGTCCAATTTGATGTGAAAACCGCATATATACTATCCAGCTGCTCGACAATATCTGCCCACTTTGTCCAACTCTAAGAAGACGTGAATTTCAGAACGGAACCGTCATTGACCTCGAACAGACCGCCATCGATGTGCAGAATGGGAAGCACTCCAAACAGCCCTGTTTGTCTTCCCGAACGACTCGATTTATCGTCCTGTACGAGTTGTGGGGCAGGCATGGCTCAATCTCAATCGGAAGACGTTAGATAGATGTCGGAGAAGCTTCACATTAGGCCTAAAAGTATTGTTCAGATAAAACTATAAACATATCATTTCTATTCGCGCAGTGTAGGCATTTTTTAAAGCACCCCGTAGACGTAAATGAATTTTTATTGAACGTTTTCTTTGAAGAAATATATTCTCAACTTCATTAGACCACGTGTACTTGATCTTTAGACACAACCATTTCGGTCTGCAAAACGCCAATTTTTTGAAATTTTGTTAATTTTTTCTTTCAGTTCATTATTCCTCTACTTATTGGAGGAATAAAATCAGGAAATATTCCAATTGTATTGGCGTTATAAGTTTGTTTCTTTCAATTGTAAACTCCTCGAACCTCTAGATGCATCAGATAAATAATAATATGAATGAAAGACGGCGTTACTCAATCTTTTTGGGATGCGCCACGCACTCCCACTGGACGTCGTGAAGCCGATTTCAATGCGTATTTGGCCATACAGGACTTGTGATGGCCAACCAATAAACAAATTAGCGCTTTGTTCTCCCCAGACAAGTCTGGCATCAATTCACCTATCCCGGAGGGATGGAAGGGTTGGTTGGTCTGCGCTGGAAATCCGAACGAGGAACCTGGTATCGGGTTCATTCAACAGCCGGCACCTCCTCCGACTGCGCTACATGCGCTCAAATGAATAAATAAATAAAAGTACCCGAGTTCGAAATAAAAAGTGTTTCGTTTAAAGTAGAAACAGTACATCAAGTAAGCTCAACAACGGCAAGCCAGCAGAGTAGCGATGCGCATGTTGGATCTACAACATTTCCAATGATGGGAAACCTAGGAGCTTTCTTCTTCTGGACGCAGTCGGAGGAGGCGCCAGCTAACGTGTGCACCCCGATTAGAGGTTCTTGGTTCGGGTTTTTTTTCCAAGCCCTTGGGGAAGGATAAAGGGCAGCACGAACTTGTCCATCGGCTGGCCACCGCAAATCATTGTATAAGCCATGTATGCATAGAAATTGTCTCCATGATATACCGCAGAAGTAAAATGCTTGGCGTATCCTGAAATCAGATTAGCTAGCTCCGACCTTTATCCGTTGTCTTCAATACGCATTGGTACGTGTGTATAAGCTCGCTTCTAATAAGCAAACGAATAAGAAAATCTCCCAGTTATCCCTCATTTTTTCTCTGTGTTGATTCGCCGGCTCTTCCTAGCGAGAATGATCAACACACCAACCACATCATCAACATCGGTCCTGCTTAGAACAGACAACAGACACACGTGAAGAACAACCAACTTGGAGCACGTGCTACCTGCACCCGATAAACAACAGCTGCTCGGCGAATTCTGCAGCTCCAGCGATTCCACCCTCACTCGTGCCGCTGAACTTTGATGGCTAGAAACGACCGTCAGCTGTGAGCCACGTAATTATAGAGGGCGGTGGTAAAAATAGTCGAAGAGATATGAGCTTTCGAACGACCACATTGAAGGTTCATCTGTGAGCAAACAGGTACTGTGAATGGTAATAACTTTGTCCTCAGTAAATGTTCTGAAGAAGTTAACGGTTAATATGAAAGCTTGAGAAAATAGAGACACTGCTCTATGGGTAAAGTGGGTAAAGCGTCCCCGAAATGTAACTGACATATGCCTAATTATACCGTTATGGCACAAAAGACACTGCAGGAGAGACGCATTGTTTCTGACTTGACTTTTTGTTTCCGAGTTCTTCGAAATGAAACAAAATTATTGGCAAGCAAGTATTGGATATTTGTGCCATCAAGCTTGCGCAATGGTAGGTTCAACGTTCATTATCGTAGAATAAATAGAAGCAAGAAAAAAATATTCATTGATGTTCAATAACCTATTTAACCGTTGTGCCAGGTGGATGCAGCTGTTACCATTGACAGTGTTTGAAGCTGACAATGGCTCTGCATTCAGAAAACAACTGAAGAAACACGATCTTTTGCAGCTATTAGGAAACGCTTAGGGCTTGCATTTTATCTTTCCTGTTTCAGATGCTGCTATGTGGTGAGGTTCGTGTGATGTTGGCTGTACGGTGATGAGTGTTACTGGCAGTCTGACGCTAAATTCATCGTGTTGTTGTTATCGTTTTATAACCTTCCCAACGCTAATTATCTAGATAATGTTATTCCTTTTTTCTTGCGTTGCTTCTCATATGAAGCTACATCTTCAAACACTCGTGCAAAGTGAACGTCTATCCCCGGAGCGATGCCACGTCATTGCCTTAATACTGGGACGTTCCTCTAATCACAACATTTTGCGACATTAGCCTGAGTTGTTAGGGGTGATGAGTAGTTGGTTGGCAGGAGAGTTTAGACTTGATCAAAAATGTTTCGAAGATATTTGTCATTCCACAGGATGTTTCGGTTTTTGTCGTCAACCAGCTGCGCTATAGAAGCGACAATGGCTGTCACTGAAAAAAGCATTGCCTAGCCTAAGTACGGAAGGCTACTACCTGACGCTTAGGTGCTGACCAGCCAGGAATGCTGCTCGAGAGTGAGTTATTATAAATAACCACACTATAGCTGGGCTGTGTTTTAGAAAACCGATTCATTCTAATTTTTTTGTTGTGCTATTCTGTGCTATTCTTTTGTCTTACCGACCTTCACTGCCAACAATTTGTTTTCACAGAGCAAATTTCGTGACTTTCGTGTGTATTAAGGCATTGTAGCGTACTGATGCGGGGTATTTCCTACCATCAGTAACGCTACCCATGCGTGTACGCGGGTGGCTCCACATTCCTTCTCATTGCACTGTAAATCTCACAGTTTTCAAGTGGAAAATGAGCGCACTGCAACGAAAAAGGGCAATAGGATTTCTTGCTTTGAAGGAGGTACTCTGAACACTTTAAACACGTTTCACTATTTTGTCTTTCTATATTGTTTGCGAATTTCTTTCATTTTTCAATGTTATTTTTATCAGCTATGCTTCTAGAAAGATGTTTAGTTATTGTTGTTTTTCAGTTTTTTTTAGTACTGGATCTGTCTTAGTTGCATGACGATGTGTTAGAAGTTATGCGCACCTTCAAGTGCAATAAATAAATAAATAACAAATATTCAAGCGAAACACAATCAATCGAGTGTGAAACGCAAAATTTCAGACGAGTACATAGTGCATTCCGTACCTCTCACATGTCAGAAAATTTCTTTGTTCTTAAGCTTTTATTTGAGTTCTCAACTTCTTCAGTACCTTTACTGTGAGCAAAGTTATCAAAGTTGAAACAGTGTATACATTTTTTGAGACACCCTGTTTAAGGCAAGTGAAATGCCGAAACCAGGAGCTGAACGCATAAGGTTTGAAGCTAACCGCCCAGCCTACTCGCCGCTGAGGGGGTCAGGAAAGGCCGCAAAATTGTCAAGGGCCATTCGCAGAAGATGGACTGCGGATCAACATGCAGGAAGCGTTTTTCACAAGCTTCGTGCTGTGCACAGTGGTCATTCTGGATTGCCGGGGAAATTTGGTCGGGATCGAGGAAGTGACCTTCAGAGGGGTCAGCTCTGGACATGCTGGCAAAGGATAGAATGAAAGCGGAACGGTACGTATTTGCCTATTTGTTTGGTTTATTTAATTTTTATTTATGTTTACATTGTTTACTTGTTATTTACCTTCTTACTCTTGTTCTCTATAAAGATCTTGTTTATATGTATACCATTTTTGGGTCAAATTGGACACTTTTCAGATCAAATTAAACGCTACCCTAAGGTAGCCTAAATCCTTTTGAAATCAAAAACAAATCCACCCAAATCGAAGTGAGCCCCCTCTAAATCAAACTAGAAACTCTACAAAATGGTAATAATAATTTTTTATTCAAGGAAAATTTTTATATGATTTTCTGAAGTTTTAATTCACCTATGCAATAAGTGAACAAATTACTTGAAATTTTTATAAAATTCTCATTTTTAAAAGAGAGATAATGGTTTAAAAAAAACTTGTTTCAAAGACCAGGAAGGCAGCCATTTTTAATTCGATTTTGAAAAGTTCGCTTTGACTTCAATCTTCTTAGGCTAGCTTAGAAGTGTGTCCAATTTGAATTGAAAAATATTCAATTCGACGGGAATTTGACGGGAATATGTCCAGTCAGGATTATCGTCCCCAACTGACAACAACGACTGACGTGAACGAGTCCGGCTCCATTAAGATTAGCGGTACTGAAATTGCACGAACTTCGGTGTTTAAATACCTGGGATCAGCAATAGCGTCTGACGGCGGTCTGATGGTTGAAGTGAACTCACGCGTGAGTGCAGCTTGGTCCAAGTGGCGTTCGCTGACTGGCGTGCTCTGCGATAGGAAGATACCAGAGCACCTGAAGTCGAAGATTTACAGAGCCGTCGTGCGCCCGGTAGCGATGTACGGCGCTGAGTGTTGGCCTGCGACCAAGGAAGTTGAAACGCGCCTCAGCGTCATGGAGACGAAGATGCTGCGCTGGACGGCTGGAGTCACGCGCATGGACCGCATTCGAAATGATGCTATTCGGCAAAAGTTCGGTGTCGCGCCGATAACCGACAAGATGCGCGAAGCTCGCTTGCGATGGTACGGCCACGTTCTGCGTGGGAAAGAAGACAGCGTCCGCAAGATAGGCCTTGAGTTGGAAGTATCTGGAAAGCGGCCTAGAGGACGCCCGAAGCAGCGTTGGTCCGATACGTTACACACGGACATGAAAGTAGCTGGTGTCCACCCTGATCAAGCGCAGGATCGGGAAAGGTGGCGTCGTAACACCAGAAAAGCGGACCCCGCGACGATGCGGGACAAACGCTGAAGAATAAGAAGAAGAAGAAGAAGAAGGATTATCGTCCCCAATGATGCTGAGTGACGGTTATGAGGAACCGAAAGGACGACATGATTCAGTGAGTGAGACAACGCCTCGAGAATTCCGAGCTTCGTCGATGTTCGAGTACCAGACACGAAGTCAACTCATCGAAAATTACGTGGGCCGGTTCCGGAACGGCGCTTGTAAACACCTGTAGGACGAAATCCGTGGCTTGATTCCACAGAGTGTCAAGAGAACACTACGATGCCCACCAACCCGCAGGTCAGATTTTTCGCAAACACCCTGAACGAACGATATGACGCTCTTCGTGTCTCTCGAGCGAAGAAGGTCCATTGGAGCACTCTGGCACACGACAGCGAGGAATGGAGACCTTCGAGAAACACGACGATCTCTAGGGGACGATGCATCAGATAGAACAGAATGCTAGTGGAAGTTGGAAGTTCGCGACACCCAGGTGGCAATCACGATGAGCTCAAAGGAATCTTGGGAAAATGCCATCGTTGAAGACCTTCGCTGGAGTCGACGCTCTGAAAAAGACACCTTTCCCGAGGAGTGGTAGGAACAGCCGATTCTGTGTTTACAGATAGGAAACAGAAAAGGAGAAGAACGAGTCAAAGAAGAAGGCGATGACAAGAAAAAAAGGAAATGAAGAGACAAGCAATGGTAAAAGTGCAGAACTAGAAGAAGAACAATGGGAATGAAAGAGAAGAAGTTGATGATGAGGGTGAAGAAGAAAAAGAGAATGATGAGGAACAGGAGAGCGAGAAAAAGGCGAAGAAGGAGAAAAGAATAAGAGAACGACGAAGAAGGAGAAGAGAAAGAAAAACAAGAGGAAGAAAATGATAATGATGAGGAACAGAACAATGGGGAAGAAGACGCAGAAGCAGAAGAAGAAGAAAAATGTGAATAAGAGGAAAAGAAAATGGGCGCCGGTGAAAAACGGGAGGATGACGGAAATGAAGTGGAAGAAGAGGAAGAAGAAAAGAAAGAAAAACCAGAAAAAGTAATAATGATGAAAAAAAGAAGAGCAAGAAGCAGGTAATGATCATGAAGAAGAAGGAGCGAAGAAGCAGGGTAACGGCGAGGTTGACGAAGAAGTCGAAGAAGTTGAAGAAAAAAGAGAAGAGGATGAAAAACGGAAAAAAGAGGAAGAAATGGAGGAGAAGCACGTGAAGAAGTAGAAGGATATCGAGAAGAAGGAAATAAGGAAAAGAAGAAGAAAAAAGTGGAGAAAAGGAGAACATGCGAAAGAAGAAGATAGGAAGAGGAGGAGCATGAAGAATAGGAAGAACAAGAGAAGGAAAGAGGAGGGTAAGAAGAAGAGGAAAAAGAAGAGGAAATAGAACTGGAAGAAGATGATAATGGTGATAAAGTCGAAGAAGAAGAAGAAGGTGAGGATGATGAGGACGAGGTAGACGTCGTCCAAAGCAAGGAAGACGATGAAGATGGATGTACTTCAGTGAATTGTTTATTTGCTGCCTGCTCCATGTTGACGGTACTCATCCAAGCAATGAATCATCTTCTATTAAAGAACAGCTGATCGGCATGTGATTACCAACGACAGCTGCACGTAGGAAGTTGAGAGAGATGCCAGGCGGCTACAAATTTGGATCCATCCTTCTTCCCGATCCACTGCCTCAGGAATTTCTTTCACATTCCTGTGTTCTTCGGTGGATCTTCGGCACTGGGGATAAATCATGGGATTTGAATCCCGAAGCCGGTTGGCAAGCTTTCGGGAATTGGTGTGTGTTTTGGAGTCGACAGTTCCTTTTAACATTTTCAAAACATCTTGAAGATTCGGGGGATGATTACACTAGCCTTCGGTTCTCAAGCGCAGCCAACAATATTGCGATCAGTCAATGCCGCTAAAAAACAGCTTCTGGCAGTCGCAGAGATTTATACAGCACGATCAAGAACAAATGCAAGTTCAACTCCGCCATAAGAAGACGCTTTCATATTATTCACTAGCCATTTAAGCATATGAAGATCAAGCGGAGCTCAATACATAAATACAACGGCACTTGAGGTTCAGTCGCCTTCGGTTCGTCAGTCGCTCAGCTCACTTCTTTGCCTTCATAGCGCTAATGTGCAGAACACCTTGATTGTCGAGGTGGCTCTTCAACGTCTTCGTGTCGACACCATCCGGCAGCTTGTAGCATCTGCAACACTTCCCTTCTTAACGCAGGAAGGGCTAGTACAAGGAAGACTGACCAAGGCGTGTTATTCTTCAGTCCTAGGGCTAGAGAGTGAGCAGAAGAGGATAAAGGATAAGCACCCCATTTGGGATGCGCCACGCACTCTACTTAGGGTCAACTTGAATGCTCGATTGGTCTATACAATGACTTGCGGTGGGCACCCGGCCGATGGAAAAGTCAGTGTTTGTCCTCCCCAGACAGGTTTGGTACAAATTCCTCGACCCCGGAAGGACGGAAGGTTAGGAGAATCAGAGCCAAGATCCTTGAATCGGGTGCATGCGACAGCCAGCACCTCCTCCGATTGAGCTATACCACACGCTAAAGAAGGACAACGGATAAGGGTACTAGTCATTAATATGGGATGACAAACCCTGGACTACACTATGAGGGCACAGTTTTTTGTACTTCCCTACCTGAGCTAAATGTACTATCCATTTTCTAGCCAAGACCTCCTCCTTCCTCATCAAGTGGGATCATTCCAAATCTTGGATTCTATCCTAATCGGAGGAGGGGGGGGGGTATAGTAGTATAGTGGTTTGCGTCTCCATTTCCTCTCTCGACTTTTCACGAAAGATTCAGCTGCTGTCCCATGATAGGAGGGTTTTGATTTAAATTTTGTGGATATCGTAGTGTGGCACGGAATATGCTGCGCAATTGGCACTTTACGGTTGCCCCTCCCAACTAGGATAGGTCCAAAATCTTGTGTGTGAAGTCTGGAATCTCCAATAGAAGAACCGCATCGGCATATACTGGGTCAGACATGCTATAGTTTCAACCACAGCTAGGAAGGGAGGTCAAGTAAGACGTTTCGATTACATCAGCTGGAATTTACCCATAACTAGTCGAATACGGCAGATGAACTCGAGGTCAGCGGCCGTGCGACTTCTATGTGAAATTGCCCCAACCAGGAGATTCGAACGCTCGTCGGTCGAACGCAGAGAAGCAGAACCTGCTGAGTCATTTTGACACACAATAGAGACGAATGGGTAGGTCGCCGGTCTGCGATAAAAGCAACTACTAATGGGCCCAGGAAGACCTTCTTGAACATAGAGCAGATTCTCAAGTGATTCTTAGTAGCTCCTTACAGGCGCATGATGGCGTACTATGAAGAGGCGCCAGCTGTGAAGTGTTTCCAGTGTAAAGGTTCTTCGATCGCGTCCCACTAGGACCGTTCAAGCCTTTCATCTCCCTCCGAGGAGTGGTACCAGGCCTGCGTCTGGTATAAGTACAACCCTGAATGGTTCATCGACTAACCACCACAAGTCAAAAATAGGTCAAATTCATTAAAAATCAAACAGTCCCACGCTATATACCATTTCCACGTCGTCGAGTTCAATTTTTTCACGTCAAACTGGACACTCTTCTAAGCTAACCTAAGACCATTGAAATCAAAGTGAAAATAATTTATTGTTCAAGAAAATTTTTAGTAGCATTTCCTTGGAGTTTTGATTCATCCGCCCAATAAATGAGGGAAGAAATAAGGGTTGTTTGAAATTTTATAAGGGTCCCGATTTGGAAGACGTTCACTTTGATTTCAGAAGCATCGAGTTCGTTGAGAAGGGTGTCGCAAAAAACAGTCCAATTTGATTCGAAAACTTTCCAAATGGGTTTGAAAAATGTCCAGTTCAACGTGAAAATGGTATATAGCAAAAGTAGAATGGCTGGAGCACCTCAAGCAGAGAGGTTAACGCCATCTTTTGACCATGTCCATGCAGCTCGTAGATAAGTAGAAGTTTGACCAGGATCAACTCCTCTGCGGAATGCGCCACGCATTCTGCTTCTGAGTGACATTTTGGGTGCTACGCCCATAATACGTTGGGCTGGGCTGCAGGTGGACAAATTAGTGTTTTATCGTTCAAAAATTCTGCAAACCATAGGATAAAAAGACGTTGCTCAATCCGCTTCGGGATGCGCCACGCCTTCTACTTCTACGGGATGTCGTGGAGGCGATTTGAATGCGTATTTGGCCATACAATGACTTCTGGTGGCCAGCCGATGAACAAATCAGCGCTTTGTCCTTCCCAGACAAGTCTGGTACCAATTCACTGACCCTGGAGAAACTTGTTTGAATTGGCAGGAGATACGAACCAAGAACCTGGTATCGGGTGCATACGACAGCTGGCACCTCCTCCGAGTGCGCTAAACGCATCCTATTTCATGTTGGGGCTGAGATGCTAGACAGAACCGTAAATCTCTGCCCGAAAGTATTTCTGTTCTAGCATACACACCCATCACATAGAAACTTTCAGAAATTTGCAGATACCAGAGCAACGAGATACACCAAGAGAAAGTGAGCTAAAGATGAAAGGAGCTTTAGAGTCAGCAGTCATGCAGCAGAACTTCATCGTCGGCTTCATGTTTCTGAAGAACGTTTGGAAGAAGTGCCGATGCTCTTCGGTTCTTCGCAATTTTCCCGAAAGGCAATCGAACCGAGCAGCTCGGCAAACAAAGAGATGTCAAGAGCCTGAGCCTCCAATATCTAGCCGTTGGGGATTGAGAAACGATCTACAATGGATAGCAGTTTTTATTTTGAAAAATTTTGGGATATGGGGTGATCCTTTCCGCCTTGAGCCTGTAGCGAATCGACCTTTTTGAGTTTTAAATGTATTAAAATTGATTTTAAATTTTTCTAAAGTCTACGTTCAGTTAGTGAAACGTAGATCTTATCTTTAGGTATAGCACACCAGAGACTATTTCAAGAGGCGTTCTACATAAATGCTACAAAGTGAGTGATTCACCCACCGTGTGATACTCCTGCTCACGTTGTAGGTGTCGTCTCCACGTGCGGTGTGGTCCATGTGAATTTCAAGCAGTTCGCCGATGGTTTTCACCTAAAATACTGTTGTAAGGGCAGCAAAACTAAGAGCAGGCTAGTTGGTCAAGACAACGCCGTGAACTGGCCTTTCTCTATACTTTCCTAGCTTGGACAAGCCTCACCGTTCGCATTTGTTTCGCTTTTCTAACAGCGCTCCCCCCTCCGATTGGGATAGATCTCCTAAGATCTATTCCGGTTTAGCCCACTAGGGTAAATATACATACCTCGATCTCCTTAGGAGTGAACGACTTCGCATCCAAATCGACCGCGAAATGGGTATCGTCATCGATTATCTGAAGCGTAAGGCTCTTCATGACTGCCGAAGCAACTCTTCTGGATAGCGGCCTACCTGAACGAACTCGTCGTTCCTCTGCAGTGGCCAGTCCCACTTGTAGTCTTTGTTGTATTCGATGGGAATGCTCATAGTTGCTTCTGAAATAGCGCATGGTTAGTGAGAGAGTATCGAGGTGTCTGAAGGAACAAAGAGAGAAAAATAGAGTTCAGAAGGAAGTATTAACGGGACGACGGGGCCGATAAGAGGCTCTAGGCAGCGGGGCCCACCCACCAGTCGGCTGCTTTTATACGGTGGCTCAGAGGGTGGATGTGCTCTGCGCTGCGGCCAGCAAAACAAACGCGGCGGCGCCTGCGCCAGGCCTCAGAACGCTCATGTCGGACGGGAGACTCACCTAGCCGAGATCTCCTAGAGAGTCGTGGATCTCGTGAGCCGGCGCCGCAGCCCCAGGACGTGCGACGCCGACGACGACACGACGACGGCTGTTGTTGATCGCCGAAACGATCACTCCGAGAAGTGCACGTAGCCAGCCAGCAGCAGACCGCGGCGGCCGCACTGCATCTCGACGGGCAAAAACATCGGCGCCGAAGAAACTGTTGTCCTATCCTCACCTGGGGAATAGTCGTCCCTCCCGATCCCCAGCGCATATCATGTGCCGAAACTACGCCTCCTATTGATGCGCTATAATTAATGAGCTGTGTATTATAGGTTGGTCGGAATGTCTTGAGAGGATTTTATGAAGATTCCAGAGATTTCTATTCTTGGTCGGTAACCTGGGACACCATTCGTCATTCGTGAAGCTTCTTCGTGATAGGTATACATATACCACTATCATCTAGTAGATTGTCCGATTACAAATGTCATTTTTGCTAAAAAGAAATCTTGCTACAAGAAAAGAATGACCATACCTTGATACAAGAGGTAATCTCCGTTACTATCAATAACACATCGCCCAAGTACTCGCAAAGAATGGATTCCTTTCTTGAAGAACTCTGGTGGCTGCGACTCGAAGAAGATGGACACCCAGATTTCGACCTGGTCGCGGTTCCTCAATTTGTTCTCCGCCAAGGAGTGCTGCGTCGACCCGAAAAGATGGTAGTCTGATGGCACAAGATCTGGGCTATAAAGCGGGTAAGGCAGAAACTCGTAGCCCAACACCTCAATTTTGTCATGAAGGAATTTCATAGTTGCTGTTTGACGCAATGCTTAGTCCACGCGGCTCAGTTGTTCTTTGTGAAGGTCTGCCGTAACTGTTTGGCCTGGATCCAGCACCTTAAAATGCGCCAGACCTCTACAGTTCCACCAAGCATAAAGCATGACCTTTTTCCGTGAATGTCAGGCTTCTTCGTTGTCTTCGGAACCTCAACTGGGCCCAACCATTGCCGCTTTCGTGTGCTATTGTTTTGTCATAGTGGATCCACTTCTCCTCCGGTGTCACGATGGAGTCATAGAAACCGCTGTTCTTGGTTTTGCGGATGAGAATTCCAGTGATAGGCACTCGTGTTGCCTCGTTTGTGTCGCTGAGCTGATGTAGCACCCATTTTCCACATCCGTTTGACTTTCCGGTTGCATGCAAACGATCGGCAGTGGTAGAATGGCGACACCGAACCTCTGTGCGAGCCACGTGTAGTTTGTGTTGGAGCCAACTCGACAGCTTTCTTTAATTCCTGGTTATCCACAACTTCGGAACGCTTTGATGTTCTTCGCCTTCTAGGCTCTCATCACCGTCTCGGAAACGTCGAAACCTGCGGTGACATTGACGTAGTGATGGAACTTCGTGAGCAAGAAAAAATGCGATGGGATTCTGCAGCAGTTCTTCCTTGCTTGAAGTCGTACAGCAAGCAAACCCGCACTCACTACTTTTCCTCGATCATCGTTATTCTTAAAATATATTAAAAGTGTCAACGAATCGGAGCGAAATTTTGGCGAAAGATGCCATTGCAAACGCTTGTTAGACACGTATAGTTACATGGTACAAGACATACCAATGGCAGAGAAATGACAAATCGAAAGCAGGCGACATTTATATTCTGACAACCTATGATGATGATGATATATATATACAAGTGCTACGACACGCCTAACGGCGTGTCTCGCACTTGCCCGCTTCGCGGGGTTATAGGTTTAAGCCTTGTTCTCAGAAAATACTCTCACACAAAAAGTACGTGTGATCTTCAAAACAATTTTGTTAACAGCACAACAAAAAGACAACGTTTACTGAAGTATCTCGGTGAATATTACATTTGGTATCGACTTGAGTCCTGGTGTTAACCAAATTTTCAGATGGGACTTCTGTCGAACTCTCGAGCACGCCAGTACAGTTGACCTTGAGAAAATACTGGACTGGGGAGATATACGCAGAGGCGTACCTGGTGCGGGTAATGTTTTCCGTTCAACATGGGATAATGCTGAGTTCTGCATGCGGCCGTACGACGACGATGTGACCTCTGCTTCCTTGCTTTTCGATCTTCTGACTCCAGAAGGTTGTGGTGCTTGTGGTGCGACGATGGAAACCCGTCTTCTGGATCCAGGCGCTCAGAAACGCGCGCAGACGCCGTTGTGTCAAGCAGGAGGAGGCTGCGCTTCCTCTGCTGCAGCAGCATCTCATGCTCAATTCTGAATGCGATCCCTCGTCGTGGGACGACGGTGTCTCCTCTTCTGACTCCAGAAGGTTGTGGTGCGACGAAGGGAACCCGTCTTTTGGATCCAGGCGCTCAGAAACGCGCGCAGACGCCGTTGTGTCAAGCAGGAGGAGGATGCGCTTCCTCTGATGCAACAATATCCCATGTTGAACTGCAGACTTTGCCCGCGCGAGGTACGCGGAGGCGTCGCAAGGGGTTCCGTGAGATTGTGTGTGGTTCCACGAGGCGTATCTCAGCCAGGTTTTCAACCAGGGTGAGATACGCCTCATCATCTACAGGGCAGGGAGCTAACTCAATTATATAGTGGTAGATATATGTTCTTATAGGAGCATCGAATATCTTTAAGGATGGGCACTATTCAATATCACCGGGTGCCGCGTTGCGACGTGTCTACTGCCGCGCGCGGCGTCGCAACGCCCGTTCGCGATTTAACCCCTGCTTCGGAGAGCGCAATTCTTACGAGCACGGATTTCACCTTCAGCAGGTATCTGTAAAGATTGCATTGAAAAAAGAGGCGAGCGCCAAGAATGGAAGCATTACGGAATTGGTGGGGACCAAAACACCAACATGGGGGTGAATATAAAAGAAAACCGCCATTTTCCTAAAAACGCTATCAAGATGGGCGCGAGCTTGACTCTTTAAATGTTTACTTCGTTGGGGTGGTCATCAGCTTGTCTTGTAGCTTGAACTAGAGAAGTGTCTATGGCTCACACGATATGTTGTATCTGTTTTGAGAAACTATCTGCCATACACCTGTCCAGATTGTTTCATTAATGGCGGAAATCCCTATAAGTAGAATTGTGCGGTAGATAGCAATCTCCTGCAAATTCCAAACCTACTTGATCTACTGAGAATTGGATAGTCCAGTTCTCCAAATAACAGTGCAAGACTGCGTCTTTTGCTCTCCAAAATGTCGTTTTAAAGTTTTTGTTGCTAACGTTTCACGTTGTTGTTGTGCTAAGATTTTCATATTCTTTCACGTCGGTTTTCCTTCTGCTGGCGCCACCCACAATGTTGTAACTTCAAGGAACAACTGTCGAATTCGATAAGTACCAAATCGTGTATTGACGATTTCAGCCCTTTTCAGTTTCCTCCTTTACCTCCAAACATCCTAAACTAAAAGGATGGATATATATGAAAACGTCGGAAAATGGATTCACGAAAAGTGTCGTCGTGCTCCTAGTCCCCTTTAATAAGTCCCTATCTCTCCCTTGATGGAACCAAAGGATCATAGGTCTACTTGGCGTCACTTCCCAGATAGAAGACCTTATAGGTGTATTAGTGCTCTATTATATTTACTTCCACTGACCACTTCATTTGAAATTCAGTCCCAAAAAATGTCTACGTATAGCAATTTTACTCACAGCACACGGGAAGTCAAAGGTGAAAATATTCACGTTCCTGGTTTTCACATACAGCAATCACTTTATAGTACTCTCTGCGGTCATTTCTACTAAAAGCCCTACTCATAGGGTCTATGTCCTGCTTCTACTGTCCAATAAAGAACCTGCATGTCCATACTTGAGCGAGTCCGCAACACATCAGGTCGGCGAAGCTGCGCCGCGGCGCGACCGCGTCGCAGCCGGTGATACCGGATAGCGCCCATCCTGTTGCATACTCCCGCGGAAGTGTACGCGAGACGTCCCGAGAGAGGCATTGGAGCGCATTTTCGGCGCCAAACTTGAAACAGCGTCGCTTAAGGCCCCACAGACTTCTGCGGCAACGCCGCTTGCCGCTTTGGTTAGGGATAGGGCGGGGACGCCGCTGGCGGCGAGCTCTCCGTCCCTGCCCTATGATGAAGGATAGGGCAGCGGCAACGCCGCAGAAGTCTGGGAGGGCCTTTAGCCATTGCGGCGAGCGGCGTTGCCGCAGAACTCTGTGGGGGCCTTTAGACCTATGGTATACTCCCGCGTCGCGCCGGCGATAGGCTCGGGGCAACTGTCAATGATGCGCATTCGCCGCAGTGCGTATCGGGGGTGTGAGCTGTCGCGCCGTCCCTCGTGGAACAAAAAAAAGGAAAGAGGAACAAGGAAAGGAACAAAGAAAAGAGGAACATAGTCCGGCCGTCGCTGGCCATAGCAGGGGAAAGCGCCCGTCGTGTACTATTTTTGCATTTGTCTCGACCGCAGTCGCGAGGCATCGCCGTCGCTGTGCAATTGCGGGCCGCTGCGGTGGAATGGAGTATACCATAGGCCTTACCGACAGCCTTCCGCGTTGCATCGCGGACGGCTACCGTCCCTCTGGCCCGTCGGTGGCGATCTGCAGACGAAGGGGCTGACGGAGCGCGGCGATTGGCCAGGTGAACTCTCCTGCGGACATTCCCGGGTAAGTATGGGATAGGCCTAACAAGGGAGCTGTCTGAACGGTACGCCGGAACTGCGAGGACGAGTACTATAGGGAGAATCTCCGTCCTCCAAATACTAGCAGAGCTTTTGTTTTTGCCGAATCCTTGAGGCAAACGAATAGGAAGGTGTAATGTTTAAGGGTCTGCAGAGCGAGTTTACCATGGCAGCGCAAGATGCTGTCGTTGTGGACTGGGTGGCGCAGTGGTAGAGAGGCTGCCTCATGCTCGTGAGGTCAAGGGGTTGGTTCTCATGCTACGTCGCGTTTTTGCATTTTCACCATAGTATCGGATTTCCATAGAGATTTCCATATCTGAGTTTGTTTTTGGAGTTTGCTAGGGTACGATGTTTTTATTACTTATTATGTGTCGACTTCTCGTAATTCACCAGCAATGTCCGAAATATGCCAAATGCGAACTCATATGAAACTTTTACTCCAATAAATTGTTTTCCTTGTTAAAGTAAGAAATTCTGACGCGAGTCAGCATTAGAATTCATATCGGTAATGCTGCTATATAATAGCCCAACGAAATCCAAGATTCTACTTGAAATCGCGGCAGTTTTCACAAACACCTGTCGGTAAACCTTCAATCGGTACACCGCAGACTGTAAATGTTTGCAGAACTTGAGTGCGCTAGACATCATTGCTCACTTGCAAAACAACAAAAGGACAAATCTAACGAGGCACCGGTGAAAGAACACTTGGACGAGGAAGAAGCCTGCCAGATGTTAAGCCGCGAAGGCGGCACCTTGTGCTTGGTTCATTCTCTTTAATAATACGAAGAATGTCGTCCTCCATTAGAGTCACGGCAACAAAACAGTTCTCCTTCTTCCTGAAGTTCGATAGAAGTCCGCAACGACGTTTTTGACTCCATCCATGTAAGGAATACAGGGTGTCTCAAAAAAATGTATATATTGTTTGAAAGGCTACAGCTTTGTTCATGGTAAAGGTACTGAAGAAGTTAAAGGCTTAAAAGTAAAGTTTGGGCGAAATCGATGGTTATGACCTCGGCGGCCTTAGTCACCGGTACGTACCGTAATCTGCCGTACTCCAGCGTAAAACGAAAAACTGATGTCAGATTCGTGATCAGCACCCCAAATACCCCCGATGGCGAAATTTGGGCGAAAATTTTTTTCGACCTCTCGTCGTCCTCCGGAGTCGGTAAAGCACTTTTTTCTTTTATTTACTTTAATTTTATCACTATATTATTATGCAAGGTGATCAAAAAATGTATACACTGTTTGAATGGTGATGACTTTGTTCATAAAGGTACTGAAGAAGTTAAGGGCTCATATGAAAGCTTAAGAAAATAGAAATTTTCTGACATGGGAGGCATGGAATGCGTCATGCACTCGTCTAAAATTTTCCATTTTACACACGATTGATTGTTCTTCGCTTGAATACATGCTATAATTTCCTTACAAAGTGGCCGTTTTCATTGATTTGTGCTTTGTGCTTATTTTAGAGTTTAAAGCTTAATTACACATTATAGCTTGCGAAAAATGGAGAGAATTCTAAAAAATAAAGGTACTATGTAAAAGTTGTAACATTGCTGCTAGTCAAGCATTTGAAGATACTTAAGACTCACATGAAAGCGTAGGAAAACTTTGCGTGCAAATAGTCAAGATTGCGCCATGCTACAGCCTGAAACCTTGCATTCCAGACTCGATTGATTGTGCATAGGCTAAATGCTTGTCACAATCTTGATACTAGTTGACCACAATACCCTGTGCTGTGCTTCTTTTAATGTTGTCCGTCATCCAGTAGCTGCTGGTATGCCAATTAACATCTCCATTCAGCTTAAATATTGCTTCATTCGTCCACAGAATGCGTAAAAGAAAGGCGGCTCCTGCTCACATCTAAATCATGCAATCAATAAACGCGCATGTAACGTGTCTTTCACGAGGTTGTCAAGTTCAAAACGTTAAAAGAAGCACAGCACAGGTTAATGTGACCAAGTAGCAACAAGATTATAACAAGCATTCAGCCCATGCACAATCAATGGAGTCTGGAATGCAAGGTTTCAGGCAGAAGCATGGCGCACTCTTGACACAGTAATCTCGTCACCCTGCGCTTTTATGGGAATCTCAAATGTCTCCAAATGCTTTACTAGCAGCTATGTTACAACCTTCACATAGTACCGTTATTTTTCAAAATACTCTCCATTTTTCGCAAGCTATGATGTGCAATTAAGCTTTGAACTCTGAAATAAGCACAAATCAATCGAAACGGCCACTTTGTGAAAAAATTATGACGTTTATTCAAGCGGAACACAATGAATCGAGTGTAAAATGGAAAATTTTAGACGATGCATGGCGCATTCCATGCCGCTCATTTGTCAGAAAATTTCTATTTTCTTAAGCTTTTATATGTTCCTTGAACTTCTTTAGTACCTTCACTATGAACAAAGTTATCACCTTTCAAACAGTGTATACAGTTTTTGAGACACCCTGTATAATAGAATTTGCTATCTACAACACCTCATCTTGGAACAGTTTGACTGTTCGAAAATCAAAAGCGGCCATGTACTAGCGAGGTCGAAAAAATATTATTCATACTTCGGTTACGGGTGTTACTTGGAGTGTTGATCATCAATCTGACATCGGTTTCTGGATTTCCCGTTTTCTTATGACAGGTTAAAGAAGACGTGAGTAAGTGAGGGTGGTGAGGTCGGATGCACCAATTTCGCTCAAACTTCGAGGGGGTTATTTGAGGTTCTGATCACGAATCTGGCATCAGTTTTTTTTTCTTGCCTAACCTGGAACTCAAAAACTCTCATCTTTCCTCTTTCAAGGAGCTCGATGAACGTAAACGACATCTATTGCTGTGTTTTTGTTCAAAAATGTGTTGGAACTGGGGATAAAGGGTCCCACTGACGATAAATCGCAAATGCAAAAACATCAGTACAAAGGGGAATCGAACCCACGACCATGATCCTTGAAGCTACAACACTACATGCTACTACGCCAGCAGACCACATTGGGTTGGGTGGCAGCAGGGCGTCCTGAACTTCGCGCTGCGTCCACAGATTTTTTCGACGACAGAAGAGCATTCCGAAAAAATTAATCACGGTTTTAGACACCCACACAGGACCCCACATTCTGTGAAAATTCCATCGCAAAAGCTCACCGCCAGTTTGGAGGCTCTCCTTGTGGGAATGACTCTCATGTCCTACGAATATTGCGAGACAGTATCCTAGCGAGAACAGTCTGTCGCTACAAAAATGAAACATGAATCATACACATATCTGAGCTCATTACAACAAAGCTCATACGTATTATCTACGCAAGCGATTAATATTAGGTTATCCGGGAAGTTTTCAGAGTTTTGTGTTACTATTTTTCATTTGTCTATTATTAGGTAAGCACTCAACATGCATTGCGCCTTAGTGCTACTTTCTGTACAGAATTTTTCGCTCTATCTGACTAAATAATTTAAGTTTCAACGCTGTTTTATATTTCAGCCTTAAGCTAGAGTGTCGGTGGTTCAGAATATGTCCTTCGGTACAAACATACACCAGTTGTTCGACATCGCTTACCTCAAACTTGGGTAATTAAACCAAAACTTTAATGTACAAATACAGTACACATTAGAGCGTCCTAAACACATCCTACAAAAGAACGTAGAATATAAAAAATGGAACATGAGAAGAGCGCCATGTGAAATTCTCAAATGACCCTTTTATAAGGGTGGCGGGATGGTTGATGGCGTTAACTGTTTGTCGAGATAATGCTACGGCGTCCGCGGGAGCCGACGCGCACTCGCAAAGCCCGGCGAGTGTGAGAAGTATGCGAGGGTCCCTGATGCGAGGACGGCATCTGGGGGCAACTGAGCAAGTCCAAAAGTCCCGTAACGTAAGCAGGACCCGCGTTGCTACGCTGAATGTGGGTACGTTGACGGGCCGCTCGTGCGAGTTGGTAGAAGCACTGGAGCGAAGACGAATCGACTTATGTGCGGTACAGGAGACGAGGTGGTCCTGTTGCAAGTCGAGGGACATAGGCCGAGGCTTTAAGGCCATTCTGTGCGGCAGTCCCAGGACCACCAGCGGTGTTGGTGTGGTCGTCTCCGAACGTTTCCGAGATGCGATTGCAAGCGTGGAACGTTTCAGTGACCGCTTGATGAAGGTCGTTGTTGCTGCTGAACAGCGTATGTATCATTTCTTCTCTGCACACGCTCCGCAGACAGGCTGCTCCGAGCGAGCGAAGGACGAGTTTTGGATGAGAAGACAGCAGAGGTGCCGCCAGAAGACGCTGCCGTTGTCGCAGGTGATCTCAACGGCCACGTTGGGACTGCGAAAGATGGTTACAGCTGTCATGGCGGTTTCGGTTATGGAGCACGTAACGCTGATGGTGAGCGAATTCTTGAGTATGCGGACTCGCATAATCTCACCATCGCGAACACAATGTTTCGAAAGCGTGACTCCCATCTCGTGTCTTTCTATAGCGGGAATACCAAGACACAGATTGACTTTATCCTTATCAAGCATCGCGATCGAAGGCTGGTCACAGATGCGAAGGTTGTGCCATACGAGACTGTCGCCACGCAGCACCGTCCGCTGATCTGCACACTTAAGATCGCCCCTCCGAGGCTGAGGCAGGTCGAGCGATGCGGACCATCAAGGATCAAGTGGTGGCGGATGAAAGAGAAGGACGCAGCTGTTGTTGCTCGTATTCGGTTGCCGACGGTTACCAATGTTGAGGAGACATGGAAACGTGCAACCGATTCGATACTACAAGCTGCACGTTCCGAACTGGGCATGACGAAGCCTGGACGGCGTAAGATTGAGAAGCAGACTTGGCTGTGGACTGACGACGTCAAGGAAAAAGTCAAAGAGAAGAAGAGACTATATCACTCTTTTCTCAGCGACAAGACAGCCGACAATTGGCGTATGTACCAAGAAGCGAAGAGGGCAGCTAAGAAGGCTGTTGCCGTTGCCGTTCTCATTATGATTATGTCAATGAGAAACTCGAGACGCGCGATGGTGAACGACAACTTTATCGGCTTGCCTAAGCACGCCATCGCCAGAGCGAGGATATCGAAAAGTTCTTTGGCATCAACGATGAGAATGGCCATCTGCTGATGAACCGCAAAAGGGCTATGGAACGATGGCATGACTACTTCGAGAGAATTTCAACAGTAGAGTTTGCCCATCCGCCTATCCCTTGCGTCCCTCCTACGCACGGTCCTGTGCAGAAAATCACTATGGAGGAGACGGAAGCGGCTTTGAAGAAGATGAAGCCAGGCAAAGCAACGGGCCCTGACGACACAGCGGCCGAACTATGGAACTCGAGGTGCTGGAATCCTGCTGAATGGCTAACGAAGTTTTTCAACCAGGTTGTTGCGGAGAAGAAGGTTCCTGGTAGTTGGCAGCAAAGCACGACGATCCCGATCTGGAAGAAGAAGGGCAGTCCCGCGGACTGCACAAGTTACCGTCCAATCCGATTGCTCTCCCACAGTATGAAAATATTTGAGCGAATTGTGGATGGACGTATTCGCGAGATCGTCCGGCTTTCCACCAACCAGTGTGGCTTCGTAGCCGGCTGTGGCACCATCGACGCCATTCATGCTGTTCGTCTTCTTGTGGAAAGACATCGCGAGAAACAAAAACCGCTGCATCTTGCTTTCCTCGAACTGGAGAAAGCATTTGATCGTGTACCGCGTGAGGTCATATGGTATGCCTTACGACAGCACGGTGTCCCTGAAGAACTGATCGAGTGGGTGCGCATTCTTTACTCTTGTCCTAAGAGTCAAGTGCGAGCGCCGGCCGGCACATCCACGGAGTTTCCAATCTCCGTCGGTGTTCACCAAGGTTCCGCGCTTTCCCCACTTCTTTTCATTGTCGTAATGGATGCCTTTTCGCGAGACCTTCAGAAGCCTGCTCCTTGGACTCTGCTCTATGCAGATGACGTAATGCTTGCGAGTGAAGACAAGGCCGAACTTGAGCGACAAGTGCAAGCTTGGTGTGACCGCTTGGCGGCGTTCGGGCTCAAGCTAAACGTCCAAAAATCTGAGTACTTGACGACAGACGTAAACGAGACTGGGTCCATTGAGATCAATGGCACTGCGCTCGTACGAGCGACACATTTCAAGTACCTTGGAACTGCAATTGCGTCTGATGGTAGTCTGACGTGCGAGGTGAACTCACGCGTGAGCGCAGCGTGGTCCAAATGGCGCTCAATGACAGGCGTACTGTGCGACAGAAAGATACCGGAGCGCTTAAAATCAAAGATCTACAGAACCGTCGTCCGACCAGTAGCGATGTACGGTGCTGAGTGCTGGCCTGCAACGAAGGAAGTTGAGAGCCGCCTCAGCGTGATGGAGACGAAAATGCTGCGCTGGACGGCTGGAGTCACGCGTTTGGATCATGTTCGCAATGTCTCCGTACGTCAAAGGTTTGGCGTCGCTCCAATTGCTGACAAGCTACGTGAAGCTCGCCTACGGTGGTATGGCCATGTTCTTAGTGCGGACGGCGACACCGTTCGGAAGATTGGCCTCAACATAGATGTGCCCGGAAAACGGCCTAAAGGACGACCTAGGCAACGCTGGCTTGATACGTTGCACGTGGACTTAAAGGAAGCTGGTATCCACCCCGATCAAGCGTTTGATCGTGCGAAGTGGCGTCATCATACCAGAAGAGCGGACCCCGCTGCTAAGCGGGACAAACGCTGAAGAATAAGAAGAATAAGAAGAAGACCCTTTTATAAGGAGCTTTTTGTTTACGAAGCTCCCAATCTGATAAAGCTCTAAGCGAAAATTCCTCACGATGTTCCACGAAATTGTCCTAGCGAGAAAGTCGCGATAAGCTTCTTGAAGGGCTTGCTGAAGTATGTCGAAGAGGCAAATCCGAACGATGTTTTATTCTGACTTCATATTCGGACAATCCGCAGCCGAGACAGCTCGACAAATCAATCAAATGTGGGGATTGATAGTGTAAGAGAAAGTACCGTGCGCCAGTTGCTCAGTAAATTTTGGGCCGGAGATTTCAGCCTTGAAGGTGACCCCGTAGCAGTCGACCTAGAGCAATTCTGGACTACGAGTTGAAGGAATTGGGGGAAGCTGAACCATCCCAAACAGTTCGGGGAATCGCAGAAGAGCTAGACGTCAGTAGAACTGCTGCTGCGGATGCTTTGATACGCCTTGGGAAGGTGAAAAAGCTCGAAAAGTGGGTGTCCCCGAACTGAGTGAGCGGCAGGAATTGTCTCGTTTCGAGATTTGTTCTTCTCCACTTTTACGCAACAAAACTGGCCCGCTTTTGGTATGAATCATCACTTGTGATGAAAAGCGGATTCTGTCTGATAACAGGAAACGTTCCGGACAGTGGTTGGACGTCGACGAACCCCCTAGGCAATTGCCATTGTGTGGTAGTCGGAGGCTGGTGTGATCCACACCAGCCTCCGTACAACATTTTGGCACCAGGCCAAACGATCACAGCAGATTCCTACTGTAAGGAAATCGACGAAATGCACCAAAAATTGCGTCAACTTCAGCTAGCATTGGTCAACAGAGGACGCCGATTCGATTCTTTTGCACGATAACGCCCGCCCAGACGTTTCACAAATCACTTTTCGAAAATTGAACGAATTAAAGGTGAAGGTCCTGCCTCACCCGACGTATTCTCCAGACCTCTCACCAACCGGCTATCATCTTTTCAAGCACTTTCAGAACTTTCTCGCTAGTATAATAAAATCTTTGCCAATCAGGACCAAGCCAAAACAGCTTTCGTAGATTTTGTCGAATCTCGACCACCGATTTTTTCGCTGATGGAATTGGTCGACTGGCGACCCGTTGGCAAACGTGTGCTGATTCGAAATTGCTTACTTAAACTGAATCAAATAAGGTTTGAGAAAGTTATGGCGGTTCGAAGTGTAGCACTCAAAACGCTGAAAACTTTCCGGTGAACCTAATAGTATGGCCTAAAGTAAAACACTCGAGAGACATCCCTAGTCGTTATCACAAATACCCAAGTAAAAGGAGGCAAGAACCACTCCTGTAGCCCTCAGTGCTAAAACATAAGTGGGTTCACGGAAGAAGAAGAAGTTCACTGAAGGGTTCATGGTACTATTGTACTTTTGGTACCCCACTTAATCTTGTTCAAAATAGGTCTACTAGGGGTAGTCTGCCATGGGAAGAACGAATATCATAGTCGTTTATTGCGGAAATGTCTTATAAGCCCGCTATATTAAGTTGGAATCGCCCAAGGCCTTGCGAAATAGCGCGCGCTGGTAAGAGACGCAGACTCCGCCCCCTACCAGCACGCATTCGCGGCCGTCTCCGGGGGGGGGGGGGGGGGGTTACCATAGTATGCCGTGGCGCGCAGGCGTAGCGACTAGACACTCGCAGCGAATTAAATGCAGTCTTATCTCCTCGTTTCGATTACAGATTCGGTCTTATTTTCTTCCGAAAAGGGCAAGAGAGGGACCTCTAGGATGAAATCAATTTTAACACGGATGTCCTAGTGGGCCCACACCCCGGAGTCCCATCCCCTGTCTAGCACACAACAGGGTTTTCACGGCTTTTCGATATTGCAAGGCTTATGCTCTGGCTAACCTCTGCTGCAGGCTAGGGGCGGCGAAATAGTGCGCATCGTTAGGAGGCGGAGTCCCTGCGTCTCTTATCAGCGCGCACTATTTCGCAAGGCCTTAAGGCCGCCACAGACATCTGCGGCGCCGCTGCCCTATGCTTAACCATAGGGCAGAAACGCAGAGCTCGCCTCCAGCGGCACCGGCGACACCGTCCAGCGGCACCGGCTGCGTCGCTGGCGGAAATGACTTGAATCATTCCACCCGGCGGCGCCGCTCCAGCGTCTGTCTGTCTGCGCTCTGCCCTTTCGCGGCGGGATCCAGAGCGGAGACGGTCGATGCGGGCGCGCGATCGTCATCGGGGCGCGTTATGGCTAAGCACCAGTCGGTCCCCACTAGAAACAGTACAGTACCTCGCCGTCACCGCTCCCACTGATGATGAGTCAAGCCGCTCAGCGGTGCCGCCGGTGCCGCCGGTGCCGCCGAGCGGCGCCGCAGAAGTCTGTGGCGGCCTTTAGGCAATTAGAGCTTAATATAACGGGCTTATAAGGCATTTCCGCAAAAAACGACTATGATATTCGTTCTTCCCATGGCAGACTACCCCTAGTAGACCTATTTTGAACAAGATTAAGTGGGGTACCAAAAGTACAATAGTACCGAGTTCACTAGTCCATACGTAAAAAACCACAAGAAATTCTAAAAAAGGAAAAGCGCCATGAAGAACCCCGGTAGTGAGGCAATATCCACCGGCAAACGAGGTTGTGTGAAGTTTTCAGGAAAGACTTCATATCATACCGCAGCATACCGCTCTTCCTAGTATATTCTAAGAAGTGAAGTTCATTCCGTAGCCTGCTGCTCTCGTACTAACTCCTACACTGCAACGCTCGTACTGACTCCAATGTCATCAATAATGAGGACACACGTCGGTAGGTATTGTCGCTCGAAGCTTGTTAGCTCAATGGACGCTTGTGATTAGAGTAACAGACAAAGTAGCGACAATATAATAACCTAGTAAACAAAAGGAGTTTTAGCACGCCGTGGGTTAGAGGGTGCACTGCCTCCTCATATTTCCAGTATACAACTTACAGCATGACATGTAGCACTTTTCTAGCGGTGACCCACCAAAGCATTAGAGTCACGCTGAAACAGTTAGCTCTCAGATTTAAGGAAGTAAAACAAGTCAACTCACAAGAGTGCATCTCTCTAACCAGCATAGCGCCCCCTCCATAGTAATAAAGATCTTAGTCCTATGGTATAGTCCCGCGGAAGTATCCGCGGAACGGGAATAATCCAGTCAGGACCCAACGCGCGCCCAATAGCCGCAGTCGGCAAACCGATTTTCCGCGGATTGTCGGCGGCGTCGGTGGACGGGCTGCTATACTTCCCGTCCGCGGGAACAACTCCGCCGAGCGACAACCCCCCGCAGTGCATTGCACCGCAGGAGGCTGTCGGTCGGCGTTATCAAAAGCCTTATCAAAAATAAACGTGCTCCATTTCGAAAGCGACCGATTCTGTGAACTTGGAACGTTCCTAGTGATAATGTGATAAAGCGCTGCAACGCGATTATCATTCATTGTCAGCCGTCGACCGTGCACGTCCGCGGACGGGAAGTGCACCTTCCGCGGTGCACTTCTCATCCGCGGACGTCCCGCGGGCATTCCCACGGGACTATACCATAGGCCTTAGGCCTCTGTTATACTCCCGCGGGAGCTTCCGCGGATGGGCGGAAATCGCGTCGGGACCCCTCGCCGGGCCACTCGTCGCGGCCCGCCACGCCCGCCTCCGCCGTGCACCATTGGTCCGCGGACGTTCCGCGGATGCTCCCGCGGGAGTATAACAGAGGCCTTAATGGGGTGGGAAGGGAGGGGAAGCACTAGTTATGGCACTGGTTTAATTAGGCCCCGTATTCCTTTCATCAAGGGCGCTTTATCTCACTGCTATTGCAATAGTTGTTATTTTTGAACAGTTTTCTTTCTACGCTTTATACTCAGATCATCGTCGTCAACGCGAAGCAATAAGCGTACAGCAATCGAAAGTTATCAAGCGCTTATGGTCTGGGATGAGAATCCTACCTATATATAAAAAAGTTAGCGGTTGGTAACGCTTGAGTGATCTAACCTGCGCGAGATTCACCTCATCATCTACCGCGCAACCTATCCATCTATCTATCTACCAGATGTTCAGCGGTCTAACGGACGCCAAACGTCTGGTTGGGGGCTTCGCCCCCAAACTCCGAGAATGGAACAACTCCAATCTTCCTCCATTCTCCTTCAAGCCTTCTTACTTTCGTCAAGTAAAAAACCGGTGGCGCAAATAGGGTCCGGGGGTCACTTTATAAAAAGTGTCACCAACACCAAGAAAACGAGACAAGGAAGGGGAAGGGACTCCAGGGTGTGGCTCAAGTGACGCATCCGTGGTAAAATTGCCTACCTCCTTGAGTTCCCCTTGCCCAATTCGGAAGCATATAAAACACGGATACGTAATCGAAACGAAGAGATAGGACTGCATTTACATGCACTGTATGTAGCTACTCGCCACGCCGGCCCGCCGCGCCATGCTGTGGTGACCCCCCGGGCCCTGTTTGCGCCAAACCGGTTTTGCTATATAGATCAGTGCAGTGGGATATGGTAAGACACAATCTTCACTGTTCCTATGAAGTGCATCCACCCTGGCGGAGTGGCGTTCTATCCCCCGCCCTTTAAACAGAGGCGTGGCAAATGTCTGCGTCTCCACTATCTCGTAAGGCAGCCACTACACTCTCGAGCAATCGCAGGGGGTTGGGGGTGGGCGGGCCAGGGGGATGAGGGGATAGAACGCTCGACCCCCATCCACCCTCTATCGCATGTACGCCATTTATTCTCCGGACTGCCTGTTCTCTACTCATGAGACACAGAGAGCCCAATCCGAAGGGTGTCATCTGCAGAAAAATAATTGAAATTAATCGGTATTGGGCAACAGGTGGACATCATTTACGGTCTGACGGCAACAATACTCCTCCGATTCCCATAGTCACCTCTCTACCTTCCCCCCCCCCCACCCCCTCCGAGCTGCTTCCTTACCCTATGGAGTGAGAGTTATGCATGCACATGTGACACGGCGTCCCGACTCAGGTGTCACCATGACTCACGTGTCACCATGTTGCCGAACCGTTTATGACACTTCTGCACCCCGACACACGTACTACGACTTCTGTGACCCGTCTTCATGAAGCAAACGCACACCGGACGATATTGAGGAGAAACACTTGTCCCTCTTATTCTCCCCGCAAAGGAAATTGTTCGCCAGCAATCGCCCATGGTTAAGCTCAGAAAAAGCCCGGCTGACATACGCCGCACTGACGTTAGCATCTCTTGGCTTCTGTACTCCCCCACCGTGGTGGTCACGTGACATTAGCCGATTATGTCTGGTTGGGAACCTCGCCCTCAAACCCTAGAATAGAACAACATTAATATTTTTAATCTTAAAACACGTATAACAAGGTTGGAACACATAATACTTGAACCCTACGCACACCTTTGCGGCAACGCTGCAGCCCTATTCTTAAGCACAGGGCAGATACGCAGAATCGCCAAGCGAGGCAAAACTACCCCTGTCCGGACTGCCGCTGATGTGCCGCCTACGCGGCAGGCGCGGCGCCGCCAAAGCGGCAGCGGCAGTAATGATTCGATGCATTATTGCAGCTGCAGCCGCTTTGCTAGAGTCCAATTTCTGTCTGGACTCTAGCTGATCGTGGCGGGATCTAGAATGGAAACTGATAACGATAATGATAATGAAACCGCGTTGGCGATGGAGGATAGCCATTAGACCTAACCATCTGCTGCCGTGGCAATGTGCCAGCGCCCGTTTACGTCATCTGAGCCGTTGTCATATAGCTCGTTTTCGTCGCCCAGGGGAGTCCGCACCAGGCTAGGGAAGGGACTCCAGGGTGTGTGCGATCCAAGCTGCTCGTGTGGAAATTGCTTTCGTCGCCTAGGGGGAGGTGATGCAAAAACGCAGGAACGCAGGAGAACCGAACCCCCGACCTACTTCGTACGAAGCAACGCCACTACATCTGCCCCACGCCCCGCTTGATCGGAGTGCCATCGCAGGCATGCAAGACATCAACTGAATGCCCACGTAGACGCCGACGCGATACACGATGCAATGGCAGCAGCCACATGCTACAGTATCGCGGGTTGATGAGCAAACCTGCACATCACTCCATGGAATGTATCCGCAGAAAGCGGTTGCCGATGCTGCCGCTTTGCTGCCGACAATTTCTGTCTGGGCTCTAGCTGATCGTGGCGGAATCTAGAATGGAAACTGATAACGATAATGATAATGAAACCGCGTTGGCGATGGAGTGGGCTGCAAGACTGAGGGTGGGGGCCGCATTAGTTGAGCGAAGGGCGGCTGTTGGCAATTTGCCAGCAGCGCGGCGGCCCTGCGTACGCTTGCCGCGGAGCGCGAAATCGTTCACTGCTATCATTACACGCGTGAACGCCAAATGAAATCGGTGGCGCTGATCCTTAGAGTTCGCAGCTGGGTTCTGCGCTCTTCGAGCGCAGAACCAGGCTAGGGAAAGGACTCCAGGGTGGGTGCCGATCAAGCTGTTAGTGTGGAGACTGCTTTCGCCGCTCAGGGGGAGTTCGCAGCTGGGTTCTGCGCTCTTCGAGCGCAGAACCAGGCTAGGGAAGGGACTCCAGGGTGGGTGCCGATCAAGCTGTTAGTGTGGAGACTGCTTTCGCCGCTCAGGGGGAGTTCGCAGCTGGGTTCTGCGCTCTTCGAGCGCAGAACCAGGCTAGGGAAGGGACTCCAGGGTGGGTGCCGATCAAGCTGTTAGTGTGGAGACTGCTTTCGCCGCTCAGGGGGAGTTCGCAGCTGGGTTCTGCGCTCTTCGAGCGCAGAACCAGGCTAGGGAAGGGACTCCAGGGTGGGTGCCGATCAAGCTGCTCGTGTGGAGACTGCTTTCGCCGCTCAGGGGGAGTCTGCAGCTGGGTTCTGCGCTCTTCAAGCGCAGAGCCAGGCTAGGGAAGGGACTCCAGGGTGGGTGCCGATCAAGCTGCTCGTGTGGAGACTGCTTTCGCCGCTCAGGGGGAGTCCGAAGCTGGGTTCTGCGCTCTTCAAGCGCAGAGCCAGGCTAGGGAAGGGACTCCAGGGTGGGTGCCATCCAAGCTGTTCGTGTGGAAACTGCTTTCGTCGCTCAGGGGGAGTCCGCAGCTGGGTTCTGCAAAACCGTTACAGCTGGAAAAATGAGCAGAAAACGTCTGAAAATTGAGTAGACATTAAAACTCCTGAGATCTCGTCCACTCAGTTGAAATGCAAAAAAACCGCCGTGAAGAGGAACCGAACCCCCGACCTCCATCTTCACGGCGAGGCGCCCTACCCACTGCACCACAAGCTGCTTGGCGAAGGTGTCATCGCGGGCGTATAAGAGGCAGATATCGCGCGGCTTCCGCGCTCCGTCGCCAAAGTGGAGTGTAAGCGGCTGCGTCGCGTGCGTCACTGGGCATGTTGCCAACAGCCGCCCTTCGCCTAAATCTTTCGGCCGAGGGTGGGTGCCCCCTAGGCGGCAGTTCTGCCTTCTACGAGGCAGTTTTGGCGCCCTGCAGCGTACTCGCCTGCCGCAAAAGTGTGCGTAGGGCTTAAGGTTTTCAAACACGCGTTTTCAACTACTAGGGAGAGGGGGGAAGAAAGTGACGAAGTAAAGCAGCTAGCTTGAAGTCACTGACCTTACCATTAGCTTAATAATACTGCAACATCGCGCAATGCTTAGAAGTGCGGGGCACGCCGACAGGCGTGTCGGAGCACTTGTGACGGAAAGATGACGCTGCGGGATCTTATTAGGAGCATCGGAGAAAAACCGAACCGATCCTGTCTCCAACAATGAGCACCTACCATTTCAAATGGCCTGGGACTGGGAAGACATCCGATGCACCATTAGACCTATGTTATACCACCGTTCGGGTTGAGGGATGGTATAACATAGCCTTATGAATAAATTAAATACTCTCACTGTTTTGTGGGCACTACAAATAATAGCGTTAGAAGTCCTAACTGTTAGTAAATGAATAATAAATAAATAAATGCACAAATAAATATATACACTAAACCTGTACAATCTCATTGTCACACATGGCTTTAAGCAAGAGATTTAGGGAAGGGGAAAAATTTAGCCACTTTGGCATTCTTTGGAATGCGCCTCCAGCAGATCTCGAACTTGTATACTTCAGCAATCGTCATGCTCTGTCTTCTGTTCGCCGTTAGCCTGCAAGGAAATAAACCGGACACATCGACATCTGAAGTCGACGAACCTGTAGAATACCTTGACCCACCTGAAGACGAAGACCAAGACGAAAAACCAGGAGGAGTCAGCTTCATAAGCAGCTCAACCGAAGCTCAGAACGGAAAGACAAGTGAAACGATAAGTGGTGAAGGGACAACAGGAAACCCAGAGGTCACAGCAACTGAAGCTGCAACAGGATCTGATGTGACGGTGGGAACGAAAACAGAAGCGGCAACAGAACAGCAAGCAGAACGCACTGCGACGGTGGGAACTGAACCGGAAAAGACAACAGAAGCTAAAGCGGAAAAGATAACAGATGCCAAAACAGACCCTCCAGCTCATGCTACAGGAGGATTTGATTATCCATTCGTGAAAACATACGACGACATAGGCGGCTCGAAGACCTCTTCTGCATGCTCGTCTTCCGTTCTAACAGTTGCTACTCTAGTGGTTCTTGTGATCCTAATGTTCTGTCACGGCTCGTCAACACTTTAGCGCTTGAACTCTTATTCGCGTGAACTACTTGTGCTGCGACATTCCACAATGACAGATCTTGTACACGATTTTGCTGATTGATATTCTGCGATAAAGATTGAAGCTCGCTGAATTGTCTTCTCCTACAGCAGCACGGTGGCTGAGGCAATATGTGTGGTGCATTGGCAGTTGGCGTTGGAGTCTATAATAGTTGTTGTTGCTGTTGAAGCTGAACGCCTATTACAATAGTATCAGACACTTTAAAAACAAGGACAGGTAGGATAAAACAGGTCAACTCAATAGGAACTGCTAGATTTATTGATTTTAGCTTAAAGAGCAGCGGTGGTGATCGTACACATGACCTAGTTGAGATAGTTGGGGCGAAGATTGAAAAGTAGGTTTCCCAGACAGACTCTTTCCTAGTGAGAACGCATCCCTAAAATCGTAAATGAAATGGGAGCAGTATGCTGTTACAGATCAAGACTCTTGCGCGAGGTGGGACTCGAACCCGCATCTTCTGCTTTCCGGGCAGCGATGTTCGCTTTACACCACAGGAGCTGTTTGACCACATGTAACATGTAAGGGGTGTAGGGCGACCATCGCTGCCCGGAAAGCAGAAGATGCGAGTTCGAGTCCCGCCTGGCGCAAGAGTTTTGACCGCAACAAAACATCCTGTAACAGCACATAGCCTCTCCACCAGCCGCTCTGAGTTTAAGCAAATGTGTTAAAACATTGTTACTAGGAAGCAGTATGGCTTTTAGGAATTGCAAGAAGCTAGGAAATGCAAAAAAAGGTCCTCTTGTAGGTTTATTGCCGCCAAGTGGCTCAGGGAGGATCACCGTGAAATCGGCGCTATATAGCCCTTTGAGTTGCACGGAATCAAAAACTTCAAGCAGCACCAGTGTGTTCTACCCCCGTCATGAACTAGACCGTGTCAATTCAGCTGTTATAGGACAATCTTGTGCCTTCTTGTAAAGGCGTACACTCAATGAATTCAGGGTGACCCCCTATGCCACATTCCGCGGTAAGCTGTGTGTTGTCTCTATGAACTATTAGGTCGGTGAAAAAGTCCTGCACCAAAAATTTTGAAAATTTTTCAAGATTTAGCAGGAACTTCCAAGGACAGTTTGGTGCCACGTAGTTGTAACACAAACATTCTAGAATATTTCGCATACGTGGAAATTTGCTTCTGAGGGCATATAAATTCTACGATTGCAGTGAAGGCTGAAAGGCTCCCTCAAGGAAAACCACAACTTCAAGGCGAACATCCACCAGAGGAAGGTAATGCTGTGATGTTGATGGGATTCTCTAGGAATGCTCTATCATGAGCTCCTTGATGACTGCACCGCAGTAGCAGCGAAGATCTACGGTACACAGCTGCTGAAGCTGAGCGAGGCCATGTCGCGCTACGGAGAGGGCGGAGGAATGTTTACCTTCTTCACGACAATGATGCTCTCCCCCATGTTGCAAGGTCGTCTCGCCAGAATTGCTGGAGCTTACGTTGGAAGTACGCCCCGCCCACCGTATTCGCCAGATCTTTCGCCATCGGAACAACACCTCTTTCGAGCTCTCCAGCAACACCTTAGGGATAGGTGCTTCAACGACCGAACCGAACTGGAGTCCGAGGTGGCGCATTTTTTCGAGTCACAGCCACGTCGTTCTGGAAGGAAGGAATTCGTGATCTCCCTATCAGATGACAAAAGGTTATAGATGTAAATGGTAATTACGATGAGTTTGAAGTCGCTCATAAAAGAGGCAACAAATTTTTGAAAAAAATTACACTTTGGTGCATGACTTTTTCACCAACCTAATAGTTTGCTCCCGCCGTTATCAAAGAGTCAGAGTGAAGTGTCCTCCCCACTAGGATAGAGTCCAGGCACACGGATCCAGCCGTCTAGCGCAGCGTCTTCGTCTACATTATGCTGAGGCGACTTTCCGTTCCCTTATGTAGTCGCAGTCAAACACTTACTTCTTACGCACACACCGTGCGTCGAAACGGGTGGGCGAGAGTTCTATATATCTTTGACGTTAAGCGTTGTGACATTTTGCTGTCGCGGAGCACCTCAGTCAACGAGCGCCACATGGACCAAGCTCGACTCAAGCATGAGTTCACATCAACCATCAGACTGCCATCCAACGCTATTGTTGATCCGAAGCACTAGAAAACCGAAATACGAGCTAGATCAGTTCCGTTAAACTTGCTGGGTAAGGGTTGCGACCTCCCACAGAACTTCAAGTTAGGAACAGGATCATAAGAAAGAGCTCGGAAAGCTGCATATAGTGGATACACTATGTGTAACCCTTACCGTCATACCCCTATTAGATAAGTACGATTTAAACCAGTTCAGCATCTTGCCTCGAATTTCAAGCACTTCCAACGTAGTTAAAAGAATTTGAAGCAGAACCTATCGAATGCGTTAGAGAGATTAAAATATATCACATCAACTAGATTTCCTTTATTAACCGCTTGTAACAAATCGTAAAAGCAGTGTCACCCAGATTGGTTGCTGTTGAAGCCCGAGATAAGAAGCAGTGCTGTGCTCGAGGAATAACTCTAAATTTGCTGAGCCACAATAGCAGTTTCTCCTTGACATTTTTTCATAACTTCTATAGCAGTCTGTGCACGACTTATAGGTCGAAATTTTTTGAGCAAATTAGTGCCGGGAGTTTTTAGAATTGCTGTTACAATAGCTTCCTTCCACATCTGCGGAATCTCTCCAAGAAGCAAAGGCAGGTTGAACACGTATGCAAGGGGCTTGGAAAGAGAATGGTGACATCTTCTGTATACTATCTGAGAAATTCCGTCACAAAGTTCAGAAGTAGATGGGTTGAGGTGCATAAGAATTAAAGATACATCATTTGGATGAAAAAATAGGTTACCAAATGCATGATGTGTAAATGGAAAGGTGCTCGAGAGTGCATCCATAGAGAGGGTTAAAGGGTTAAAAATGAAAAATAAAAATAAAATTTATATATACCTGTTTTCCGACCACGTGACGGCTACGTGTTGCCCTCTCCCTAATGTACATTTCGCACTAAACTTTTTATCGCCGCCTTGTCAGTTTTATGGTAACGAAAAATAATATGATAGGAACTACCATATCCAGTCTTAGAATCACGTGATGCGTGGTAACGGTATCAGTGAAGTTGTTCTAATCTTTCCAAATGTGTCTCATTTTCATTCTTCAGAGAACGGCAGCATGCCGGAAAAGAATGATGCCAACAAGCTGGTGGCCGATAAGCGAACAGCCGCATCGCCAGGGAAGGTCGCTGTCAAGAAAGTGTCAGCCGAGAAGTCACCTGCAGTATCGCCAGGAAACGTTGCAGTGAAGAGAATGTCAGCCGAAAATGCATCACCAGCGCCGCCAGGAAAGGCAGAAAACAGAAAGCTATCTTCTGGAATTACGCCTATCGAGAAAGAAGCTGTAGCGAAGAATCTGCCATTTTTCGCGATTCCTACAGGTTAGTTAATTCGCACTTAGCTTGCAGCGAATCGAACCACCAAGGCATATAAAAAGCGCTGAAAATTGAGATACAAGAGTGTCTATCCGAAAAACGTCCTGCACATAAAGCTTGCACGACCGTGCTTGATGCCTCTGTTTTAAAAGCTTTCATAGAAATTCTATAAGTGTTATGTAGGAGGGGTAATGTGGGCTCGGCTTCAGATTGTTGCAGCATAGGCTCATCTTTAGACTTCTTAAGCAATCATGTATTCTACGCATAACTAAATAGCTCACCTTCAGGCATTTCGCAGCGGTAGCCGTCCTCTTTGCAATTTTGCTGCATTCTCAATTTTGGTGTCAATAATTTTATCAGTTAATAACATAACACTCGTTGGGTCGAACTCCTTGTATCTGAGCTTCTGAATGCTGCAAAACATTTAGAAATAACGAAATTGCGAGACATAGTGATACTATGCTCGTTTTACATTGTTGTTTCCTCGTTAGGTTACTAGGGTTGCACAGGATTGCTTTGTTGGTTATTTCCCTGTTCTAAGAGAGCACTTAAGGTGCAGTTCTAAATAAATAAATGAATAAATAACAAGAAATGGCTCTTACTTAGTTACCTACATAAACAAACAAAGAGCAGAAAAGGGTAGGTTCGAGGAGTGGAGTCGTCCTGTCAAGGGAGACTTATGAAGTGATGAGATGGATCCGTGGCGTCCTGTCGATAGGGCAACAGGAGCGTATTGGTCCACTTCCGGTCAAAAATTGCTCGAGTCGTTGACGTGGTACGTTATATTGCACGAGACGCGGCATGAGCCATACACTGTAGTTGAGCAGTCTTAGGGGTAGCAGTTTTACGCCATCTACCGCGATTGCTTCCTATGGTGGTGATACCGGTACCCCAGGGGGACGAGCGTTCTACCCCCTCGTCCTCTGGCCCGCCCACCCCCCCCCCCCAACCCCCTAGGCTTGCTCGAGAGTCAAGTGGCTGCCTTACGAGGTAGTGGAGACTCAGGCATTTGCCACGCCTCTGTTTAAAGGGCGGGGGGGGGGGTAGAACGTCACTCCGCCGGTACCCCACAGCGTGGCATAAGGCGCCTTTTATACTTGAATTCGGCGCGGCGTGATGGTCTGCATGGTTATCGATTTTTCGCGTATACTCCGCCGCCGCAAAACACCACACTTGACGGAATTTTGGGTTACAGTATTCGGCGAATCGCGCCGCTGAGGGGAAGGGCGCGGCGCGGCGCGACCAGCCGCGGCAGACTCGGTCTAGGGGGGAGATTTCACCTTTTCGGCCAAACTTCTCCTATTGGAAAGGAGGAGGGGTATTTAGGGTGCTGATCACGAATCTGACATCGTTTTTTGAAGTTACAGGTGATTACTAGGTTTGGATGATTAGGGAGCTTGGGCGAAATCGGTGACCATGACCTTAGCCCGTACCATCTGTAACATAGGAAGAGAATGGAGATCTGTAAACATTCACGAAGCTTCATATACCCTGCTAAAGACATGCTTAGTGCACAGTGACCTCAGAATGGCCATATGAGAAAGAATTTTGAGTGGTTATCAACGATGATCACCTTTCAGCAGTTTCACTTTTGGACCCGCACATATCGCAAAATAAGGAGTGGTTTAGTGCCGTTTGCATTGCAGGAGATTCGGCTTAATACCACACTCACCAATTCCAACCGTAGGTTGAGCGGACGACTTCGACTCCAGGCTTAGGAGAGGATTTGTCGCTCCCCATAGGAATCCCACGACAAACATTGACAAGATGCATTGCGCTGATCAGCCAGGCGAATCCTTTCTGTTTTGCTCCCTCAATGACTTATGGACCGTTTCCGGAGCAAGTGCCGTAGTGCGCAGAAGGCCGCGCGTCGCTGACGCTCCCCTTTCTAACTGCAATCGCGCAGCGGCGCGTCAAATTCGAGGCGCGGCGCGACTGGCCGCGCCGCTCCCCAAATTGACGCGCCGGCGGGAGTATAAAAGGCGCCTAAAGCGCGACGAAGAACAACTGTCGTGATGAGGCCCGCCGATTCATACAGATCGATCTTGCAAAAGGGCGTAGATGACTTTAAGACCTCTGCACTTCGAAGAAGTATTGTGTTTTTCTCTTTTTAATGGAATTCTTTTAAAACTAGATGCAGCTTGCACGTTGTTTATTTGTTTATTTATTTATGCACAGCGTGCGCCATAAAAAGTCACACTGTGAAACAAAAGTTATCAATATGCCTGCAAATTTGATAAGGCCTAGCGTTTTGCAAAAATACAGAAGTTCAAGTACAAGTGGACTGCGACAACAAGCAAAGAATGATGAGAATAAAAAGTATTATATCAAATTAACTAAATAGGAACTTAAGCAAATAACTTTATCGTGATATTGTACGCAGAGATCGGTTTGGAAATCAGTATAGCTATAGCAGTTATAGGCACCAGTTCTAAGAGGTGGACACGAGTGAGATATACACATTTATGGTAGTACAGTCCACATGTATAAAGCATACAATAGGTGGACAAGGAGTCGTCCAGTGGAGGGGTGCGGGCGAGGCTGGCAGGGAGACAGGTCGACCAGTCGTCAGGCGTCCTCGAGCTCGAATCCCCTTGTAGCTCCTTGTTCGTCCTCCGATCGTGCTCCGCCTCCTGTAATCGTATACTGAGATCTCCGTTAAGCTTGAGCTATGCCTTGCGTATCGATTGCACATTCATCGGAGGATTTCCTAGGCTCCTACACCTCCCCTATTCACAAAACGTCCATTCTCGGACGTTGGACGGGAGCATAGCGCAGCTGATACGCAAGGCGGGGATAAGGTTCAAAAAGGGAAAGAATGAACTATTAATGTAAATGAATGATAAAGTCTTACCACTAAATCCAAGATGCTCACGACAGAATGTCCTCCAACGTTGACGTGCGGATGAACACTCAGTGTTCCTGCGCCCAGTGGAGGACCCATGCCCAGTTCCTCAGGCCACGCAAAGCGGTGACGTTCCCGAGCACGATTTGGCCATGGCGACAGCGCGTCAGGGCGACGTTCATGCGCAACGGATCGTCCAGAAGTTATAGGCACCCATGTATTAGTGTAGTTCTTCGGAGTCGTCGGAGGCAGAGGGGGTCCTGCCATATGAGGCTTGGCTCCATCAAGAGTAGGCATGGCCTCAGGCTGACTTAGACGCTCACGCTTCGGTGGAACAGCGGAGGCCGATGAGGAGGTTGACGATGCAGGAGTATGTTGTCGTCGTGGAGCGGAGAGGGAGGTTGGATTTCGTGAAGTGGAAGGAAGCGTGAACGACTTCGACGTCGACGGTTGTGGTTCCGAACTTTGGGCATCAGCCCGAGAAGTGCTGGGTTCCGTGAGTGCTGGAGATTTAGGTGCCGGAGTTCCCTGCGCCGGAGTGGAGTCGGAAGGTTCAGCGATGTTATGGCGCTCCAGCTGCGGAGGAGATGTCGCTGAAATAGAACTCTTGAAAGCTGTGGAAAGCGAGGAAGTACCCGGCAGAGTAGGAGTGGGGACGAGGTGTTAATAGTGACGGATAGTTATGATTGTAGTTATACCTGTTGAAGGTGGTGAGAGGTGAAGAAATAAATGTCGTACCGGCGGTGTCCTCGACTCCGAGTATCGGGCCGCGAGCGATGGAGGCATCGGTGGGTTCGTTGTTTGCTGACGGAGGAAAAGAAACTAAATTCGTGGAGAGTTAAAAGACTGGTTGTGTGAAGGCGGACATGTATTGTTAAAACTGCTTACTAGAGTCTGGAGTCTGATGTGGTTCAATGCATTGGGCATCAGCTCGGATGGCGGTTGCGATAGGTGCGGTAGTCATCGAGGAGAAGTCGTCGACGGAGGGAGCGTCGCGCTGTGCTGCGCTGCGTAGCTTGGGCAGCAGCCGGAGTGGCGTTCGTTGCTGGAAAGAGCAGAGATTGATGGAGGAGCAGATGTTGGTTGAAAAAAGAACGGCTCAGAGAGGAAAAAATACCTGAGAAGAGCGAGCGAACAGTGTTTTGTGGTTCCAAGGTTTGGGCAGCAGCCGAAGGGGTCGAGTCTAAAAGAAGTATACAGTATACGTTGGTATGTGGAGAAAGTGGATCTACAAAGATGTAGCCGTACCGATTTCCCTTAGCGGAGTCGAGCTCTCGTGAAGGGCCACCGACTGGGTGGAGCCGACCAGTGCCGTAAAAACGGGAAAGCTTTCACCACTAGGTGGGGTTTCGGCCCCAGCCTCCGAGTCTGCAGGACTGCCCGTAGGCGGTGGCGTGGTTGTTGAAGGCCTCCGGCTCTGGCTCGCCTGGGTGAGCCTTTTCGTGGTAGCCTGAGTATCTGTCCACACATGGGCGATTGCCGAAGAAGTGGCGTCCCGAAACAACTTGACATTGTGTCCCTGTACAACGGCCTCATCGTCAAGTCCTTCAAGGAACCCTTGAAGGTTGTGTGAAGCCGGAGGATCAGGCTTAAGTTTTGGTTCAGGATGTTGGGCAACAGCCCCAAGTGAGGACTTAGTCGTGCTTCGTGTAAGCACAGGCATATGAAGCAGAGGCAAGCAAGTGATGTGAGCCACAGTGGGTGACGACCACTGGAAGGGATGAGTATATGTATGCACGATGGGTTGTCGATCAAGAATTGATAGGAGGGAGATATCAAAGCAAACAGGCCCGAAAACAAAACATAGAAACGTTGGATCGAAAGAATGCGGGGTATGGATGCGAAGATGTGATGTCGAAGATGTGATGCTGTTGTGCTTGCGAGAATCAAGAAAAGACAATATAGGCTAGGAATCAAAACATAGGGACGCGAGACTGAAGGAATGTGAAAATGTGGTGGGAAGGAGCAGACGTTGATATTCGCGAAGATAATGAAGAGATAGCATGGGATATACTAAAGGAAGGAAAGTCGAACCCACAAACAAGCGCGAGCCCAGAGAGAAAGAAACGTCTGACTCCGACTGGATGACTGGGCGAGAAAGTAGAATAGGAGGAAAACGATGATTACAGCAAAAAATAGTAGCCGTGCGACGGCTCGTAGGTTCGAGCACAAAGAAGAAATATAGGTTAAACGTAAATCTCAAGGGACGGAATAACAAAGAAAAATGTTGAGGAAAAATCGAGAATGGTCCAAAAACTACAACACCGCTTGGAGCTATGTGAGCTTACCTCACCTGGTACCAGAATCCGACACCTTTACCTTTTATTCGACCTCTTAACAAAACTGTACGCAAATACCAACTTCGACGGGCAACAACAACCTCCGTCGGAACTTCTACCACTCATAAACCGTCGGACCTTTCGCAATTCATAGAACGAACTATGGCGCCAACACATTCCAGAACAGAAAAAAACCGGAAAATTTAGATCAGAAAGCTGACCATCAGGTCTCCGGAGACAAAGAACAGATACAATTCTAGTTTACTAACGGAAAATGGAGTGGTTACTCTATTCGATCGATGAGGAGCTGAAGCCTCACGCCTGCCGAAGAACGGACTGAACAGAAACAAAGCGCCGCGCGCTGAGTCACCCCGCGCATGCCGTACGGGCGACGCGGCCCGAGACGCAAAGACTCTTGGAGAGTTTCAACGGCGAGAAGCAACGTGCGAAGGAAGGAGGGTGCAGCACATGAGGGCTACAAAAGGAAACAGCGCTGAAGTCGTTCGAGTAGTCACCTACAACTAAGGAGACGAGCAAAAGGGCGGCGGCAGACGGCTACTTACTTCTCAGAACCAATGTTGCCAGTATTGATTCAGGAAGATGCCCAGCAGGGCCGCAATAAATACAAGAGCGATGTAGACGACCTGTCCAAATCTCTACCTGGTGGCATCGTCTTGCTGCTACCAGTTATAGGTACCACTTCTAAGAGGTGGACACGAGTAAGATATACACATTTATGGTAGTACAGTCCACATGTATAAGGCACACAATCGGTGGGCAAGGAGTCGTCCAGTGGAGGGGTACGGGCGAGGCTGGCAGGGAGACAGCTCGACCAGTCGTCAGGCGTCCTCGAGCTCGAATCCCCTTGTAGCTCCTTTTTCGTCCTCCGATCGTGCTCCGCCTCCTGTAATCATATACTGAGTTCTCCGTTAAGCTTGAGCCATGCCTTGCGCATCGATTGCACATTCATCGGAGGATTTCCTATGCTCTTATAAGCGTGATTCCGATGGAGTGGAGAATTTCGAGTGGATTAAACAGAAGAAAGCACCTAGGAGGCTGTCCTTAATTGTGGTTAATTGTGATTCATTACGCTTCCATTCGACGCTGCCTCCATAGGAACTGAAATAACTACAGTCTCCTCTCGTTATAAACCTTCTGGATAAGACGCGACTCTCGAAATAACGTGGATTTTCTCTGACTCTGCCAGCTTATATTTAGCCAATAACACCGCTTAAAATGCGTCGGGTACAACGCTACCCCCGTTATAGCGTGGTTTTGGGAGGAACTCTGCGTTCAAAAATGACTCCCGTTATAAAGCGACCCGAGCTAATTTTCTGGTTCCACACGGAAAATGAGGACGAGCAAGATGATGACCGCGTCTGCGAACAGACATACCCTTCTATTGCCTCTTTCGTATTCGCGACCAGCACCTGTTCGACAATGAATTAGATGCATGTAGACGTTTTTAATGCGTGCAATATGACGAGCTAGCATAAGACTCTCGTTAAGCTTTTGCAAATTGGAGAGTTTTCTCTATAATGACAGAAGCTGTGGATTAAAACTCAGATTATTCAAATCAATATTCTACACATTTGTTCTAAGCCTAGAGTAGCTGGTATAGAGGCAATAGCTGTCACATGATGTTTTGTTGCGATCAGAGCTCTTGCGCCATGCCGGACTTTTACTTGCACTCTCTGCTTCCCGGCAGGATTATAGCAACAATGCTGGGTGATCACATGCAAAATGCCGACATGTGCTGAGAGGTTGCTGAAATGGGCATAGTGGATGCGGCGCGCGATTTAAAAGCGCTGATAGCGTAGCGGTCTAACCGCCTGCCTGGAAAGTAGAGAGTGGAAGTAAATGGCCTGCTTGGTGCGAGAGTTTGGATGGCAACTAAAGATCATGTAACATCATGCTACACAGTTTTGTCGTTGACCTCACATATTCCTCACGCATACCTGTCATACTTATGAATATAGCAGAGAGTATCTCTGAATACCCAGGACCACATTAATAATCTAAAGTTGTTTCTCTTCAAACGCATTATAACGAGGGGCTGTATCTCAATCTAAAGAATAAAGCTATGCATCGTATAAAAAAATATAATTACCAGACGTTCAGCTGCCTATCGGCCGCCAAACGTCTAGCTGGGGACTTCGCCCTCAAACCCCAAGAACAGAACACCCGACCATCTTTTCTGGCGGAGTGGCGTTCTACCCCCGCCCTTTAAACAGGGGCGTGGCAAATGTCTACGTCTCCACTATCTCGTAAGGCAGCCACTGGACTCTCGAGCAAGCCCAGGGGTTGGGGGTGGGCGGGCCGGGGGGACGAGGGGTTAGAACGCTCGTCCCCCGTCTTTTCTTTTTTGAGTCTTCTCACTTTCATTGCAGTAATGAACTGGTTTTCCTTTATAGAATCGTATTGCGAGGCACGATTGAGGCAGGAAAATTTCAAAACTGCTCATATGAAGTTTGTCCACCATCTACCAAACGTAGGCGATTTATTCTCTAACATACCTGTTCTCTACGTGGCGAAAGACATAGCGACAACCCCAATACAAAGTGCTTAATCTTAGGAGAAACATGAACAAAATTAATCAGTATTGGTCGAACGGTTGATATATTCACTATCCATCGGCAGCAAAACTCCTCCATTCCTTCATTAGCTCTCCCCACCTTCCCCCCCCCCCCCACCTTACCCATGTGTCGACTGAATGGCAGAGAAACAGAGTAGGAGCCAAGCACGCGCATGCTCGTTGCGCGAAGCCTTTAAAATATATGCTGAAAATCCAGCGCATGCTGAGCAAAGACTGATTTGTAGCGCGTCTTCTGGACCTGGACGCACGTTGTACGACATCCATGTCACGACTTCTGAATTAGGACGCATGTTGCGCAACGTCTTCTGACACATTTTCTGAGTGCCAACGCACGTGTCGCGACGCTGCCACGAAAAAAAAACGGGCGTCCGTGACACGTATTCCGCATCCCGACGTACGTTGAGAGAAAATACTGTTCAGACTTACTGCACTTGCCTCCCTCAGTAGTTCCCTTTACCTGTCTCGCCCCGCCTCCTTTTGCTGGTCCTCTCTTACTGGTGTTACTTTATTGTTCCCCTTACTGGTGCCCCTTATTATTCTGGATCCTGACGCCTGTTGTACGACATCTTCAGTGCGTCTTCTGAATACCGACGCACGTTGGACGAGGCCTTCGGTGCATCCTCCGAATCCTAAAGCACGTTGTACGACTTCTGCGGCACGTTTCTTGAATCGCTGCGCTCTTCACTTGATCCTCATCCATATCCTGACGTGTTGCCCGCTGAATAAATCATAAACTTGGGTGGTCGCCGCCAACGTTATAACTTCGCCAGCAATCGCCATGGTTAAGCTGAAAGAAAACCCGGCTGGCATACGCCGCACTGTCGAGTTCCGCTATGGTTGCGTAGGTTCCTCTGTACTTAAGCTCTGAAATGCCGATTGTGTGGAGCATAAAAAGAGGCAGGCATAATGATTCACTAAGCATGAAGAACAACACAAACAAGGTATAGGACACATTCGGAACTTGCGATTCACTGAAAATATTCCAGTAGAGGAAGATTTGCAGTTAACTGAAAAGAGGGAAACGCGGAATGACGATAGCCTACAATAGTAGTCATGGGGGCGATTTAAATGCGTATTTGGCCACACAATCACTTGCGGTGAACTGCAGATGAACAAGTCAGCGCTTTATCCTTCCCGGACGAGTCTTGTACCGATTCACCTTCCTCGAAGGGATGGAAGGCTTGGTTGGCCTGGGCGGGAAATCCGGATCAAGAACCTAGTATCGGGTGCACGCGACAGTCAGCACCTCCTCCGACTGCGCTACACGCGCCCAGCAATTGAAGTAGAAAAAGTAAAACGTGCACTGAAAGATACCGTTCCAGATCCCATAAAGGGTGACGAGCTTGCCACTGACAGAGTATGCTACGGTGCTTTACAAAGTAAGATTAATGACGCCTGCACACCTCTCCTTCAGCACCTAATGGGAAGTTTTAAGGAGAACGAATTGACTTTAGCCACAGTGAGATGCAGTGGACGGGAGAGGAAGAAACGCAGGTAAACACCTCAAGAACGATTTGGTCTGTAGTTGTACCAGGCTGTCCAATAATTCCTGTCCGAAAATTTTCAAAATTCTATACTTTTCCTTAGAAGTGTTATAATATCAGGCAAGTGTAAAAACCTTCTAGAAGGTTCTCCAGAGTTCCACGCTAGGGATATATAAGGCGCAGTCGCCGCGTCTGGCTACCAGTACAAGCTAAAATGGACCAAGGTCGAATTCGTACGTTCGTGTACTACGAGTGGCTGCTGGGCAACGACACGGGCACCGCGGTCGTCAGCATCTACAGAGCGTGCAAGGAGGGTGCAGTGTCCCAACGCACAGTCAGGCGCTGGTTCAATCGTTTCGAGAGCGGCGACACGAGCCTCGAGGACAGGGAACACCCGCTGAAGATCATGCTCTGCTGCTGGTGGTCCGCCAAGGGCATGCTGTACTTTGAGCTGCTCCCGCAAGGCAGGACGGTCACCGCCTCCATCTACGCCGATCAGCTCGAGAAACTAGCCGCCGCCATCCGAGAAAAGCGTCCCCGACGGGCCTCGGCCCACCTGCTGCACGACAACGCGCGCCCCCACGTGGCGAAGGAGACCCAGCAGAAGTTGGCGACGCTCGGCTGGGAGACGGTTGCCCATACACCGTATTCCCCGCACCACGTCCCCTCTGACTACCACTTGTTCCGCCCGCTGAAGCACAATTTGGCCGGAAGAAAATTCACCAACTACGACAACCTCAAATCCGACATCGCGGACTTCTTCGAGTCGCAGTCCCCGGAGTTTTGGGAGAAGGGCATCGGCGACCTGCACAATCGATGGGTCACTGTTGTGGCTAACTGTGGTGATTATATTGTTGATTACACTTGTTTTTCAACAAAGTTGAAAAAATTAAAAATGGTGAAATTTTCGGACACGAATTATTGGACAGCCTGGTACGTTTAGAGTTGGTTTTTAAGTTCAATCATCTGGATCCCGATGTAGCTCCAAGATGAAATGGCCAAATTGTCTGAATTTCAGGTTCTCAAGGTGACAAATATGACTCCGAACAAGTTGGCTTTCAAGATGAAGTGCTCCGACAATTCCATATTTGGGTACTATTTCTAAAGACGCTTTTCTTTATATGGCGTAGGGAATTGTAGATGAGGAAGGGAGGGGTATACGCCGTACTTGTACTCACACGCCCATCTCTCCCTGGTAACTGCTTCTTCTCACTCAGCCAAAATCTATTGATTGGTACCGAAATTTTCATGAGGAACCTCAAACTTGGGTAGCTAAACCAGAGCACGTAAAAATCATAACAACGCAGCCCAAAATTTCTCCTCCAGGCATTCAGCGCGTCCATAACCGGACCAAATTATCACAAACTCTTAACCCTTGTATTCCAATCTGGGTGCATTCCTAGTTGGTGGTGGCCGCTATTAAACGATTTTCCAACATAACGAAACCCAATAAATAGCCAATAACATATAGAACTAGGTAATCTATACCAACCTAGTTGCCCAGGTAGGCTCAGTTTTCGAGTTCCTAGTCGGGAAGGGAATCTTAAAGTACTGTACTCGGTGCAAACCTAGTAAGAGTAGACCCCGTTACAATTACATTTGCGTCGAGAACGGATCATATTCTAGCAGATAAAACAGAGAATATCATTGTATTAAAAAATGAAATAGGTGAAGACACCACTAATCAATTAAAACATTTGGACACAGACAATACAATGTACTTCACGTCCTAATCATTTGCGAACGTACCGACCTAGCTTACGAATATAAGCTCATGTTCTCATGTCCGTTGTGTTACTTATTTTGAATTCTTCAATGTAGTCACTTCCTATGGAATGAGTGAACCTAACATAGTTCAATACTGAACACATTCAGTTCCCATGAAATCGTTTAAGAGCGGCCACCACCAACTAGGATTGTACCCCAATCTGTTTTTGTTCTCCTAACGTCACTTCATCAAAAGGATCTCGCCGGTATTCGGAACGCTGGACGTATATCAAGTTCTGGATATCAAGATTCGTCGGAAAGCAGCTCCTCCGAAGAATGATAAGATCGTCTTCTGTGCAGCGAAGGTACGTTCCGACTAACTGAGCGTCTTTAGCATCATCAAGGCCGAGACCTTTTAGTACGACCCGGCGGAAAAGGACTTGGAAGCGTTTTTCAAGAAAATCTCGACTCCAATTCAGGAGACGTACATTGCTCAAATACCAGCTCCACATCCGCCCACGTCAACAGCACAAGGCCGAGCAAACAAAACAGAAGCGAGCTTGATTCCATGCTGAAGTCGAAGCAGCAACGAGAGTTTTAAGTAACTGCTGAATTGTATGCGGCCCTTTAAATATGTATTTAACACCGTTTTCAAAACACTCAGTTCCTATTAAATGGTAAACGTTCCTCTTGCATCTCTTCAACGCTGCAGCACTACACAATTTGGTACTATCTGGGCGTTTTCCCTGGGCGGGTGCTGTTGTATACACACCTCTGTGGCGAGCAATGCCGAAGAACAGACACAAGGTGCCGACTTTTATAAAACGCATGACTGCGGTCAGACCGGACTGGCTGACGCGTCCTTGTTACAATCCGCTTGTACACGCCCAGGGCAAGCACCCGCACAGTAGTCATCTCTCCTTCAAACGGAAAGACTCAGCTAAATTAATATTTACGCACTAACTTGCCGACGCTTCTAGCCTCAACAGGGACCACTCGATGAAATATAAAAACTCTAGATCAGACTTATCAGATTCGCTCGAAATACGAAGCCCTTTCACTGGCCATGAATTTTGCGCGGATGGATGAATACATCGAATTAGCGTCAGACTCGGATTAGCTCCTTTGCCGGTCAGCCGACCCAGCTGAAAATATGGCTAAGGACTCAGCTCGCAACCAACAGAAGTCGATACTCATTATCGGAGTTGATTGTACACACACCTAAAGAGGCCTTTCCTTTGCAAAAATCGATATATCGATCGGTTTCGATTGACCATTCGATGCAGTTCGCGTGATACAAAGACTATTCCTAAGCCATTATAACCGTTCCATTTCCGGGAACACACCTTGCTACCAAATGGTAAAACTGACCAGAGACGCGGGTGATTCCAATTTGGAGGGACCATATCCGTCACACCTGAGGCAATTGTGCTCCCCAAACTAGGATTGCACGGAGACTAATCATGCCTATCGAGAATTGAAACGCCTTCTACGACCATTATTTTTTTCGCGGACGGGCGAAACGAAAAGTGCAACTTCGGACATGCTATTCACGCTGTCTCATTTCATATCAGCCTTGTAGCCGATTTGACTACCAGCTGGGGCCGGATTCATCAACGCTTACCCGCGGGTATACGGGGTATAGGGGAGACGTACCCACGATGTGGCGTTCATGATAAACCTTACCCACCACATCGTCGGTATATCAGTGGGTAGAGAACACTCGACGATCGCCGTGGTTATATCCGCATACCCGCGAAGATTCCGCCCCCGCCCCCATTGACGAAATGGCACTCCAGTGAGATCAGCTGTTTTTGCAAGAGGCTTAATTCTACCATATCCTTGATTCCTTCCATGAATAGGAATCGTACCCGCTACCCACTGCGGGTAATGGGTACGATTGTTTAGAGGGCATCTGCTCTCACATGATGTTCTGTTGCGATCAGAATTCTCGTGCCATGCAGGATTTGTACCTGCACCCTCTACTTTCCGGGCAGGATTACAGCAACAGCGCTGATTGGTCACATGCAACATCCCGACATCGTGGGAGACTGCTGAGAGGTGGCTGCAACGAGGATATGTATGTGGCAGCTGCGGCGCGCGATCTAACAGCGCTGATACCCGAATGGTTCAACATCCTGCCTGGAAGGTAGAGAGTGCAGGTAAATGTCCCGCTTGGTGCGACCATATCGCTCTCACCATATCGCTTGTTGAGAAACTGCGCTATCAGAAATTTCGGCTGTATTTTCTCCGTTACTGTAGGTCGTTGATGGTTCCGGCCCATGGTTACACAGTTTTGTTTTTGACCACGACTAGCCACCCCGGCAGCGCGACAAGAAGAACACCCGCCCTTGCTGGGGGGGGGGGGGGGGGGCGTGGCGTCAGGAGGTACACTGCTGTTCTGTGGACCGGAAACTTTTTTTGCGTGTCAAAGGTTTTGTTAGGTAGCTGTTAGACTCTTGGCGAAGCCTAGGGAGTTGGGGTGGGTCGCACGCCCCCAGCAGGGGGGCGGGTGTACCTCCTGACCGTCCCCCAACCACCATGGTACTCACATATTCCTCACACATCTATCGTATTTATGAATATAGCAGAGTGCCTCTGAATGTGCAGGGCCACAATGATAATCCAACATTGTTCTATGCCTTCACACTTCTTTCATGGTCATATATGTCATCGCTAGAGTCATAGTTAGTCCTTGAATGCGATTTTAGATAATCCTACGCATAAAATAGTGTAAAAAGGTGAGGTCCGGCTAGGATGCGACCCCAGTTCTTACACGGATTTTCTCCGGCCCCTTCAAACGCGTTAAAATGAGAGGGGACTGAAGTTGTGCTCTTCCAAAATTCTCGAATAACCGAATGTATTTGAATATCGACGATTTTCGAATACTCGAAAATCGAATACAATCGAAAGTCGCGTTTTTTTTTTCGAGCATTCGAATTAAAACAGTCGATTTCGAATAGAATTATTCGAATTCGAGTGTTCGAATATTCATTCGGGAACAACTATAAAAGATAAGCGATAAGATTACGGTGTAGATTTTGTGCCCGTATGGCAAAGTCACACGACGTCCGAACGTCCGACTCCGTGCCCACCTATTCGACTCCACTGTTCTTCCTGCCCTAACATACGCCTCAGAGACCTGGGCTATACGAAAGCAGGATGAACACGCGATAAGCGTCGCAGTGTGGAATCGAGAGGACGATGCTCGGAGTGACACGACTCACGCAAGTGAGAGAAGGCCTCCGGAGTTCCGAGCTTCTCCGACGTTCGAAGATCAGAGACGCTGTCGCGTGGGCCAAGTTGTCGAAAATTAGGTGGGCCGGCCACGTAATGCGCTTCGCAGACACCCGCTGGACGAGAGCCGTCACCGACTAGATTCCTCTGGATGTCAAGGGAACACCAGGACGCCGACCAGTGCGTTGTTCGGACTTCTTCGTGAAAGCCCTGAACGACCGATATGACGCTCTTCGTGTCCCTCGAGCGAGGAAGATCCATTGGAGTACTCTGGCACGCGACAGGGACGAATGGAGACGCTGCTGGCGCCCGCTCGAGCAAGTCGATGATCAACGGGACGACAGGTGATACAGGTGATGGCAAAGTCATGCTTGTCCCAAGGAGTGCGCATCGATCGAACGTCCACGTGGACGCCGACGCGATCCACGACGCAACGACACAACGGCAGCATCCGCATGCTGCAGTATCCCGCAAACCTACATCTAAACCCGCTATCCGAATAGGTGATCAGTTATGAGACGCACTTGCACCCAGATCAGCTCACACTTGTGCGGGATGTGAATTGGAGCGCGACTGAAATTTCGGGGCTGCCCCGACCTGATTAGTATAGACTCGGAGCTTCGCCGGCTATTAATTTTGCGTGGACGTGTGGACCCTCTCCTTTATATACGGGAAAGGTGCCTTTACCTTCTTTAGTAAAAAAATGCCGCATAGTTTTCAAAGTGTGAACACAGAACTGCACATCTGAGCGAGCATTTCTGCACATTTGCGAAGATATAGGACTTTCAACGTTTATTGCAGGACAACTACCAACGAATTCGAATGAAAACTCTGTTACTGGCGAATGTTACAGTTGGTGTTGTCGATGTGAAAACGAAGCCAGACACTCGAAGAACGGCTTATGCTAATCGCAATATCTCTCAGTGTTTCTTTATAAAGCAACGAGCAGTATTAAGATCAGTGGAACGACCGCAGAATGCGTCAACAGCTCCGATGCGGCAGTGTACTTCAGCGGCAGGTCGTCGAACCTCTCCACGAACGGATAGTCGTCACCGGTCGGTGCCTGCCTTTGTGGAGGTGCTGCGGTGGCTAGCGGTCGCTCTGCCGTAGTAGACGTAGAGCCTTCAGTTACGTGTGCTTCTTCAGCAGGAGTGACAGTGACAGTGGTAGACTCTGGCTCGAACGTGCCGATTACTTGCGACTTCACGGCTGAGAAGTTTCCTGTATCCTGCTCGGTTGAAACGTCTTCTGTAGCCGCCTCGGTCGAAATGTGTTCTGTATCTGACGGCTGGTCGTGGTCCTGGAGACTGCCGACGAATAAACTGCAGATGACCATGATTGCTGAAAGAGGCGCTCCTTGGATTCGTCCATTCCATTACGGAGGCTGAGGCTTACCAAACTCTGCCGAAAGGAGCCTCATTGCCGGAATTGATGAAGTCAATAGGGACACCAACAAGACTTAAAGTACAGAACCTCACCGCCTCTGGCTTTTATACGCTTCAGAAATCTAATCGGCGAAGAAATCCTGATAAGAGCTGTTGTCTGTTGAAGGATTACATTCATGTTACCTGCTATCACTTGTCACTGATCTCGTATGAATTATAGAACTCAACCAGACTTTGCTGCCACCGTAATCCAGTGTGATATAGCCATTATCACCTCCAAAGACGGCAACAATCACCAATACAAAGTGCGTTGTCCGGGATTTTCCTATCTTGTCGGCTACATTATGGTTGGTTTCAAAAAATAAGGGCCAGTGCACATACTTATTCAAACCAACATCCTAATGGGCAGGTTTGGAAGGCAGGCACCAGCAAATTCTAGTTGATTTCTATAATTCAGTGCAACTCAGCGCCTAAGCCTTCGATTTTCCTGGGTTCAATCCCTCCACGTATCGACCCACAGCCACTGTACGGCTATTCCTGTACGTATCGCCACGGTGAGCCTGTCGACGCGCCTTTTTCTCGTCTTTCGTTCGGCGTTTTTTCGTCTAAATTTCCTCTTTATCTCAGGAGGAAGACTGCAGTAGCCACAGTAGGGGTTCAGGTAGGTATGTTATGTTACAAGAATTCATGGTGCTATCCTAGTTGGTGGTGGCCACTCTTAAGCGATTTCATATGAACTGAATGTGTTCAGTATTGAAACATATTGAACCTACCACTCCTTAGAAAACAACTGCACTAACGAAACCAGGATAAATAACACTAACAACTTGAGAATATATATTTGCAAGCTTGGTCGAGATGTTTGCAATTGATTGGGACGTGGAGTAGATTGTTTAGTCAGTGTCCGAAACGTTGGTTGATGGTGTCTTGGCCCAATTTTATTTATTTTATCTGTTTGTTCTGTCAGATGTTATCTGTTTTAGCCCCTTGAAATTGATCCTCAAAAATATAAGAAAAGGGTCCTTCCATACTAGATTTGCATTGAGAATGACTCTTTTTAGGTTCCCCTCTCCTGACTTGCAACTGTGTCTAACCACGTTGGAAAATTGTGTTTATTTCTACATATTTTGTCACATTTTGTTTATTTCTACATGTTGTTGCCCATCTACTATGTTTCGTTATATCAGAAAATCGTTTAAGAGTGGCCACCACCAACTAGGATTGCACCGAGTTCATCTCTATGTAGTGTTTCGATGTGAGTATGGAGTGCCCCCCCCCTCATTGGGATTGAACCTTTTCCTGTAACGCCACATTCTTGAGACATTACAACAGGTACCCCTGGTGATCCTACCCAGAGCCATTCTATGCCTGAGTTGCGGAGTTGCTGTACTTTTTGTCTGAAATTGGTTTGTATATGTATCTGCACTGGCCTTTATTTTTTGAAACCAACATATTGTAGCCGACAAGATAGGAGAATGCCGTACAACCGCACTTTGTATTGGTGGTTGTTGCAATCACATCTTTGGAGGTGATAATAGCTATATCACACTGGATTACGGTGGCTGCAAATTCAGGTTGAGTTTTAAGGGCTGAGCACACTCTTGTTGCTTCACGCAGCTCCAATGATGAAGAATAGGGCAGAGACGCAGAGTACGTGTCTCTGCGTCAGGGGCGGCGACCCGCTTATGGCACACTTCGCTTCAGCTTTGGCGCCCAGCGTCAGCGCTGCAAGCGTCAAGCGGCTTTCACACTGCCGTTGTTGCTGTTGCGCAACCGATGCCGTAATGATGAAGCATACCGCAAAGACGCAGAGGAGCAACAGCAGCAACGAGGGGGGCTTTCACACCTCTGTTGCCGCAACCCTGCATCAGCAACACCGGCATCGGTTGCACAGCGGTTGCGCGGCCTCAGCAACGTGGAATGATCGCCATCATTCCTTGTTGCTGATGCTTGTCAAAGGAGGATATCACAGGTCTTATCCCATTATCTTATCTCACCGTGTTGTGGCTGCAGCAGGCATCGAACTCCACCCCTTTTTCGTTGCTCGTTGCTGCAACAGCAGCAACGGCAGTGTGAAAGCCGCTTCAGCTTCACGGAATGAGCTCGGTCATTCCGTGAAGCTGACGCTATCTCTCCTGAGCAAGAGATAAGATAAGTAAGATAGGAAGCCCTTTCCTCAACCAAACCAGCCAACCGGTCAGCTGAGCGATGGTTGGCAGTGCTCCAATACCGACACAGAGAAAGAAAGAACGAACGCCCCTCACCGCAATCATGTCCTGAGCCTGAGAGCGACGCTCCGCCCCGCTTTTGAAGCACTAAAGCCGCTGCCGAGTGTGCCCAACCCTTTATAATTCAGTCTGATCTCGAACAATGTGTCCCGCCCATGTTAATTTCTCCTCTTCCTTCAAGGAGTGAGTTTCACATCGTTTCAAAATTGGATTAAAATTAGGAGGAAAACTGAACGCCATGCAAGGTTACAAATCTAGGGAGGGTCAGTACCTTGAATCTCGTCCATAATCGACAACCTAACCCTGGGTCACACATCACCTCTCATATCACCTACAGTTCTTTTGTGCGGGCAGCAACGTGTCTATTATTCCCTATCACGTGCCAGAGTGGCCCAGTGGGTCCTGCTCGTTTGTGGGACACGAAGCGTCGACTCTTCCACTCACAAGGGAAAGGTCTGAAGCGTATGTCTGAACGGGGGGAGCGAGTCATATAGGGGGAATCTTTACCCCTCAGAATAAAAATGTGTTTATTTTTTTCCAGTTCGTTAAACACAAATAGTAGGGGATCCTTGCAGTAACTATGGAATCACGAGTTTGGGGATCGTGTACGCCCGCGATGCCTCTGCAGGCAAGCGGCTTGGAGCGCAGTGGAGGTGGGTTGCTTCATGCGAGGAAGGTCGGGAGTTTGGTTCTTGTGCGCTGCAGCATCTTTGCATTTTGACGGACTGGTTAAGATTCGGGGGGAGGGGGGTTGACGTCTATATCATTTTCGGACGTTGCCCTGCGCATTTTCTAGTTGTACGCTAGAGTACCTTTCTTGCGACTTGTTTATTACTGACCGGATTTTTAACCACAATGTCATCGTCAACTTCAAGTTGAAGTGCTTCAAAGTCCTTTAGTACGCTGGCCGAACGGACGGCCAGCGTACTAAAGGACTTCGAAGCACATCAACTTGAAGTTGACGAAGACATTGTGGTTAAAAATCCGGTCAGTAATAAACAAGTCGCAAGAAAGCTACTCTCCAAGCGTTCAACTAGAAAATGCCCAGAGAAACGTCCGAAATGTTATAGACGTCAGAACCCCCAAATCTCAACCAGTCAGTCGAAATGCAAAAACTCAGCAGCGCACAAGAACCGAACCTCCGACCTTCCTCGCACGAAGCAACCTCACCTCCACAGGGCTCCAAGCCGCTTGCCGGCAGAGACATCGCCGGCGTACAAGACCCCCAAACTCGTGATGCGCCGTATTCCATTGTGACTTCAAGGACCTCCTACTACTTGGGCTTAACGACTTGGCAAAAAATAAACACATTTTTATACTAATTGAGGGGTGAGGATTCTCTCTATATGCTCGCTTCCTCCGTTCAGACATACGCTTCAGACCCTTTCGTTGTCAGGGATTTCAGAAGAAGCACGATCAACGCGTTGGCGGGCAAACTGGGTGCTCCTTGGACATTCCGCGGAGTCCAGTCGGTTTCGGCTCTCCACAAGCGAACCGATCTTGTGACCCACCCACCTTATTTTCTCCTTTTGTTTTTTTCTCTACCTCTTCTATCCTCTTCTTGGCCTGTGCAACAGCGTCGGTGCAATTCCAAGGAGGTGGATCCACCTTACAATGTGATGCGCGTTCTACTCTTCGTATCCTTGGCGCGTCCACCCCGAATCCCCTGGGCTTCCTCGATAATCTAGTGGCTGCCTCATGTTGTATTAGGCTGTCGTAAAATTGATAGTCGAAACGGACCGCCTACTTCGAACTGCTATAATTCAGAGGAACACATCTTTTTTAGTCGAAGAAAAACCACCGGAATCTATACCTTTTTGCCAACGAGAAGGTAATGAATTTAGTCCTTCCAATAAAAACTGAGATCACAGGATCTAACGACATCAAGGAGGGCACATTCAGCAACGGCTAAATTGGTGAATCGCTTCTGACGCGGATGAGAATCAAGAGCACGAAGAAGGTGATATTCAGTGGGGAAAAGGACGGAGGATGAACGTCGATACTTAAATGAATCAAAAAACTTAAATTTTGGTCAAGTAATGTCCAAGTTCGACTTTCTTGACTGTCTTGACTTTCTTTGGCCAAGTAATTTGTGAGGTGTGTGGCCTTGCGCTGTCCTGCAACAGGAGCGGCCTTCCTCTATTCACCACTGCCGGCCACAATTTTTGCAGCTTCTCACACATTTGGTCGAAATCACGGCAGCAAGACTCTGCTGCAACTGCTTGACCAGATTGCAAAAAGCTGCAATGGATTACTCATTTACAACGCCACCACAAAGTAAGCAACTTTTTTAGGGTGCAGGTCGGGCTTAGTAAAGGATGTTGGAGGAGTATCTTTATGTACCCAGTCAGATCTTCGCTTTCTGTTACCGGTTAATACGGCTTTCAGAAGGTTCATTATTAAGGCGAACTAGCAGGTTGAAGCAGGTGTCGAAACGTGCCAAACGCTGCTCATCGGTCAGCTCATGAGGCACCCACTTCGACATCTTCTTCACCCTGCCGATTCTCGCCAAATGTCTTGCTACCGCACTACGATGGACGCCAAGGTCCTCTGCTAACGTACGTGTGTTCGACTCCGGATTTGCTTCGACGGCTCTCCTCAAAACTTCATCGTCAAGCAACGACCTGCCCCGCGACTCGCTCTTTCTTCGAGATCAAAATCGCCAGAAGCGAATTTTCCGAAGCAGACGTTCGTTTTTTCACCGTTCGTTCGCAAGGACAGTACGTCCCAAAAGCATTGCTAAGGTCACGGGATACATCTCATTAGAATGTCCTAATTTAAATTCGTAAAGCGTGATGAAGCAGCTGAATCTTACGAAGACGATGTTCACGAGGAACATCGTCTTCGTATGGTTCAGCTGCCTCTGATGCCCCATTCTCGATCAACGAAACGAACATCTCCGAATGCTCCAGCTACGTCTATCTGGGTTGCGAAGTGAACATGGTCAACGACCTAGCACCAGAGCTGAGCAGGATGAAACGAGTGGCTTGGGGAGCTTTCAACAGCGTCGAAGAGGTCGTGAAGAAGACGAAGAACGTCCGACTCCGTGCCCACCTCTTCGACTCTACCGTTCTTCCTGCCCTAACATACGCCTCAGAGACCTGGGCTATACGAAAGCAGGATGAACACGCGATCAGCGTCGCGCAGCGTGGAATCAAGAGGACGATGCTCGGAGTTACACGACTCACGCAACTGAGAGAAGGCCTCCGGAGTTCCGAGCTTCGCCGACGTTCGAAGATCAGAGACGCTGTCGCGTGGGCCAAGTCGTCGAAAATTAGGTTGGCCGGCCACGTAATGCGATTCGCAGACACCCGCTGGACGAGAGCCATCACCGACTGGATTCCGCGGAATGTCAATAGAACAACAGTACGCCCACCAACGCGTTGGTCGGACTTATTCGTGAAAGCCCTGAACGATAGATATGACGCTCTTCGTGTCCCTCGAGCAAGGAGGATCCATTGGACCACTCTGGCACGCGACAGGAACGAATAGAGACGCTGCTGGCGCCCGCTCGAGCAAGTTGATGATCAACGGGACGACAGGTGATACGGTGGAAGCATGACGACTCAATAGTCGCGTCGGTTCATGATGTTACGGAGCCCTGGAAAAGGTCGGCTAGTAAAATTAGAGCGATATCCACATATGATTTTTGAAAGGGTAGGAAAAGCCTACCTAATGGTAGGTATAGCTTTTCCTGAAAGGAATGATTTAGGTAAAAAACTTATTTATTTATGCATACCTCGAAACGGAGAATAATTTTGCGACAGCCTAATACATACACTGCCTTGCATGTGATTCCATTTAAATGTGTGTATAAGGTGAACCCCGCCCCCCCCCCCCCTCCCCTCCTTACTGGGATTGCACACAGCGTCTCTGATCCTGATAGAAGATGACACGGGCTAGAACATGGTATATACGAAGTACTAAGAGCTGCCCGACACGTGCAACTGGGGCCGAAATCATCAACGATTGAACGCGAGGATGTGCGGTGTAGAACGGAGAAGCATGCCCAAGATGTGTACACCTTACCCGCTTTTGGCTATGCCTATCTGAACATCGAGGTTGGTGTAGTTTACTTCCTTCTATATCTTGTTGCCTATCTATTGGGTTTCGTCATGTGGGAAAATCGTTCAAGAGCGGCCACCACCAAGTACGATTGCACTGTAGACTCCACTTGTGCCTATAGTGTATGCCTACGCTGGCGGATATCGCCAAACTCTTGGGCCGAATTTATCAACGACTAACCCGCCGGTACATACGGTGTATATTGGGTTAGTCGTACCCACGATAAAGCTTGCGTCTCTGACTCTTACCTTATCTCCACTTGACTCTTATCTTATCTCTACCCCTTGTTCCCTGCATACCCACTGGATTAATTGTTGATGAATCCGGCCTCAGGTTTTTTCTGCTGTCAGCCTCGACGTGGCGTTCCGAACCAGACTCTGATATCTTATCACCAGCTTCTTCAACTACGCTGTCCGAAGTAAGGTTCATTTCGAATCGTTCGTCATCCACACTGACTCGAACGCCAGTCGTGTCAGTAATGAAGCCCATCGTGACAGGCTTTGGTGAGTTATCAGGCCGATAGCAGGACCTCCCACGGACCGTATGCAGCCCACTCGAGTCCTCCTTGTCCGTTTCAGCGGTCGCCGTTCTCTTCTTTCTGTTCGCCGTTACCTTACAGCAGGAGGAGCTTGCTACAGAGGCACCCACCGACGCCGAGGCAGAGGAGGAGGATAAGGAGGAGGAGGCGACCGCCGCCGTAGAAGAAACTCATGTTCCCTCTTATGGCGAGACTGAAGAGGGGGGAGCAACAGAGACGACCGCTGGGGCAACGGCAACCACAACAGAAGCAACAGAAGCAACAGAAGCAGCGGAAACCACAACAGAAGAGGTGCTAACGGAGAGACCGGAGCCAGCTCACACGCATGATCCCGCTGAAGATGATTATCCATTCGTTAAGACCTACGATGACCTTAAAGACACTAAGCCCAGGGACCGTTCTTCAAATGCACACCGCACTCTCAGCGTTACAGTTCTAGGCGGTCTCATGGCCTTGATGCTCTTCCACGTCTCGTAGACAGTCTGTGTCGGCCATCTCAGCTTTTAGGCTCTTGTTCATGTTGACTGTTTTAGCTCTGATATTCGACAATGACAGGTTTTCTACGTGAGCTCGCTGGTCGAGATTCTGCGATAAAACTTGAAAGTCGTTGCCTTGTCCTGTCACACTTCAAGCACTTGTTCAAGCTGTTTCTCTTTACAATTTGGGCAACGGGACCACAGACACTGAGCATTACCTTTTTTAGGTGAAGTTCAGGTGGGGGATGGGAGTTCCTGCTTCGCTGCTACTGAGTCTCTGACGCTTTCGCCTCTGGTTAACGTTGACTACCCACTTTTCCCCGCCGGTGACCAGCTCTTCGAGCCATGAAAAATTCCGCCGTAAAGTCAAGAAGTTCATGCATGTAACCCGACGCACTGTAGCTGGTGGCCACTAATTGTAAGTTCATGCGGTATCGATGCACCATATCTACATGTCTTCCCAAAGCCACGCAGGTGTTGAGCTGCGATGGTGTGACTGCACTCGAGTTCCTATGCCAGGTCACGGGTGCAACGCCGAGCATCCTCCTGAACCAGCTCCAGAAGGTGCTCCTCATCCACTGCAGACAGTGGTTGGTCCTCCAAGAAAAGCCTCCGTTCTTGAAATTTCGGAACCTTACTTTCGCTGCGTCGTAGGGCACTGTGGCAAGACTCATCGTTCCACATATGCTACCCACCGCAACTCCTTCACTGCTTTGCTTTTTGAACTCGTGAAGCAGACGCAGTCGAACTTGCTTGCAGTCGAAAACGATTTTCTCTGCCATAGTCGTAGCGGAATATGACGTCCAACAGCGGTAACTGTAGTTGTAGGTCGTAGGTCAGCTTAGTGTTTTTGGATTATTTATACGTTTGTGACACCGCCTACTTTCACACAGGTCCCCCAAACTCGAATTGCGCCGTAAGGCGTAATAAGGCGCGAGAGAATATTCGAATTTTGTGGAATTTCTCAAGGATATTGTAAACGGTAGTGTCGTATGACCTTCGGTAGTCATCTTAATCATCAGCAGCACAAGTTCACCCACAGCTGGTCCTTAACAGTTCCATTTATGTTTCTGGATGCGTGGGCGGGTAATTTCTCCAACTCCTCGTGTCTTTCCCCGGCTCTGAAGAAGGCGGTTACGCTGAAACTTCAACCGAATAAAGTTCCGACACCAATCTTGGCACACGACAGCTCGACGACAATCTTCTCCACTGTTCGAAATCGTCCTCGCAACAACCTGGCTCCGTTATCGTACATGAGCGCTAAACTGAACACACACAAATGCAACGCACATGCGAAATATAGCGACTACTAGTATCTTAATCACCATACCTATGTATTAAAGAATGTCCGTCAATGACGTTCAGGTATTAATTGAGACACGTGCTCGACACGCCTATTGGCGTGTCTTGCACTTGCGCACTCCACGCGGCTTTGCAAATTCACTAATCAACGGAAAACAGTTTTTGTAAGATTTAAAATCCGCTGGCATCTAGATTCTGCTGTGTAGTTTTACGGTATGAAGCCATTCACCACTTCCGCACGTTTGTCATAGATATTCACTCCGGATCTTCCAGTGGCGTCATTGGTCTGCGCTGTTCAGTACTTCTCTCAGGTTGCCCCGCAATTGTTCTCATGCTCAGTAGCACACAACACTCGTTAGAGGACATCACTGATACGTTTTCCGATTCCGGTCTTTCGCTGCGCTACGCCGTCGACACTTTTTTGAACCCAGATGCTCGTAGCTCGACATCGGTGGCGCATCTTCTAAATCCAGACGTTCGTTGCATGACCTCGATGACACGTCTTCTGAATTTGAACGCTCATGGAGCGACATCGGTGACACCTCTTTTGAATCCAGACTCTCGTAGCTCGACATCGGTGACGTCATCTAAATTCGACCGATGCCTTCTCCCCTCATTGGTGCATTCTTATTGGATCCCTCTGCCTTGCTCGTCGATCTTACTGGTGCCCTTATGGGTTGCCTTCTTTATTGTCTCCTACCTTCCGGGACCCACCTTCTGACCCACCAGTTTGTTATTCCTATTGGTCCCCTTACCAGTCCGTTCTTGCTGGTTCGCCCGTCCTCGTCCCTCCTCCCCGTCCCTCCTCCCTGGTCGCTCTCCTGCTCCGCCCTAGGGGCCCTCTCACTGTTGTTCCCTCCTCCTTTACTGGTCCTCCCACTTTCATGGCAGACGTCGGCGACATGTATTCTGAATCTTGACGCTCAGAAACGTGCGCGGTCGCCGTTGTGTCAAGCAGGAAGTGCTCGCGTCTCCCCTGCTGCGGCAACATTCCACGCTGAATGCTAAATTTTGCTCGCGTTGAATACGGAATACGGTGACGTGCATCCCGCCCCGGTGAGGCTCAACCGTCGTGGACGGATACCTCCATTATATAGCGATAATTTTATGATGATATGCTGAAGTCCATTTTTTGGTTACAATTGGCGCTTCCAGGTGTATCTAAATTTCTTATATGTAAATACGATCAGCTACATATTTTCTCCCGAGACCTCTGCACCCCTACTGTGATTTTGCTTTTCATTCGTCTTGGTAAGGGGAATTGCTGGAACCTCTAGAGTCAGATCGGAATAGACGCAGGCGTAGAGAGCGCAAATGGTGTAAGGGAACACTTGTTCGACGCGAATGCACACGTGAGCTGCGTCAGCGCCGTCATTGGCATTCGATCGATGCGCACTGGTGTCTTGTGTGCTCGCGGTGGCATGCCTGCATGATAGGTCGTGATGCAGTGGGTAGAGGAGCGGGTTCAGCCATGGAGGTCGGAGGTTCGGTTCCTATGCATGGTGGCGTTTTTGCATTTCATTCAACTGGCTGGATGAGGTCCGGGATTTTAACGTCTACACATTTTTCAGGCGCTTTCTGCCCATTTTCCAGCTGTATGCTTCTGCAGAACCCGACTGCCGACTTTCCCCTGAGCGACGAAAGCAGTTTCCACACGAGCAGCTTGGATCGCACCCACCCTGCAGCCCCTTCCCTAGCCTGATTCTGTGCTCTAAGAGCGCATAATCCGGCTGCGGACTCCCCCTGAGCGAAAAAAGCAGTTTCCACACGAGCAGCTTGGATTGCACCCACCCTGGAGTCCCTTCCCTAGCCTGATTCTGCGCTCGAACAGCGCAGAATCCTGCTGCGGACTTCCCCTGAACGACGAAAGCAGTTCCCATCCGTGGTACCCCGACGCAAAAAAATCTACTCCGATCTGATTTTAGCCGCCATAGCTCGACTCCTTGGTAAGGAGGCACATGAATTACATTTACATGAGTAGTGGTCTACCTCATGGTCAGTCCACTAGTGGGACAAAAACACTCATGCTGTGTAAGATTTTTAATTTCGAGCAACGCAAAACGACGTATACTACGGGGTGCCTTCTGTGGTGACCCCCTGAGCCTCTTAACGTCAACTAATTAAGAAAGACAACACCATGAGCTGTGTGCGATGAGAGAGTACAGGCTGTAGCTGAGTTGCTATGTTTCCCTGCAGACGTAGAAATCTGGTCTTAATTCTTCTTTTGCTCTATATTTCTCAGTCTTTAAGTGTAAAATGAAGGCACGGCAAGGTAAAAAGACAAGAGGATTTCTAGTGGTTTTGAACACGAGTATTTAGAGCACACTTTTAGTATTTCACTTGGCCACATCGTTTGCGAGTGCTTTTGATTTTTTCCTTCGTTATTTTTTTAGTAAATTGTTTGTGTTTTGTTTACCTTTTGCTGTTTTTCTTGGTAGGTTGGTTTTAGACTTAGTTAACGATGTGAGGTTATGCGCACCTTTGAGTGCAGTAAATAAATAAATAAATAAATAAATAATAGCTAATCTCTTACTGCCGTTCGAATTGCGGGTTGATGTGCGACTAAATCCCTTTAGACACCAAGTCCGCTCTGGGGAATCGTACCTCAATCATGCTCGACGTGTCTCACATGTCAAGCGCCATAACGACAGCTATGCTGCAGTGGTGTAATACACGTTATTCACATGCCTTTACAAGTAAACTCCAACTCATCAGTGACGTTTACCAGCTGATGAGTACCACGGAAAGCCATTTCCCGCTCGACTTCGACCGGCAAAGGTCGTACCACAGGACTACGGCGGATTCGGAGGCGCATGCGCTCGGGGGGGGGGGGGGGGTCAACATTGACTCGGTGGACATCAGCCTTGGTAGGAATGCACGTGCATGTCCAATTACATCAAAAATGTCCTAGCTCAGTTCACCATGGATATAAAACAACATCAGGGGTGCATAAATTTTTTAGTTTCGTACAACAGAAAACATGTAGGACTGTCCTACATGGTTATCCCTCCCCCGCCACGAACCTATTTGCGCCGATTTCGGAATAAACAACGGACAAAGACGCCGAATAGAGCGGAATCAATTTTATACGCTTGTCTCAGCCTAAACTCTTCCAGAGCGTTTGTTCTGATTTCTTCCTAAATATCTTCAATTTTGTCCACACACATTTGATTAAGTAAATAGTTCGGGCTCTGAACGAATTGCGCAGTAAGCTGCGAGCGCCTCTCGTATTTATCATATATAATCGTGCACATAAAGTTGATCAATATCGCGTTATGGTGCAATCCTATGGTAGTAGTCGCTCTTAAACGATTTTAAGAACTATATGTGTATTGAAGTGAACATTGAACTCATCATTCCAATTCAAAAAACAATTGCACTAACGAAACATTGTCTTGTCTGTGTGACTGATGGTGTCTTGGCCTATTTGTTTCTATATTTTACTGGCGTAGTTTTTTTAGATGCTTGAAAATACCCTATTCTCGACCCAGATCTAATAGATCCTCTCTGACTAGATTTGCACTGAAAATGGTCCTCTTTAGGTTCCCCTCTACCGACAAAAAAACAGTCTATCTGGGCAACCAGATTGGCGTAGTTTACTACTTCTACATGTTGTTGTCCATTGATTGTGCTTCGGTATGTCAGGAAATCGTTTGCGATCGGCTACCACCAACTAGGACTGCACCCCCACTCTTGACGTTTACGTGTAGAGACGTGTGGAGGGCATGGATAACCGGTGCAGCATAGCTGACGTACTAGTACTCGCGACCAATGACGTGTACCAAACGTGTAGCGGACGTGTCCGAAATTGCCCAAAATTCACTTGGTGTCTAAACGGATCAAGCCTTGATGTGCAGGTTTGCGGGGTACTGTAGCGTGTGGTTGCCGCCTTTGCGTCGCGGATCACGTCGGCATCCACGTTGACATTCGATCGACGCGTAGTCCCCAGTGGGCAACGGGGAGCGCGGTTTGAGCACGAGCGGCTTTGATGGATCTTATCCTCCGTAGAGGCGTGTTCAATGACAGAATCGATCTTCGATGACAATGGCTTGGGTGATCTGCAAGTCTGGGAATAGCGTAGCAGGCGCGGAAACATTCAAACTGCAGTAAGGGATTAGTTGTAATTGCTATCTACAAATGTCAGTATGTTCGCAATGTTACATGTGTATATACACTGTTCAGTTGTACATGAGTAGGGCTTTCAAACTTTATCGCAGAACATCGAATAGCGAATTCGAATAGAAACCCTGTTACTTGCGAATGTTACCATTGGTGTTATATAAATCAGTACGAATCCAAACCCCCTTGAAAACTCAGACCTCCTCACAGAGCTCCGACCAGCATCACAACGAGTGGAAGCAGTAAAGAAGTCGACAACTTCGGTACGGAGGCAGACGTTGGTGGCAGGTCGTCGAATTTCTCAACAAAGGGATAGTCGTCGCCCTCTCCACTCGGAGGGTCTGGACGACCTCCAGGTTGCTCGTCTGCTCCACCTGGAGGGGCTGGCCGATCACCCGGCCCCGGTTCTTCAGTGGTTGCGGGGTCACCAGCTACGACATCTTCACCAGTACTAGTGGTGTTTCCCTCCCCAGGTTCCAGTACACCCCCAGGTGTCAGTAAAATAGGGGAAGGTTCGGAAGAATCATCCTCATCTGCTGGCATCGGCGCGTCCCTTGGGAAATCGGGCACCTCTCCAGAGATCTCGGGTGGAGTCGTCAGCTCCATGGTTGTGGTCGTGTCATCTTCCTCTTCTTGCTGCAAACTAGTGACGAGTAAGCCGCTGATCATCATCAACACTGGAACAGACACTGTTTGAAGGGCGCTCGAAGTTCGCTTCCCCGCAGGAGAATACGATGCTCACCAAGCTCCGAAGAGACGAGCTTCATTGACTGCGTGGGACAGCGACCGTACGTGCTTCAATCGGTTGAATCTCACCACTCCTGGCTTTTATACAGCCAGAAGAGCTAGCCGTGCAATCAAGAACTGATAGCAGTTCATTCCATGATCGACTGCCACGATCGAAATCTTGGCATGATGTTGATATCAGGGGCCAGATTCGTCAACCGCTTATCGCCCCTTAACGATGAAAATACCATTCCAGCGTGCTTCTCTAAGCTGTTCACCAAGATTGTTAAACAGGCTTTACTTCAGCTGACGTTTCGGCGTCTTCGCCTTCTTCGAAGCCTGGAAAAGTTGAGAATATTAGTGAAACTATCCTCCCAAACGCCATTTCATCCTACAGAATAGTGTTCTCAAGACAGCTAGAGTAAAGAACCGATGTACCAGGTACAGCGTATCAACTAACCTTCCAGGTGAGTGCCGATGAGCACCACCAGTCACCCGTGGATGGAGATAGACGTGGGTAATGAGTTTAGCCCCGGATACCACCCGACTTAAATACCCTGCAGGTCAGATCAGATTGGTCAAAACCCACAGAGCTCGACAAAGGGTGCCAGTTCCTGGGTTGTCGCTATGCACTCGTCTTTGCGGTTGACCTGTGGATTTCTGGCCGCTATCCAAAGCGCCTCAAGTGTCCTGCGTGCTGAGATGTCGCTTTCTCTCGCTAAGTTGGAGACGAACACTTGGAACATGGCGCCATAGTGGCATCGGACCCTGTGCTCTCCCCTAGGAGTTAACACATTGGGTTTCTTGAGGCCATATAGATGCTCCCTGACTCTAATACACAACGGTCTACCCGTTTCCCCTATGTACTCCTGCCCGCACATTCTACATGACATGAGGTATGCCACCCCAGATGTCATGCACTCTCCCTCGTTACCGCTAGGGCAAACTACGCAGGATGGAGTGGAACACATCCGATCGTAGATTCGGTTCCGGATCAACTGCCCCTTCAAGTTCGTGGGAGGCACCTCGACCACCCTCACCACTTCTTGGAGATCCGCTTTGCGAAAGCACGCGCGGATCTCTGCGCTCACTTCGTCTGAGATAAAAGGCACGCAGAAGGGTATTTTTCCCCGCTCTTCCTCACGGCGAACCATGACGCTGGGTCGTGGTCTCCCTCTTCTAGGAGTACTATTAGCTATGTACCCGTTGACTTCTGCAATATTTTGTGCCATTTTTAAAGACAACAGCTTTTGCTCGTTATCCAACGAAGTGGCAATGGCTGTCCGGAACATATTTTTAATAATGCCCTTTTTAGTGTTAGAGGGATGGGCAGAGCAACAATGAACAAGGATGTTCTTGCTGCTGGGTTTTCAATATCATCTAGTCTTCATTTCTCCGTGAGAGAAATACACCTGTATATTGAGGAAAGCTGACCAATTTTCTGTAGGCGTTTCGCGTGTAAGCCTTATATGCTCGGACTATTGGTTCAACAGTTCGAAGCATGTGTCCATCTCAGCCTGAGTAGAACACATCACGAAGCAGTCGTCAACATACCTACAGTAAATAATTGGCATACGTTCAAGCACAGGTTTCTCCATTTTTGACATGAAGACTACCGTAAGGACAGGAGCCAGCCTCTGCCCCATAGCAAGCCCTCGAATTTGACTATAATAGTCACCTGACCACCTGAATATGTTACATGATAAGCACTCGTTTACCAACGTCAAAATTTTGGCGGTATTTTCATCGTTTACCAACGATGAAAATACCGCCAAAACTCATGCTAATCGGTATTGCTTGAACCTAACCGCCTTCTGCCGATGCATTCCATGGAGCCGCGGGTTGATGTGCAGGTTTGCTCATCAACCCGCGATACTGTAGCGTGTGGGCTGCTGCCGTTGCGTCGCGAATCGCGTCGGCGTCCACGTGGGCATTCGACCGATGTGTAGTATGCCCGCGATGGCAAGAGGGTCGTGGCGCAGGGGTAGTGGCGTTGTTTCATACGAAAGAGGTCGGTGGTTCAGTTCCCTTGCGTTTCTACATTTTTGCACCACATCCTGGAGTCCCTTCCCTAGCCTGGTTCTGCAGAACCCAGCTGCGGACTCCCCCTGGGCGACGAATGCAGTTTCCACAGCAGCTTGTGTCTCACACACCCTGGAGTCCCGGCATATTGCCGGTCCTCAACGAGACATGACGGTGGACAGCGGCCTGGAACTCCAGCCCTGGGGGTAATCGTGATCGCTCAACACGAATCTAGAGTCTGTTCTTGAAGTTTCGATCGCCATCAATCGATATTGATCAAAGTATCGATTTTTGTGGATGCCGCTCAAGCGGTCCGAGACCTCAGCCATGGTGGTAATCGAGGTCGCTGAACAGTAACTTGAAGTTCGTTCTTGAAATTGTAATCGCCATCAATCGATATTGATCAATTCACCGATTTTTTGTAAATGTCGTTCGTTTGTCTTATTTCTTTCCAACTTGCCCCATTCGACGTAGTTAAGACGTTCTTCCCGCGGAATCCATGACATAGAATTGATGACGGAAAAGTCATTGCTACGGCGAAGCCGTTAAGAAGCCGTCAGTGAGGCCGAGAGACTGCTCTGACGGTTGGCTAATGTCATATCAGGGGGTTTGGCGGTATTTCTACAGTTAGATGGCGGTTAGTGGTCGGTGAACCTGGCCCCGGTAGGACTACATATTTGGAATTGTGAAGCCAAGGCTTTTATCCACACCTTATTCAGCTGACGTTTTGGCGGAACCGCTTTCTTCAGAGCCCGGCAAAGTCAAGCGAAGTTAAACGTCAGCCTAATAAAGTGAGGATAACAACCTTGTCTTCGCAGCTTGAGTAGTCCTACTGATAGCAGTTGTTCCGTTGGGATGGGAGTGACTACTCGGCGCTGAAGAGGTGTTCTTTCAGTGAAAATGACGTCTCAGGCACTGAAGAGGTGTTCTGACAGTAAAAATGGCGTATTTTGACATGGATGCTTTGCAGGAGGGGGGACATTGCTCCAGCTCCGCAACTCGTCGAAACTGTCGCGCAGAGTGGAAAAGTCGCGTGCGGCGGACGATGCGACGTCGCGATGTTCTCCAAGAAGCATGTGTACATAGATGAGTGGCACAAGCACTGCGGTGTAAAGGGACCACAGCTGGAGACCACATTCTGCTTTTAATATGATTGCAAGACTTCTGATGCACGAGTAAATCAGGGTCTAAAAGAAGGGAAGAAGAAGTAGCATGCCTTCTTTCTTCCTTCCCTTTTTTGTGTTGAACAGAAAAAGACAGGTGGGGGTTAATAGTGGAAACAAAGAGGTGGGCCAGGAGTTGGGACCAGGAAGCTGGGGGGGGGAGGAAGAGGAGGGAGGGAATCCAGTTAAATCGGACCAACAATTACATAGATCGACTAAGAAGAAGAGAGTCAGGGGGAACCTGGCCTCCGGATTTAGAAGGTGTGTCGACGACGTCTGGAAACACAAGCTATTGTGCATGAAAACGGTTGTGGAGGAGCAACCTGAGGGACAGAAGTACTGCGCAGCACAAACCAATTCCGTTGCTGAACGGTCCGGAGAGAATGTCTATGATGAACGCACGGAAGTGGTGAACGGCTTGATTCCGATAAAGAACGCAGCAGGTCCTAGATGGCAGCGAATTTTAAGCTTCACAAAGATTACTTTCCGTAGGTCTGCAATACAAAAAAGTCGCGCGGGTGTGCAAGTTCGAGATAAGCCGTTAGGAGTGCCGGAGAACTTGTCTAAAGAAATAGCCGGACTATGTGCCCCCGCTTGTTCTATTTACTGCACAATTAGGCTAGAAGAAGCAGTAAACCACTGCTAGACGGCAACGAGGACAATAGGACACACGAGGGCACACTCTCCGTCTTCTTGTTCAGCCTCCTTGTCACCAAACGCATACTCATTTAGGGAAAAGCTAATAACCTAGCAAAATTAGAGAATTGATGAACGGATATGTAGGCGGTGTTGTTCCGCATGAATACGAAGCATTTTGATTCAGTGGAATACATATGTAAGTAACATAACAACATAAAGGATAAAGGACGGCAATTTCCTTTAGGATGCGCCACGCATTCTATTTCTACGTGGAGGCGAGGTGGCGATGTCCGTTCCTCCACGTGGTGCCACTGGAAACTGCTCGCTCGGCGAGCTAAGCTAATCATGGACATTCGAATGCAGGCGACAGGCCTTGTGACAGGCCGGCCTACGAAGACCCGTGTCACATCGCATGGTGTATGACAGTTCAAGTTTCTCGAGATAGTGCTACGGCGTCCGCGGGAGCCGACGCGCACTCGCAGAGCCCGGCGAGGGTGGAAAGTATGCAAGGGTCCCTGATGCGAGGACGGCATTGGGGGGGGGGGGGGTAACTGAGCTAGTCCGAAAGTCCCGTAACGTAAGCAGGACCCGTGTGGCTACGCTGAATGTGGGTACGTTGACGGGCCGCTCGTGCGAGTTGGTTGAAGCAATGGAGCGTAAAAGAGTTGATTTCTGTGCGGTGCAGGAGACGAGGTGGTCCTGCCGCAAGTCAAGGGACATAGGACGTGGCTTCAAGGCCGTTCTATGTGGAAGTCCCAGGATCACCAATGGTGTCGAATAATCGTCTCCGAACGATTTCGTGACTCGATTGTAAGCGTCGAGCGCTTTCACGATCGATTGATGAAGATCGTTGTCGCCGCTAAGGAGCGACTCTATCACTTCTTCTCTGCGTATGCTCCGCAGAGTGGCTGCTCCGATCAGGCCATGAATGAGTTTTGGAACCTGCTTGATGAGAAGATAGCAGAGGTACCGTCGAAAGGTGTCATCATAGTCGCTGGTGAACTTAATGGGCACGTAGGTGCTGCGAAGGACGGGTACAGCTGTCATGGTGGTTTCGGATACGGGTCTCGTAACCCCGATGGTGAGCGTTTTCTTGAGTATGCGGAATCGCATAGCCTCACCATTGTGAACACCCTCTTCCAAAAACGCGATTCCCACCTCATCTCATACTATAGTGGGAGCTCCAAGTCTCAGATAGACTTTGTGCTTGTGAAGGATCGTGACCGGAGCATTGTCACAGACACGAAGATCGTGCCGTATGAGACGGTCGCCTATATTCCACAGCATCGACCGCTGATGTGCACCCTAAAGATCGCCCCTTCGAGGCTGAAGAGCGTTGCGGTGCAGCTAGAATAAAGTGGTGGCGAATGAAAGAGAAGGACGCAGCTGTGATTTCTCGCGTACGGTTGCCGACAGTCACGACTGTCGACGAAACTTTAAAGAGAGCCACCGACGCGATGCGCCAAACTGCAAGATTGGAACTCGGCACTAATAAGCCTAGACGACGCAAAGTCGACAAGCAGACCTGGCTGTGGACAGACGATGTGAAAGCGAAAGCCGAGAGAAGAAGTTGTTGTATCATGTGTTTCTCGGCGACAGAAGAGCCGACAACTGGCAGGAGTATCAGAAGGCGAAGAAGGCTGCAAAGAATGCCGTGGCTGTTGCGAAGGTCACTCATTATGGTGATGTCTACCGAAAGCTCGAGTCGCGCGATGGTGAGCGGTATTTGTACCGACTTGCTAAGACCCGCCAACCCGAGGATATTGAGAAGTTCGTTGACATCAATGATGAGAGTGGCCATCTTCTGACAGACCGCAAAAAGGCGCTGAAGCGATGGCGTGATTACTTTGAGGAAACTTCCACTATGGAATTTCCTCATCCGGCCATCCTTTCTGCGGTTTCTGTTCACGGTCCCGTTCACAAGATCACCGTGGAGGAAACAGAAGCAACTCTGAAGAAGATAAAGCCCGGTAAGGCGACAGGGTCGGATGATCTGGCAGTCGATGTTAGGAAGTCGAAGCTCTGGTACCCTGCTGAGTGGTTGGCTGAGTTCTTCAACCAGGTAGTAAAGGAGAAGAAAGTACCGGAGTGTTGTCACAACAGTACGACGATTCCGATTTGGAAGAAGAAGGGCAGTCCTGCGGACTGCATCAATTACCGTCCGATTCGCTTGCTTTCGCACAGCATGAAGATCTTCGAGCGAATCCTCGATAGACGAATCCGTGAAATCGTCAAGCTCTCCGACAACCAGTGCGGCTTTGTGTCTGGTTGTGGGAACACTACACGCCGCCCGCCTCCTGGTGGAGAAGCATCGCGAGAGACAGAAGCCGGTGCATATCGCCTTTCTCGACTTGGAGAAGGCTTTCGACCGCGTACCGCGTGAGGTTATATGGTACGCCTTGCGACGACACAACGTACCTGAGGAACTAACAGTGTGGGTAAGGATGCTCTACTCTTGCCCAAAGAGTAGAGTGCAAGCTGCAGCTGGAACCTCGATGGAGTTTCCCATCTCTGTTGGTTTGCACCAGGGTTTTGCGCTTTCTTCACTCCTCTTTGTTGTCGTCATGGATGTAATTAAGCAGCCTGTTCCATGGACGCTGCTTTATGCTGATGACGTGATGCTCGCTTGCGAAGAGAAAGACGATCTCGAGCGGCAGGTGCAAGCTTGGTGCGACCGTCTGGCGAGGTTCGGACTCAAATTGAACGTCAAGAAGACCGACTACCCAACGACTGACGTGAGCGAGTCCGGCTCCATCAAGTTTAACGGTACTGAACTTGCACGCACTTCGGTGTTCAAATACTTGGGATCAGCGATAGCGTCTGACGGCGGTCTGATGGTTGAAGTGAACTCACGCTTGAGTGCAGCTTGGTCCAAGTGGCGCTCGTTGACTGGCGTGCTCTGCGACAAGATACCAGAGCGCTTTAAGTCAAAGATCTACAGAGCAGTCATCCGTCCAGTAGCGATGTACGGCGCTGAGTGTTGGCCTGCGACTAAGGAAGTTGAAACGCGCCTCAGCGTCATGGAGTCGAAGATGCTGCGCTCGACGGCAGGTGTCACGCGCATGGACCGCATCCGAAATGAAGCTATTCGGCAGAAGTTCGGTTGCGCGCCGATAGCGGACAAGATGCGCGAAGCTTGATGGTACGGCCACGTTCTGCGTGGGAAAGAAGACAGCGTCCGCAAGATAGGCCTTGAGTTGGAAATATCTGGAAAGCGCCCTAGAGGACGCCCGAAGCAGCGTTGGTCCGATACGTTACACACGGACATGAAAATAGCTGGTGTCCACCCTGATCTAGCGCATGATCGGGAAAGGTGACGTCGTAACACCAGAAGAGCGGACCCCGCGACGAAGCGGGACAAACTCTGAAGAAGAAGAAGAAGAAGAAGATGTCGTGGAGGCGAGTTGAATGCGTATTTGGCCGTACAATGACTTACGGTGGCCAGCCGATGAACAAGTCAGCGCTTTATCCTTTCCAGACAAGTCTGGTACCAATTCGCAGACCCCGGAGGGATGGAAGGCTTGGTTGGCCTGGGCGGGAAAACCAAATCATGAACCAGGTATCGGGTGCAGGCGACAGTCGGCGCCTCCTCCGACTGCCCTTCACGCGCCCATAACAATATAACCTGCCTGATTGCGGGTTACTCCAACAGGGGGTTGATCGAATGGGAGAGTGGTCAGTGACTTGAAATCTTCCTTTAGCGCCTGAGAAAACCCTGTGTATGAGGATTGGCACATCGAGAGTACAAGCTCAATACTTTATTGATGACCAATGCATCGCTAAGGTAAAATCAGTTAAGGATAAAGGATAAGGATAAAGGACGGCGTTACTCAATCCCTTTGGGATGCGCCACGCATTCTACTTCTACGGGATATCGTGGAGGCGACTTGAATGCGTATTTGGCCATACAATGACTTGCGGTGGCCAGCCGATGAACAAGTCAGCGCTTTATCCTTCCCAGACAAGTCTGGTACCAATTCACCTACCCCGAAGGGATTGAAGGCTTGGTTGGCCTGGACGGGGAATTCGAACCAGGAACTTGGTATCGGGTGCACGCGACAGCGGCGCCTCATCCGACTGCGCTACACGCGCCCATTAGTTAAGGATCTGGGATTTATTTATGATGAGAAGCTTGACTTCTCATCATAGCTCGCTAGCTCGTTAACATCAAATTTTCAAAGGTTTGGTTACTAAGGACAAAAAGTTCTTGCGATGGCATATAAAACATACGTCAGATCCATTGTTGAATTCGGCTCTATAGTTTTTTCTCCTCATAAAAAGAAGTACAGTGCTATGCTTGAAAGTCCTAGAAGAAATTTTCTAGGTGGGCGTTAACCAGAGTGGGTGGCTTTTTGCACTTCAGGATTCCAAGGGCCAATATAAGGAGTAGCTATCAGGCTCTGCACACTCTAGAATCACGTCGTAAGTGGGGGGATGCTTGCGTCGTCTTCAGGTTGCTGACAGGTCGTTTAAGGTGCAGTGCCTTGAATCCCTATTCCGTATCGCCGTCAAGAACCCGCGGCGGTGTATGTAAGCTGTCTTATGTCAAGCCTAGATCTAATCTTAGAGCTACATCTTCACGGTAAGAGCTGCTTCTGCCTATTGCGCGTTAAAGATTGGTGTTTCAGCCTCTTCATGCTCGCATAAGACGTTGAAGCGTATGGCCAAACGTAAATTTCTTGTCTATTGAAGGGTGCATCTGTGTTTCTTTGTTGTCATGTTGTGGTTTTCTTACTGATGTGTTCTGTTTTTTGTAGTTTCTCTCGAACGTGCGTTCTAAACGCATGTATTCAAATAAATAAATACCAAAGCGTTATATTTCATGAACCCTTCAAAATTCTCTCTCAGCATAACAATGAGCACTTCTTGTCAACCTTATGGAGAGCAAATTCTATCAACTTATTGGGTTGATGCACGCAAATTTTCAAAACTATCCATTTTCGATGCTATCCTGATTGGTGATGGCCATTCTTAAACGATTTTCCGACATAGCGAAACATAATAAATAGGCAATAACGTGTTAAAATAAGTAGACTACGCCAAACTGGTTGCCATGATAGGCTCAGTTTCCGAGTTTCCAGTCGGAAGAGGTGGATATAAAAAGGACCATTCTCGGTGCAAATCTGGTAAGTCAGGAGGCCTAATCATTTGCAAACGTTCCGATCAATCTATTGCCCATGTTTTCTTTATTATTTTGATTTTGTTAGTACAGTTATTTTCTAAGGAATGAGTGAGTTCAACAGATTTCAATCATGAACACATTCAGTTCTTACGAAACCGTTCAAAAGTGGCCATCACCAACTAGGACTGCATCCATTTTTCAAACCATTTTTCGGATTGCTTGTAATTATAGGCGAGTTCAGTGGTGCTCGAAACATTGCTCCTTCTCCCCGTCTGGACTGATGCAAGTTTGCAGAAAACTGAGACATGAGGAATAGTATATTGTCTGCATTACGAAGTTCTTTAAAGAGCTGGCTGGTCTCATGTCTTTTGGACTGAATTTCAATTGGTACTGATCTGCACCTGTTTTTATCATTGCTGAGTTACATCACAAATAGCCCAGCTCAGCTCAACACTGGAATAGAACACACAAGTGCCTGCTAACCCCTGCTAACCCACACGCCGATTATCGATGGAGCGCGGAAACTTTCAGGCGCCCTGTAGTGCTTTAGCCACCCTCCCGTTCGTCACTTATCCAGCATAGCCTGCCTGGTGAAGCGGCTTACAGCTGCTGTTTTCACGACCTATTCTGTGGGGATAATTAGGAAATGTAGTGGGTGTAGTGCCTCCTTTAGGGTGAAGCGCAGATCGCGGTTATCCTTCCTCCTCCAAGCCGCGAGCGTTCATCGCACACACGCACCTGCCGCTATATTTGGGTTAACGAACTGACATCCGCGCAATCGTTCTCACGCATCTTTGTGACAGAGCGCGAAATCTTCCCTTCTTAGCCCTGCGCGCTCATGGAGAGCCAGCGGCTGGGTTCTGTGCTTGAAGAGCGTAGAACCACGCTAGGGAAGGGACTCCAGTGTGTGTGCCACCGAAGCTGCTCGTGTGGAAACTGCCTTCGTCGCTCTGTGGGAGTCCGTGGCTTCGAGCGCCAACAGTACCATTGCGGGCGTGCAAGAGACCGCCAGCACACAGTTTCCGCGCTCCATTGTTAATTGGGGTGTGGATTAGCAGCAGCAGGGTGTACTGTAATGTTCTTCGCAGACCACAGCGTAGATAGATGGGTCAATCAAGATGTGATGCCGTTCTTCCGACCGTTGTGCTAGTGGACTAGACAGACACAGGACAAAAGGACAGATTAGCTCCTGCATATGTAGTAGAAAGTGGAACAAGTCTCCAAAGTGGCCTGCACGAGAGACGGAGACACGCTGAATAATCAGTGCATCAAGTGTGCAGGACCACTTCCGAAGACAATGCGTTCGAAAATCACTCTGTTTCGCTGGCTTGCTCTCGCCTCTCATGTAGGCCACATTGCAGACTAGTACTGGAAAAATATAAGACAAGCATTGTTGAGTTTTTAGCTAATCTAATGCTGTTGAGAAACACATGCCATCGACTTTCAAGCTTTATCACGAACTATCGACCAGCGACTCCATGTAGAAAACTTGTTATTGTCGAATATCACTGCTGCAACAGTTTACATGAACACGAGTCTAAACGCTAAAAATTGACAAAGGACAACTCATAAGTCGTCTACGAGTCGTAGAGCAACACCATGGTCAGCATCAGAACAGCCAGCGCAGGAGCAGTGAGGACGCTCAGCGAACCAGCGTCGGACTGCTTCTCCGGTACGTCGTCATAGGTCTGAATGAACGGGTAGTCGTACCCGGGGTACGACGTCGTGTATCCGCCCTGTTCTTCTGTCGTATCCTCTGGCTCTTCCGTGGTGACAGTCTCCTCCGCCTCTTCCGTCTCTTCTGCCTCTTCCGTCGTCGTTGCCTCTTCCGTTCCCTCCGTTTCTTCCTTTTCCGGTTCCTCTTCCGTTTGGCTTATCTGTGTCGGTTCACTTGTGCCATGTGGCTGAGGGGACATGTGGGGGTCTTCTTCTTCATCCACATGCTCAACGGTGGCTATCGTCTCCTGCAGGCTAACAGCGAGCACAAGAAGCGCTGAAACGGAGAACGACGACAACGTTCTCAGCAGCCGCTGTTGTATGGGGATCGAGGTGGCAACTCACCGAAGGCCGTACCGATGAACCTCATGGCAGACGTTGTGGAGGTCACTGACTACGAGTGACGTACGCTGCACAGTGAACCTCACTCCAGCCGTCATCTACGGATTTATGAGGAGATCAGCTTCTCATTCCTCTGATTACGCCTTCTAAACTGAGGTGCAGTCCTAGTTCGGTGCTGACCATGGTGTTGTTCTACGACTCGTAGACCATTCAGAGCGGTGCTGCTTTGCTCCAACCGGAGTGGATCTATGGCCACTAAAATCAAATTGGGATAGATTTCGAGTGCTGAACTTGGATTGGTTCCTCTCGATCGAATCTCCACGTGGACTCCGAAGCATACCACGCGTGCGGCGCGTCGAAAAAGTGTGGTCCAGCTCCGATTACGCGCCCCTACGTCACGCATCTATTCCGATCTGGTTCTAGTGGTCTTAGCAATTCTCCTCCAACACCGTCTGCTTGAATCTCCTGGGGGATCCTATTGGTTGTTTCTTGGGATAAGAGTGCTCAAACAAGCTTAGAGGGCGAGTAGTGAAAAATGGGGGAAGCGGAGGGGCTCCAGGGCATTACTCCAACGCGACGTCGCCGCGCTAAAATGTGGACGTGCCCTCATGTTGTAGCTAATGTGGGCTCTGAAACGATCAGACGAGACCGGACGCCGTGGAGCACGAAATCTTGTGAGGGCTCTGTCGATCGAACTTTCTTGCTAGTTTTTTATCGCATTATTGATAAACACGAACAGAAGGCGTGAATGAACATAAGGGTGGGAACCGAAGATGGAGAGAATCAAGCTAGATGTCTTCATGATGTCAAAGTAGGGAACGAGTGAAGTGTAGAGGTCACCGCACACTTTTGCGTCAAAGCGGCGACCCTATTCGACCCTATTCTTATTCAAATGCAGGGCAGGAACACAGACCGCGTGAAGTGATATGGTACCTCTTGCGACATCATGGAGTTCCTGAAGAGCTCATAGAGTGGGTGTGAATTTTCTACTCTTGTCCAAAGAGTTGAGTTCAAGCTGCAGCTGGAACCTCGATGGAGTTCCCCATCTCTGTCGGGGTGCACCAGGGTTCTGCGCCACTCCTCTCCTCCACTCTTCTTTGTTGTAGTCATGGATACCATCACACGAGGTCTTCAGAAGCCCTCCCCTGGACGTTGCTTTATGCCGATGACGTGATGCTCGCTAGCGAAGATAAAGGTGAACTCGAGCGAGAGGTCTTGGTGTGGTCGCTTGGAGCGGTTTGGACTCAAACTGAACGTGAAGAAGATCGAATATCTAACGACGGACGTTACTGAGTCCAGCTCCATCAAAGTTAGCGGCATCGAGCTTCCACGCACTGCGATCTTTAAGTATCTGGGATCAGCAGTCACGTCTGACGGCAAACTGACGGTTGAAGTGCTCAGCGATAGGAAGATACCAGAACGCTTGAAGTCAAAAATCTATAGAACCGTCATCCGGCCGGTAGCGATGGACGGCGCTGAGTGTGGATCTGCGACTAAGGAAGTTGAAACGCGCCTCAGCGTCATGGAGACGAAGATGCTGCGCTGGACGGCTGGAGTCACCCGCATGGGCCGCATCCGAAACGAAGCTATTCGGCAGAATTTCGGTGTCGCGCCGATAGCTGACAAGATGCGCGAAGCTCCCTTGCGATGGTACGGCCACGTTCTGCATGGAGAAGAAGACAGCGTCCGCAAGGTAGGCCTTAACTTCAAGGTAATTGGAAAGCGGCCCAGAGGACGCCCGAAGCAGCGCTGGTCTGATAGGTTACCACTTGAAGGTTGCTGTGTCCACCCTGATCTAGCGCTGGATCGGGAAAGGTGGCGTCACGACACAAGAATAGCGGACCACATCACGAAGCGGGACAGAGCTAAAGAAGTATGTGTGTATTTACGTGCGTATGTACGTGTGTATGTATGTATGTATATATGTGTATGTACGCATGTATGTATGTATGTATGTATTTATGTATGTATGTATGTGTATGTATGTGTTATGTACACAGTGTTCGGAAAAAGGGCTTTATATCGGAATAACTGATCGCTTCTCAGGGTTCACCCTTGAGAATCACATGAATACGATGGACAAGGAATATTAAGTAAAAATTAAAAAGTCATTTTTAGTAGAGTTTATCGAAAAGAGAATAATAATAGGTAAGGACCATCGATTATTTGATCGCTATCGATCTATTTTCTCGATCTCTGCTCAGAGCCCATCGTTGAGGTGTGGATCAAGCGAACGTGTTGGCCGTTAGATATACACTACCACGCATGTCGTCCGTGCAGGCTCGGCCTAGGGCGCCCACGCCCTCGATGAGAAATTGTCAGAATATCGATTTTTCTGAAACTGGTCGCGATTGACATCGTTCGGTAGAGCTTTTCGAGCTGAACAGAGCGGTACCACCGTGAGTATCGAAAACTCAAATTTGGGCGAGTAAGGGCGAAAGAAACCTCACTGCTGCCCTCCGCCGCTCTAAAACGGCAGCTGGGACTAGAGCAGTTTAAGCGGCTGGGAGTTATGAGCACTTACTCGTAAAGTATTTTGAGTGATTTGTCCGCCTATGCATTTGTAGGCAGTCAGCTCATCGCGTCTTCCCGCAGTGATCGGCTGAATTCGGAAAAAATCGTGTCACACAAGGCTAACCTACATTTTCGCACCGCTGTAATTTCGCCTGTTCAAAAGCTACAGCGCTGTACTTTTGCGATCTTCTAAAGCTTTCTACTGCCTACAAAACCCTAGAGCTGCAGCAGGAAATATTCATACTTTACAGACTTGTCGCGCTCCGAACACGCCCTTGAGTGCAATGTGCGAGTGGCCGCGCCCACTCGATTGATTGGTTCGATTCCGTATGCATTGCTCACGGCGCACTCCAAAGACAAGCTGGACAGTCTTAGAGCCATTTCTGATTAGGACGGCTAAAAATTTCTTTCCAAGCGCTCATCCTACAAGCTGTCGCTCGCTCGCTCGCTCTACAGGTTGTCTCGCCCACTCGATTGATTGTGTCGGGCCTATATGCATTGCTCAACTCTACTAAGATTTATATGTCAGTAGATAGAGCTCGAGCTGCTGAGTTCAAATATATGCTTCTTCTTACAAGCACTTGATTTTAAAAAATTTCTTTAAAAAGCCGCTTTGAAATGCTCCAAAGCGGCTTTTTCGGCAATTGACCAAAAGACATGCGTGGTACTGTACATGGCGTTCATGGTGCACACTATTGATCGATTAGCCACTACCGATCCATTTATCGATTTTTCGCTAAAGCAGAAGTCACACGAATATGATGGCCGCTAGAGGGGGTTTACAGTAACTGAGCAACATTTGTTTATTTATTTATTTGTTCATTTATTCTTGGCAAGAAGTGCGTCTAAAGCAACAAAGAAGCTAAAAACTTTACGCCAGGTAAGGAATTGATGAATAAAGAGTAGAAAAGGCAGAAGTGGGTGAACAACATTGAAAGCTGATATATGGATCCTTACCTATCAATTACCAGGATGAAGCCCATCCAGCAGTCGGGCTGGTTTTTATGGCTGATTGCTGGTTACAGGTAATTAACGATAACAACAACGCTGAGACATCTAGATCAAACGAGATTAAATCAATTTTCTCATAATCTGGTGATTTCATGCTGTCACCGGAATCCTTTAACAAACCAGCGCCACAAGGTCCATATTTCGGCATGGAGCCCCGAGATAGTGACAGGACTCCGCCCCTCTCGTGTTAGGGCTACGCCTCTGAGCTCTTGTGGCTCGATCTGAATGGCCTCCAGGAACAACGTCAGCTGTTGCTCCAGCTTAGTTCGGCGTTTTCGATGAATACCCTCGATCTTCAGATAAGAAGCGGTGATGAGACCGCCATCATGTCACCGCCGTGTGCCCTGCCACGCTGCACCCCGTCGCATTTCTCTCGGATCGCTATCGCGATCGACCTTTCGCTGATTTCGCCGAGCAAGGACGCCCGGACGAGCGACCTTTGCTTTCTGTTAGCGTGAGCGCACACACTGAGGAGACAGAGCTACCTATCTTTTCACTCGGTGGCGGCGGCTGCTCAGCCAGAAGTCGTCGCTGCCCTTTCTGCTTTAGGTTTCCGCCTTCACTTTGTCGCCTTTCGAAGCCTCGAATTCGACGTTGCACTCTTGTGGAACAGTCGGATGGAGGCGGCGACGCTTCTGAGCATCAAGCTCCATGTATTCGATTTCGTGATCGGATCTTTTGTTTATTTATTTGTTTATGTTTGTGACGCGAATCATCGCCTGGTGTATACAACACCACCACTATACAACACCCACTAGAAACGGCATGACAACACTAACATATCCGAATGAATGAAAAATAAATGAAAAGGAAAGAACTGAATTGCTTCCCTTGTTTCTTCTACGAATTCCCTTCCTTATTGCATCATGTCGGTTGAGTTGGCATAAATAAATAAATGAATAAATAAGATCAGAACGCTTTCAATCGCTGGTCAACGAATTTTTCTTAAATTGACCGAGAGACATCTGAAGCACATTTTCTCCGAACAGTGGTCGAAAAACGCGTGTAGTTTTGTTCGAGAAGAAACTAGAACGAATTTGACTTGGACAACTTTCGAACCGGATCGGTATATCCCAAATATCAATGTCTTGTTCTAGGCTCAGGTAACACAGAGAAGAAGTCTAAGGTCTTTATTCGAACTCTACATGTCAACATCACCTCCAGATCAAATTTTATTCTCCTATTCCCTGGTGGGGGCGCGTGGAGCGCAGTCGGAGGAGGCGCCGGCTGTCGCCTGCACCCGATACCAGGTTCCTGGTTCGGATTTCCCGCCCAGGCCAACCAAACCTTCCATCCCTCCGGGGTCGGTGAATTGGTACCAGACTTGTCTGGGAAGGATAAAGCGCTGACTTGTTCATCGGCTGGCTACCGCAAGTCATTGTATGGCCAACTCGCCTCCACGACATCCCATAGAAGTAGAATACGTGGCGCACCCCAAAGGGGATTAAATAACGCCGTTCTTTATCCTTTATTCTTATTCCCTAGTGGCGCGTGAAGCGAAGTGGCAGTAGATGAGAGCTGTCGTATGTCGTGCACCCGATACTAGCAGGTTCCTGGGTCGGATTTCCCACCCAGCCCAACCAAACCTTACATCCCTCCGCGGTCGATGAATTGCTACAAAACTTGTCTCAGGAGGATAAGGCGCTGACTCGTTCACCGGCTGGCCAGCAGAAGTGATTGTATGGCCCAAAACGCATTCGAATCGCCTCCACAATAGAAGGTGTGGAGGCGATTCGAATGGTGCATCCCAAAAAGGAATGAGTAACGCCGTCATCTATCAATCATTCTTGTTCTTTTATTCTGTAGGGAAGGTAAGTTCAATTGTATTGCTCGGGTTTCAATGGAGGCGTAGTCCAGCGCAGTCAGTGGAGGTCCCGGCTGTCGCGTGGTCCGCACCCGATACCAGGTTCCTGTTTCGAATTTCCCGCTCAGGCCAAGCAGACCAGACCTTCCATCCCTCCGGGGTCGGTGAATTTTTGCAAAACTTGTCTCGGGAGGAAGGCGTTGGCTCGTTCATCGGCTGGCCAGCGCAAGTCACTGTATGGCCAAATACGCATTCAAATCGCCTCCGCGGCATCCCGTAGAAGTATAATGCGTGGCGCATCCCGGAAGGGATTGAATAGCGCCGTCCTCTATCCTTTATTTTCATCATTTTATTCCTTGGGACGGTAAGGCTAACTGTATAGCTCGGGCTTCAATGGAGGCGTAGTCCATCGCAAAACATTTCAGCATCAGCTTGCGGACGAAGTTGTTCTGGATTTTTTTCAGCAGCCGTATACCTTTACGTTTGTATAGGTTAAATCAGCGATTGGCCTGATGTACATTTTAAAAGCCCTAATACAACATTGGAATTTTTGTTTCAGAACACCTTCCATCCATTCGGGGTCTTCCATCGTCGAGATCTGTCAAACTTTGGCTTCTCCCTCTTCAGCTGACCCAGGAAGCCACTCCATTGGTTTCGAAATCCATATACTTTCATTATTTTGAAGGATTTCGCGCTAACACATGAAGCAGCTACCTACTAAGCCGAGAATTCGCCTTTAAAAATCACAAATTATTCTAGAAAATTTAACTAGATCGGCCGGTACATGTGCCGCATATTGGTTGGGAGTTCTACATTTAGCTGCAGTCTGTAATCAGCTCTTTGTTTTCTCATTATTGATCTATTACAGCCATCCTTAGGCACTTTGATTGTTCATTCAAGGTAGTCATCCCATTAACCTTCATCATAGTAACTCAAATGATGTCTGGATTCTGTTCTATTACATAAAGCAAAGAGAATTTCGCTAACGTTCCATCAACTTTGAGCCAGTTGAGGTGCGTGGCGCAACCCCGAAGAGATCACTACCAGGCTGCTATAGTCCATTTTTGAGAAATTTCATCGAACGCTTGAATGAACAGATGAATTCGACGTCGAAAAAATTCGAGCGCATGAACAAACGAATTTACTTGCTCATCAACTTTTTGGAATGATCAAGAATCGAATAAGCGCCACTTCTCGTATTTTCAAATATTCGAATAATTAGTTCGAACCATGTTCTGCGGTCGAATATTTGAAGTTCACTCGATATCGAAATAAAATTATTCGATTTTCGAATAAAATTCGATTATGGTGCTCGGATTTAATCAAATATTCGACATTTCAACCATCGACTTTCGAATTCGAAAGTGATGCACATTTAACGGTTAACGATTTAACGAATTTAACGAATTAACGGCATTTTCAATAAAAGTTCGGTTTAACGACTTCACGGAGATTTTTAGAAATTTAACGGAATTTTAAACGGACCAACAAGAATATTTTAATGTTCTCATGCTATTGTCATATCTTTTATGGGGCATTTGAATTTTTGGAATTAATGGTTATAGTCATGTGGTGCTGCTTATCTCAGAATACTTTGCTCTCCACCTAAAAGAGACGGAGAGAATATTTTTAGTCGACGGACGTATTTTAAATGATTTGAGAAAAGAGCTAGTAAGGATAAAGGACGGCGCTACCCAACCCCTTTGGCGTGCTCCACGCATTTTACTTCTACGAGATGTCGTGGAGGCAACTTAATGCGTAATTGGTCATACAGTAAATCACTTGCGGTGGTCAGCCGATGAATAAGTCAGCGCTTTATCCTTCCCAGACAAGTCTGGCATGTACCAATTCACCGACCGACAATTCATCAAGGGGTGGAAAGCTTGGTTGGCCTGGTCGGGAAATCCGAACCAGGAACCTGGTATCGGCTATGCAAAAGCGAAAGCCGGCAGCCGGAAAGCTTCTTTCGTGAAAGTTAACACGTTGACTATGTGTCATACCTTTCCGGCAGTGTGGGACCGTGTGACGCGATGTCGTGTCACGCTCCCGACATTGTAAAAAAATCGATTGGTCTCACATCCCAGGCACGCGAAAATCGTGTCTTCGTAACGTGCTAACATCCCACTAATATGTTTTAATTGTTTTTTATTACTTCTTTATTAGTAGTTAGCAGGCTGGTGCCCGTATCGAGATTGTACACGCTCGTATGACAGTCACACAAGACGAACCAGTAAAGGAGAGAGGAACTTTGGGGTCTTTCTGGTCCTACGTTTCATGATGCCTTGCCGATGCAGGTACCAGTCCACTAAATACCATTCTCTTGATTGATAATCCCATACCTGTTCTTATTCCACACCATGAAGATAATTCGTTGCCGAAGGTTTGTTTATCTTGCTGTCCACACCTTGTTGATAGTGAATTGTTTATTTCACATTGCAGTGTTACACTTCATTCCTTGAACTTTAGTTGTTGATCTGTTGATGTTGGAACATACGACGTTTTACCAGCCAATTGTATTTTTTAACGAAATGTAACGATTTACCGGAAATTTAACGAAAATTTTCCGTTAAAAAATTTCATTTAAAAAAATTTAACGCACAGAACTTTGTATGAAGATCTTATTCGAACGAATATTCGAAAATCTATAAATACCAATTATCATTTAAATATCGATTCCAATAACTATTCGAATATAATCGTTCGAGCTCAGTTATAAATACAAGCTACCGTTCAAAACTCTCCCTGTCATCTTCCGAAAATAGTAGTTTTAGTCTGTTTTTCGTTTCTTATTAATTTCTGTTACGGCGGGTACTATTGATTCTGAGGAATGCTACAGCTCTGAAACTCGTACCGGTCAACTGGAAGGGCAACTGTAGTTCACATAAGAAATTGACCGGTAGGTGAACAGCAATCCTCCCAAAATTCAACGGAATCTCTATGACAGGAGACTGAAACGTGTTTTTGCCAAGTTGTAACTCGTTTCAATCCTCCGCTCAATGTGGCTGGTACGACTGCTGATGAAATTTCGTTCACCTACCGGTGAACTCCCACTGGTGAACTGAAGTTATCCTTCCATCCGATGTCCGTTAAGGGATGTAGTTCTTCTTCTTTTATTATTATTTTATAAGTGCCTTGGAAGGTATCTAATCCGGTTCGGAACGTGTCCGAAAACTCGCATTTTTTACAAGCAAAGTCTCCCCTCGGATGACATGCATATGGGATCTGTCCAAGTCGGAAGAGGCTCTACTAGGTAAACGAAGAAAAACGGCTTAAAAATTGCAATGAACGATATTCCCGGACGCTGTTAGGGCTTCATCGTAAAATCGTTTACTTTCAATCTTGGCGCTTTGGCCAAATAGATAGAATGAACTACGCAAATGGCACTTTGGATGGCACTTTGCTGAAGCACTCAACAATCGATTGATATTGATTGATTGACAGAATGAAGTGCCTCCCCCTCACCACTAGGATTGATACAACATTTGTTGCCGCCAACTCAAATCAGACGAGTTGTCCTTTCAGGCGGCTACTGTAGCCGTCAAATTCATCACACTCGTGTCTCCAACAATACCTATAGCCACAGATACATTGTTCTATCGGCTGATAACGATCGATCAATGGTATATATTGATTGATAGCGATCCATCGATCGATTACTACTTGCATGCTGTATGTAGATCTAACAGAGCTACCGTTCGACAAGCAGCAGTCTCATCTCCGACAGTAGCACACAAATGACACTCTGCTGAAGTAATCATCGATACATGTCGCGAAGATTGGCAGCGTTGGGAACTAGGAACGCGGCAGCCAAGCTGACCGTAGTATCAACTTGTCATGCCATTCATAGAAGGCTTGTAGACGGTCAGTATGATTGGCTGATTAGTGGTCGCTCGGCTCTCTGATTGGTTATAATTGACTGGCGCGCTCCCTCCTCCTAATGTTGCCCATTTTCGCGACATGCACCCAATCATCAACCAATTGATATTGATTGGTTGATCGACTTTTCACGTGTTGTGAAGTCGTACACACTGCCGTCATATAAAGACCACCCCAGTAACTGAACGGCCAGAAGCTGGGAAAATCCCTTCACTTCGTTACCTCCTTTTAAACTTTGTTGTCGCTTAGTATTCTCTTTATCACTTCTTTCTTGAGAAGCATGTCAGCCAATTCATAAACCGAGCCACGGATAGTCACCAATCCATCCGTCGAGCTAGGCGAGTTGTACACAGGGTAGACGTACCCACGGTGAAGTATTCATGATAAACCTTACCCGCCATATCGTGGGTATATCGGTGGGTAAGGAATACCCAACGATCGTCCTGGGTATATCCGCATACCAACGAGGATTCCGCGCCCCATTGACAAAATGTCGCTCCAGTGAGATCAAGGGCCGGATTCATCAAGCAATGGGTATAGGTAGGGAGACCGCAAGGGAATCATACCCACTACCAGCAATGGGTAGTGGCTACGAATCGTATTCATAAAAGGAATCAAGGGTGAGGCACAACTAGGCCTTTCGCGAAAACAGATGATCTCACTGGAGCACCATTTTGTCAATGGAGCGGCGAATGAGTCGCGGGTATACGGATATACCCACAACGATCGGCGGGATTTCTCTACTCACTGATATACCCACGATTTGGCGGGTAAGGTTAATCATGAATCGTGGGTACATCCACATCGTGGGTATGTCTACCCCCTATACCCAGCATACCCGTGGATATGGGCGTTGATGAATCCGGGCCCAGCTGTTCTCGCGAGATTTATCAGGAAACTATCTCAACGGTAGGTCAGAACGCCCCAAGTGTTGTATATGGAAAGAATCGCCTCTCTCTGGGAAACAACAGAATGCAAGTATCTCGACCCCAATACAACTCTGCGCAGAGTTAGGGGCGACGGAAGTTGAACCGTTGGTGGCGTTAGCCCCCTGCCTCCGCGTAGAGGGCGGGCTGAAGTAGGCAGGAGAAAGCGACGACGGCCGAGCAATGGCTATGCAGTGGATAGAGGAGCGGCGTGGTGGGAAGAGGGTGGTTTGTAGTCCAACGGTTTTCGCTTTTTCCGGCCTACTTGAGCCCGCCCTCTACAGGAAGGCAGAGAGCTAACGCCACTAATAGTTCAACTTCTGTCGCCCCTAATTCTGCACAGAATTGTATCGGGGTCGAGATATCAGCATTTTTTTGTTTCCCAGAGCGAGGCGATTCTCCCCATATACAACACTTGTGGTGTTCCGACCTAGCGTTGAGATAGTCTCCTGTGTTAGTTCTACTTTACCCTTGACCCCTTTCATGAATACAAATCGTACCCGCTACTCACTGCGGGTAGTGGGCACGAATCCCTTCCGGTATCTCTACCTATACCCAACGCTTGATGGATAAGACCCTGGAGCGGGGGACGAGCGTTCTACCCCCTCGTCGCCCTGGCCCGCCCACCCCCAACCCCTGGGCTTGCTCGAGAGTGCAGTGGCTGCCTTACGAGATAGTGGAGGCGCAGACATTTGCCACGCCTCTGTTTAAAGAGGGAGGGGGGTAGAACGCCACTCCACCCCTGGAGCGAGTATGCCCGCGGTCCTGCCACGAACGCCTGTTATACAGTACGCAAACTCGTCCCCACGACGGTAGATTTAGCCGCGAGTAGTCTCTGAGCAATTTGCCGCGCTGCGACGAGAAATTGGCTGCGTGTAAAGGTCACTTCCACCGCAATGCTTCCCAGCGCAGCGCCACTTCCGTCCTAGAAACGGCGATAAGGGCCCTCAATTAGGCCGCGTAGCAGACAGGGAGCGGTGTGTGGCGCCAGGTCACCGCGTGCGACACGCGTCCCCAGTTTTTTGCCATAACCGTCGTCTACCGGATTCCCTGTGATTCCTCGCTGCGCTGCTTCGCTTCAGAATTCGAGCGTTGCCGTTGAAATTCGTCAGCGAAAAGTGCAACAGCGCAGCTGGGGGTTCAGCGTTCACAGATCGATATCTCATTGTCGAAGGGCAGTTCGACCAGAAATTCTTCGCTTCGTTCCGTTTTGTTCCTCGGCATTGCCAGTTCTTGTACCTTGTCTGACAGGCTGCGGTCAACCGCAAAGGAATTATAGTTGACGGAAAATTGACCTGTAGTTGAACGGCATTTACCCCCAAAATCCAACGAAATTTCCCGGAGGGTGAAACCCCTATAAAGGGAGTCCACATTATACCACATTTGAATAATAGTTGAAATGGAGTCATCTGCAGCGTAGTGTACAACGTAAGGCAGCCACTGGACTCTCGAAGAAGCCCAGAGGTTTGGGGATGGACAGGCCAAAAAGGCGGTAGAATGCACATCCCGGACACCCCTTATTGAGATTGCACCAAAAATTATTGTAATCGTTTCGAAAAGTCTTTTTGATGCAAAAAAAAACTTTTGGCTTGAAAGATGTTCAGTTTGATTTCAAAAGCATCAGCCTTGCTCAGAAGGGTATCCAGTTTGAGTTGAAAATGGCATATAAATTCCTTTTTATAGGTTTTTACATTAAAAGCTTTCGGACAAATTGCCAGGAATTTATGGAGGAACACGAGGGTGGACCGGACCCCCCCCCCCCCCCAACCCCATCTAGACCTCCAACCTCACCATATTTGAATCCGTTCCCAGTTCCGGCGCAATTGATTAGTTCGACTGCTGATGAAACTCCGTTCACCTACCGGTGACTTTCTATTGGTGAAGTATAGTTGCTCTTCCAGTTGACCGCTGCGAGTGTTTGAACTGTATCAAGCTCTCGACATGCATTTCTGGTGTCTCTGCAGTTTACTCTACGCTTGTATGCAGTTTAGCTTCGAATTTAGTCGATAGTTTTAAAGTAACCCAGATCTTTCCAGATACACAGCACGATGGTGGCCAAGATCAAGGGAGGCGATATCGTCGAGATGCAAGGAGACGAGATGACCAGGTAGATTCGCAAGTATTTGTTCTCCTTTCGGGACGAATGGGCTTTGGAGGGGAGAAAGGGGACAGTAGATCACAACACACTAACCAACAATCTAAAAACTTTTAGGCGTTCCCACGGTGCTTTTCCTATGATTCCATACCCAAACTAGCATTGGTCTCAGGATTTCTTTTTCTTTGGGTTCCAAGTGGGAGGGTAGCTGGGGCGGGGCAGAGCGTTGAGCGCGGCGCAGTATTAGCGAACGCAACGTCCCTCGAGATGAGGTTGGGCTAAATTGCACCCACGCTGGAGTTATCTCCCTTGACCAGACGCTGAGGACACAGCTCTAGCATAACGCTTTAATCTTGTACTCGCACCCTCTTCAGTACTAACAACGAACGTGATTTTTGCCCGACTCTTCCCACGGCGCTTTGCTCGTCCTGTGGAATGGGCCTGTTCATACTTCGCGACAAGAGCGACTCGAGGGTCGAGCGTTCTACCCCGCGTCCCCCTGGCCCGCCCACCCCCAACCCCCTGGGCTTGCTCGAGAGTCCTATGGCTGCCTTACGAGATAGTAGAGACGCAGACATTTGCCACGCCTTTTAAAGGGGGGGGGGGGTAGAAGGCCACTCCGCCGAGCGACTTGTCGCCTATGCAAAACATGCATATCGATTAAAACCGAGCGGGCGCGCCTCCCAAAAGTGTACATACTCCAGCGCCGGCGCTGTCGCTCCAGCCGCTGCTGTCGCCTGTTCATACTTCCGCGCGCTGCGCCCCCTCGCCCGTGCAAAACATGCATATCGATTAAAACCGAGCGGTCGCCGCCCAAAAGTGTCCATACTCCAGCGCCAGCGCTGTCGTTCCAGTCGCTGCTGTCGCCTGTTCATACTTCCGCGCGCTGCGCTCCCTCGCCCGTGCAAAACATGCAGATCGATTAAAACCGAGCGCGCGCCGCCGAAAAGTGTCCATACTTGAGCGCCGGCGCTATCGCTCCAGTCGCTTTTGTCGTTCTTGTCGCTCGGGGGACGGTCAGGAGGTACACCCGCCCCTGTTGTAGAGCGTGCGATCTTCCTCTCATCCCCCTTGCTCACCCACCCCAACCCCTTAGCCTTCACCAAGAATCTAACGGCTGCCTTACGAAACCTTTGACCTGCAAAATAAAAGTTTCCGGTCCTCAGAACAGCGATGTACCTCCTGACGCCATGCCCACCAGCAGGAGGCGGGTGTACCTCCTATTGCGCTGCCTAGTTGCTCCAGTCGCCGCTATCGCCTGTTCATACTTCCGCGCACTGCGCCCGCCGTGCACGCTGCGCTCTCGTCGCTATTGTCGCGAAGTATGGACAGGCCCTATCTTCTCCCTGAGATCTTTTTGCCTGAAACGCGAAGAAGGCTATGATCAGCTAAATAGGCGGTGAAGCGCTCTTTTGCGAACTACAAGGGACCGAGAACCGGCGCAAATAGGCTCGGAGGGGGTCACCTTGTACACAGTGGATGTTCGCCTTGGCAGGAAGGCACATGTGTGTCCAGTTACATCAGAAATGACCTAGCTCTGTTCAGAAAAGTGTAGAACACACCGACACTGCTTGAAAAATCTGATGTCTTACAACAGAAAACGTACAGATCTGTCCTACGGGGCGACCCCCTCCAAGGCTGTTTGCGCCCGGAAACTTCACAAATCTGACGTAAAATGATCTGTGCAAGACGTGTATGATAGCCTGCAACAATTTGACCTCGACATCTCGTCGACCGGCGTCGAATATCAGTTGGAGCGTGGAGGGCGTAGCGTACTATTGGTCCCACCCACGATTGCCTGGAACGGTAAGGCCCCATTTATGCTTAGACGCAAAGCGACACGATCGATCAATTTAGCCGTTGTACGTGTCTTTGCGCCGCTCAGCGTCGGAAGTATGAATGTGCCTTAAGAAAACTCGCCCGGTTTTGGTTCATAGTTCGCGACGACAGCGATGAGGGCGACCGTGCACCTGGGAATAGGACGCAAGATTTTTTCGGACCATATGTTCACCTTATTCGAGTCCTAGGGCTTTCACGAGCGACATAACCGACCTCATCGTTGCCGTTGCGACTATAAACATGCCCACTGGTGTGTAGCATGTCACAGCGCGTGGAAGTTTAGCCGTGGGTGCACATGAAGTTCTGCTGTTTTGTAGATCACATGCGCTCAGAATGCGTGGCGCGTTCCATAATCGAAGCATTTTGCGCCAACGTCAGTACCGTGTCTACAGTGCTATTAGACGCGCGATGTTTCATGTTTGTAGCCAGCGCCCTGTTCGGTGCGGTTGCTCCACGAAACTGCCGATTTTTACACCGCGATAGCCGCCATGTCCTCTCATCGATAGCGGAACAAAGGCATGCGTTTGATAAGAAGAAATGGCGACATCGCGAGTTCATTCCTGGTCTTATCTGAAAAAAGGTCACCCGAACTGCCTTCAGTTACCAGAACTGCTGGAAGCTTAAAGGTCTGATAAAGTCTTATATTATATTTTTCGTCCTAAAGCAACAGACAGAAAGTTGTCGGATGCATTAGGCCTTCAAGTGGCTAGCGTTCCTACAGAAGATGTACAATTTTCACGTCAAATTGGACTTCTTTCGAGTCCAAGTGACGTTTTTCGCGTTGAACTGTGCACTTTTTATGGAAGTAAAAATTAATTTTTGACATAAAAGCCTTGTAGTGACTTTCTTTGAAAATGTATTTCTAGCCACAGGACGTTAAACACCTTGAATACATTCTCAAGTAAAGCCGACACAAAGCATTTAAACCGAAAATTCATTTTGTTTTTCATTAAATGTGTCCAGATCAACTTCAAAAACGTCCCTTACAAAAATGTCGAAAATGTTTGACGTGGAAATTGCAAATTTTCTGTTGGAACCCTAAGAGCTGGAAGGCCTACTTTATGTTTTCTGGATTGTTTTTGGCTCATTTTAAACTTTAGAAAAGGAGGAATTCCGGATGTTAAACGAAGATATGGTGCTATACGTTCCTCTAGGATTATCTGATTGGTGGAGAAAATGCTGTTAACGTGGAGTTGCTCTCATGCAAAGAAAACGCAACGTTCCTCTGCACAGGTCCTCTATCAATCGGATTAGCATTGTGGCGTAGTATACGAGTGCATGGCTCAATCGGCTTCGCATGGCACATCGTAAAATTTCTGCCTTTCCATACTTCAAAGTGGGTCAAGAATCAATCGCGTAGCTGCAACATTAAGAATGTGATGAACACTCAAATTATATGCACTTTTTTGGAAAATATTGTGAATGCGTTTAATAAATCCTCAAATGAAATCAAGAAATATTTAAATTTTGAGTTGACTTCATCCCTGGCTCTCTATGAATCTTAGAATGCTCTCGTTTGTTAAATAGGCGAGCTCATGAGTGGGATCTGGATTCATCATTGTCGCCACCTTTTAGCAAATGCATCCTCTAGCCAAAAATTTGCATTGAGTTTCTTAAGAGGAGGCTATTTTCGAATTTCAAAGAGTCATTTAGATCATGAAAGACCCTAATTTAACGTGAAGATGGTGTATAAGTAGATTTTGGTATATAAAAGGAAGAATAGAGTGGTAGGTCAGTGCTGGGCAAGGCAGTAGCTTCAACACTTTTTTCACCATTGAATCATGGAACGATCGCACGATTGATAACGCATCCACGCTCTGCGCTAACAACTTTTACATTTCCCATTTCCCTTCGGTCTTCTTTCCCTTCTAGGGAAGGATTCATCAACCGCTTACTGTCTTCTGACGGTAAAAATACCACCAAACATCCTGATATGTCATTCATCAGCATCGGTATTTGGCAGTATTTTCCATTAGAGAGCGGTAGGCGGTTGATGAATCAGGCCCCAGGTGTAGTATTAGACTCTTCACTGCCGCATATATTGCGACAGATTGATGTCAGATGAATTACAAAGAATGTCGGGCGTAATAAAGAGTTTGTACTAAACCTAGAAGGTAAATAAAATTGAAAAAATCACTAGAGGGCTGCTTGTTGGGCTTTAGTCGAGGTTGATCTGATTGCTATTGCTTAAGACTTGAATTTCTTTTTTGCAGGATCATCTGGGACCTGATAAAGGAGAAACTCATCCTTCCCTTCGTCGATCTGAATATCCATTTCTTCGATCTAGGCATCGAAAACAGGGACGCGACCGAGGATCAGGGTTCGTTGTCATATTCTTCGATGATACTACGATTTTCATGTTGTTTTTTTTGTGTCTACCTTAGCGTTCCAAGAAAAAGGTTTTGCCTCTCTCGACTAAGGCAGATCAGACAGTTCATTTACTTTTGCCAGCTGAAAGCTTCTAACCGAATTGTAATCAAATCAAACGAATAGGTCATAGTGATAGGATCCTAACAATTGTTAGTTGTTGTGGTTAAAGCTCCAAGGGGGCAACGAGTTGTGCGTCAAAAAACTTTACCGGAGTTTACCCAGTTAGGTCATCATCGTGGTACCGCGAGAGCGATGCATAAATTCAGTAACAAACGGTCGCTGTTGATGGTGTCGTCAGTCTTTTCTGGTCACGTTTTCGTCTTTGCTATTCGCTTCTAGTGTTTAGTTGGTGAAGCTATCCCAATCGAAAGGGTCTCCGCTAGAAAAGAGGAACAATCGACATTACGGTGGCCTCTTCCGGCTAGGAAATTGCAGTAAAAGGTCCTTTCGTACACCAGTTCAGTGTGTCGAGCTTGTAAAATAGTCCGCTTTCATTATTTAAATCAATTTCTGTAAGCCCAAGTGGCTGTTATCGAGGATGCAAGCTCTCATAACGATGTTTTGTTGCGATCCACACTCTAGCGCCAGGCGGGACTCGAGCCTCCACCTCCTGCTGACCGGGCGGGAATACTCTACGCCATTACACCACCGGAATCATTTCTATCAAGACCTCCAGCTCAACTGGTTCCATGTTGGTAGCATTGCCGGCTCATCCCGGTATGCGGGTGAGCTGATGGGTCCCATGAGGTGTGGGTGTTGCGTTCGATAAAACAGCGCCGGTGGTGTAATGGCGTAGAGCATTCCCGCCCGGTCAACCGGGGTGCAGGTTCGAGTCCCGCCTAACGCTAGAGTTTTGATCGCGACAGAACAACGTTATTTTGCCGCTTATGTCCACCAGACTGAGTGAACTGCCCCATCCCATTAGGATTGATCCTACTTGGCGTCTTCTTTCGTTACCTTTACCTGTGCTTTCATAATCGTGAACTATTTTCCTCGCGTTTTCTTGGTTTCACATAGCTTTTTTACGAACTCATTGACTCATTGACGACAGAAAAAAAGAAAACTTGAGTAAATAGAAGTCTACATGTTCGAAAAAGTTTTAAAAACGTGCAAAACTTATGTAAAAAGCGGTCAGTAAGCCAGAAAACCTGGACAAAACTGTACGATGGTTAGTAATGCCTACAGTCTAGTCAGGCCGCATCAAAAGGGCGTACCGCCAAGAATGGGACGTATACTGCGGTGTGTGCCCTAATTGGCCGTTAATGTTCGGTCGACGCTCTGATTGGTGGTAATTGGCTAGTATTTTCTCGTGTTCTCATGTGTAGGCCACATTATCGACTAGTACCAACAGAGCCGTACACAATTGCCGGAAAGCCAAGACAAACGGGCAAGAGACCCTGAAAAGAGAACAATCTAATGAAGTGCGGTGACCCGTACCTATTCTCCGACGATTGGGTTAGCGAAGTGTTGTGGTATTCCCCCTGGTGTTCTCCTGTGACTTCGAAATTTTTGTCCAGCCTGGCAGACAGCTCGTCTTTACCGCCGGAAGTTTAGTTGCAAGTCTTTCTCCATGTTACTTTACGAGTGAAAACGGCACCAGTTCTCTTATAGGCCTAGCATTGGCGTTCTTTCGTATATGCTCATTTCTTTTGCTTTTTTTATTAGTCACAATTTCCTCATTTGTTATTATTATTTTCGCTTTTAATCTCTGGTGTCCACTGGATGAAGGCGTATTTATAGGACAAAGTTGTATGGTTTTTCTATATCTATTATTGGTCCTTCTTGCTATGGAGAAGAGAGCGAGTCTTCATTTTCGTTTCTATTTCAGTGACCATCGATGCCGCTAAAGCCACCTTGAAGTACAATGTTGCTGTCAAGTGCGCGACAATCACTCCGGATGAGGCTCGAGTTGAAGGTAAGAAGGTCTTGATCGTTCCAGGGTCGCCTTCTCACCTTATCTCGATTATTCCAGAGTTCAAGCTGAAGAAGATGTGGAAATCGCCCAACGGTACCATCCGAAACATTCTGGGAGGTGAGCGCGGTGACCTCTCCTTACTATTCAGTGTTTTTGTTTTCGAAGAAAAAATGCAGTGATGTTCAGGGTTCTTTTTTAACTCTTACGACATAACGACTAAGAGAAAAAACTGGTGAATGTGGAGAGAAGTAGAGATAAGGATAAGGATAAAGGATAAAGGACGGCGTTACTCAATCCCTTCTGGGGTGCGCCAGCGCATTCTACTTCTACGGGATTTCGTGGAGGCGACATGAATGCGTATTTGGCCATACAATGACTTGCGGTGGTCAGGCGATGAACAAGTCAGCGCTTTATCCTTCCCAGACACGTCTGGTACCATTTCACCGACCCCGGAGGGATGGAAGGCTTGGTTGGCCTGGGCGGGAAATCCGAACCAGGAACCTGGTATCGGGTGCACGCGACAGTCGCGCCTCGTCCGACTGCGCTACACGCGCCCATAAAGTAGAGATAAAGCCATAATAAAGCTCGAGAATAGCCGAATGTGATTTCTATTAGGTTGGCTCATAAATTTTGCAACAAAATTGGCCTTCCAGCAAAAATGTGATTATACCACAAAAGAAAAATGATGAGATAAACGAAGTAATTGCCGTTAATCTCAATGATTTTCTTCCGTTTTTCATGAACTGAGTGGATTACATCTCTGTAGAATTTGGTGGTTTCGACTTGAAGAAGTCATGTACCACCGCCGTGACATCATCGACTTCGACAAAGCGCCTGCCATGGAGGAAGTGATCCATCGGCCGAAGCAGAAGGCAGTCAGACGGCGCACTGTGCGGGGTGTATGGTGTTTACTTGATTTTGGCCCAAATACGGGATTTTTCCAGCGTCTGAAGGGCCGTAAACGGTCGTCTGTTGGCCTGGTGGATGAAACATTGCTTCGCATCAACTTCTTTCTCCACTAATTACTGTTGGAACTAGTCGAGTTATTGGCAAAAGCGAGCGCGGAGGGTGGATTGGCTACGTGGAGCATCTCCCGGTGTATTGGACCACTACACATCCAGCAAACGCACAGCAGGACCTTCTTTCGGTAGGGCTTCGGTTTTGACGTCAGAACCCACAGCTCGTTGCGCCCCAGCTATTGCTTTCCGGCTTTGAGGTTGTCGTAAGCCCTGGTTTATAGTTGCGCCGCTGCGCGGCGCGGCACTACACGGAATAGATATCGACCGGGCGGCGCGAAAAACCGATATATATGGCGACCGTCACGCCGCGCCGCGTGGCGGCTTAAGTATAAACCAGGCCTAAAGCATCCGTTTTCCACCGCTATTAAAGATTCGATCCAGGACCCCTCGCTTGAACCGGTGCCGGAGCTCTCGGCAGTCGGAAGCACAGTAATTTACTTGGGTTGCTGTCAAAGCATGAGGCACTGACGAAAAAGATTTCGGCGACCTTCCAATCTACTGCAACCGACGAGCGGTGGTTCACTGGGAGGAGTGGAGATCAGCGGTCAGTCCTAGTGTGGTCTGATATGAAGTCGACTTGATTGTTTGGAGCAGGCGTCCTTTGCTGACAGCAGTTGATCTTCCCGGGAGTGGTTTGTCTTCGTTGCCCTTCTGGGCGGAAAGGAACTGCAGATACCATCTCCAACAATTTATTCGGTGAGGAGTGAACTTGCCGGTGACTTCCTGAATGTGCTTGACCCCCGTCGCTGTGTTGCTGCCGAGCTTGATCTAATTGAAAACGAAATCACACACTTTTCACTTTGAGTGGTCTTCGTTCTAGTGACAAAAATTTCAACAACGCGAGGAAAATTAACGATTCATAACTCAAAATGATCACTTGGAAACTAATTTTGGAAACAAGCTTTCAAACAGAATGTAATACTTACGCGGGTTTCCTTTGAATTCCAGAAAAACAGAAATGTTGCAAGATGTATGAGTCAACCTAATAGTATGGGAATGAGAACATGTTAGTAGTAGTTGATGGTGAACGCTCAATAACCTGCAAAATGTGGCACACGTATCTTGTGGTAACAAGAGCGAAGCATGCAGCAGAGCAAATTGGGCCAGTTGTGTTCTATTGTTTGTTATCTGACACTTGTTATTTATTTATTGTTTATTTATTTTTCATCCTTTTAGGCACCGTATTCCGTGAGCCCATTATTGTGAAGAATGTTCCTCGTCTCGTGAACACCTGGGAGAAGCCCATTATCATTGGACGTCATGCTCATGCCGATCAGGTTTGTTCGTAGGACCAGAGCTCTATTCTACAGTTTTAAGCGGTATCATAAGTGAACTTCCTTCAGTACAAAGCCACTGACTTTGTCGTGCCTGGAGCTGGCAAGTTGGAGATCAAATTCGTTCCCGCCGATGGGTCCGAAGAAATTAAGCACGAGGTCTACGACTTCAAAGGCCCCGGAGTGTCGCTCTCTATGTATAATACCGATGAATCTATCAGGTAATTCATGCAGTTTTCGCCATGATTGGCTTAATACAGTCTGCATTTGCTTCGATTTAGGGACTTCGCTCATGCCTCGTTCAAGTATGCCCTTCTACGACGTTACCCTCTCTATTTGTCCACGAAGAACACCATCCTGAAGAAGTACGATGGGCGATTCAAGGACATCTTCGCTGAGATTTACCCGGTTTGTTTCCGTATTTTGTTTGAGCGAGCGAACTGGCACTACTGTACTTTCACGACTCAAGAGGTCGAAAAAATTTTTCCCCAAACTCTGCTCTGGGGGCTAGAGCGTTGATCAAAAATCTGACATTCTGTTTTGAAATTTTGGCCGATTACGATATGTTTGTGATCAGCAGTCTAGATAGCCCCCATTGACGAGTGGGAGAAATCGATGACCGTAACCTTAGTCAACCGTGCCTACCGTAACCGGCCGAAATTTCAAAAACGGATGTGAGATTCGTGGGATCTATCCCGTTCCGGGGAGGGGGCACATAACTAAAAAGCATGTAATCAGTCGACTTGAGAGTTACCGACCAGCTCCTGCAGAAGAAGATAGGACCTAAACGAAACAAAAAAAGCGAACAGACAAACAAATAAAAATAAAATCGCCACGGTTTTACAACCGTCTCGGCGGGCAAAGAGCAACACAATGGAAGCTTGCCGCCGCGTACTACCACCGTCTGACATGTTAAAATCAGGGTCTAACATGGTGAGGAGGGCGCATAAAGCCACCTGCTGACCGCCGCCTGACATGTTATAACCAGGATCTAACATGGTGAGGAGGGCACATAACTTTTCCTTCTTACAATTGCGACGAAAACAAATGTAATTTTTTTCGTTTTTTTTTTCTTTGTGAATTTTTCTAGTTTAGGTCCTATTTTGTTCTGCAGGGGCCGCTCTGTAAGTCTCAAATCGATTTATTACATACTTTTTAGTTATGTGCCCTCCCCCCGGACTAGGATAGATCCGATTTGTGATCAACACTCGAAATAACCCCTGGGCGAGGATTGGGCGGTTTTTTTTCGACCTCTCCTCGGTTCTGTTGTCGTGGAAGTACAATGGTGCTAGCGTATGTGCACACCGTATAAGGGATCGTTTAGTGTACACGCGATGCGCGACGCGATGCTATGGTAAGCTGCCATATCGATCGCGCAACGCGATGGATCGATATGCGAGTTTATCATTACATCGCGTCGCCCGTCGCCTGCCCACCAAACGATTCCTGAGGCGCACTTTATACCATTTTCGCTTCAAATTGGACAAATTTCAAATCACGTTGGACACTGTTCTAAGCAGGCTTGGCGCTTTTGATATCAAAGTGAACATCTTCGAAAGCAAAATGAGCGTCATCCACATCACACTGGAGAAACTCTCTCCGAGAAGGTTATAATGATTTTTCGTTTATGGAAAATTTCGTGTAATTTAATTTTTTTAAAACTCACCTATTGCAGTAAGTTTACACGCCGTTTGGAATTTTATAAAAGTTTCATTCTTTGGGGAGAATAATGGATTTAATTTTCTAAGCGCATAAAGGCAGCAGTCATTTGGTATACTAAAAGAAGAAACCGCTGCATGCACTCGACAAGATCGTCGCGATTTTTATTTGATTCAGTGTAAATGCTGCTTACTTGAAACAGAATGTGTTTTGTTCTTGTTGTACCGTTTAGATCTGTGTTACCCTACGCAAGCAGAATTTTTGCTATCAAGCGAATAAAAATCGCGTAAACCTAGTTGAGTGCATGGCGCGATCTCTTCTTTTAATACACAAAATGATTGTTGTCTTCGTGCGTTTTAGAACAGAAGTCAATTTATGATTTTTCCTAAAAAATTAAATTTTTTATAAACTTTCAAACAGTATGTTCACTCATTGGGGCACATGAATTTAAGAAATTTCAAACATACTCTGGCACTAACGGAAGCACAGGCTGAACAACCACTTGCTATCGGGATGAGAAGCTGTTGCAGTGGGTGTGGCGGGCTGTGCCGATTGACCAGGTGAGAGGGCCCAGCGCGATTACCCGCACTCCGTTGACACTCCTGTGGGTGCATACCATTGGGTTTAAGGTTCGGCTCCTGTTGCTAGAGTCTTGCAGGATTCTTGTGCAACCATATATCCACATATATCCAGCTTGCACCTACATATATATGTGCATACGCATTTAAGTAGGTATATGCTATGTATACACATGTATATACGTACGTATATACATAGAAGCAGGTCTGCACCCCAATAGCAAATGGCTGTCGAGAGCGAATGTCCGAGTATGTACTAAATTTTCCTTAGACAAAGAATTATTCTATCCATGTTGGACAGTATCCAGTTTAATATGAGAGGCGCTCGTTTTGATTTGAAAGACGTTCAGTTTGGTTTCAAAAGAGCGAGGTTTGCTTAGAAGATTGTCCAATTTGGTTTAAGTGTCCAATTTCACGAGAAAGTGGTACACACGTGGTTCGTAGCTGGGAGCATAAGACTCGTCGGTATCGATCAGGCCGCGCGGCGCATCGATATCTTTGGCTTTGGCGATCGAATGCCGATCCTAAAGTATTGTGATCGATTTCAGGAGTACGAGTCACAGTTCAAAGCGGCCGGTATCTGGTACGAGCATCGACTCATCGACGACATGGTCGCGCAAGCGATGAAGAGCAACGGTGGATTTGTTTGGGCGTGCAAGAACTACGACGGAGACGTGCAGTCGGACTCCGTTGCTCAAGGTCAGTGGCCGTTGTCATCTCTTCGAATAGCAGTGACACCCATATATCTAGATCCCACACGTGGTCTCATCGATATCACTGACTTTTTTGTCACACCTTGAGTATAAACCTTGCCTTGCGACTGCGATGCTTCGCTCGCAAACTGTCTCCGAAGACGTGGTTCACTCAGGGCCTGTTCATAATTCGCGGTGAGAGCGATGGGAGGACCAGTAGCCCGTGCAAAGCATACATCGCGCGATGCCCAGCCGTTAATCGATTCGCATGCTTTGCACGGACGACTTAGTTCATTGGGTCGCTAGCAACGCGGACTATGGACGAGTTTTCGGGCGTTACGGGCAAGGCTTAATGGCCCGTGTTCCGCGGTGGCTGGTCGCCTGTGCAAAGCATGGTGCTCGAGTGAGTAGTCCCTGTCATATGATTTGTCTATATTCCGATCGCCGCGCGGTTCGTCTTGTTGAGAATTATCAAAATTGAAATTTGCGCGGCCCAATCGGTGTTAATAATTCTCATTATGACGCAACGACGAGTATGAAAGGGGCTACAGCAGTTTCTGAACGGGGGGCAGTCTAGTCTGAGGGTCTGTTCACACTCCGCGACGGGAGCGACGATAGAGGTGAGAGCGACAGGGCGAAAGATACGTATCAATCAGTGCCGAGCCGTTGTCTGCTAAAAATCGAGCTTTGCTTTGTCGCCCTTTTGCTACCGTCGATCCTGGTTGACGGGCAACTCGGCCCCGTTCGTCCCCGCCACTGCTGAGTCACGTCGATTTGCAGCGCGTCTGCCACCTCTCGCTGCCTCTCCGCTATTTCGCGCGCAGAACCCTCTCCCGTGGGACCGTGTCTGCCACCGCTGTCGGTGAACTGTTTTGAGATAAATGTTTTAGAACACTTTTATCAAGACGTTTGAAGTACAAATGGCAACATACGAATAAAAACAGCTGAATCGTGTGAAGCATGAGATGACATTTGTGAGCAAGCATATACCTGAATACAAAGGCAAGTGTGCTAATGATTCCTTCACGGAATGGGCAGGCTAACATGCATAGGGTTCTTCAGAGGAGTACAACGAGGGGACGGGGGCACATCGAGAGCTAACTAGTGAACAAGGCAGCCAGCAGCCTAAGGTATCAAGGTGATCCTTACACTCTCTTGTGGTAGGTGGACGACCAGCCGCCTGGGGGAACTGTCTGAAGCGTCTCAGATCGCCCCACGGCACATAATAGAACGGGGGCGCTTCTTGGCTCACAGAAGTGGGGGCGAACCGGGTTTTCAGGATCCGTTATGAAGTGTCCGCTTCTGAATTTGCAGGAAGGCAGAGGCTGATTGTACACCTCGCGCTCTCGATCCTTAAGCGATCGGCATCCACAGCACGCAAAAGTGCTGGTCTCTCCGTCTGAAAATGTCTTCCTATACGCCCGCTCATAGCACAGCTGACGGTAGGTTATATCGCTATATCTATACCTCTTTGCTGTGAGGGAGCAAACATTACTCGAACCGGTTCGAACGACGCCACTTCGTAACAGTGGTACTTCCAAATCCCGCCATATCCTCTTTCCTTTGGATCTCATGTGAAATCTCTCCATCGTGGGAAAGCAATCTCATGAATTGCACGTGCGGCTAGAGATGTAGGGTCGGCGCCAGCACTTTTCCGTCTGGAATCTGCCCCGCCGCGATGACTCAGCATGCTCGGGGCCGAGCTGCCCCGTAATCGTCGATCCTGTCGCGGAGTAGGAACAGGTCCTGAAGCGACGTCGCATCTTTGCCACGGCGGCGGTAAGAGTTCGTTTAGGCCCCGTTCATAATTCGACGCCGAGCGACGAGCGACGATTGAGCGACGCGACTGGTCAATATGGCCGCTTTACGTGCCGTCGCGTCGCTCGGCTTCGGAAGTATAAACGGGGCTTTAGTGTGAGCGCGACGCGCGACGCGATTCATGTGTAGTGGCCAGATTGATCGAGCGGCGCGATTGATCAATTCGGCCACTACACATGGCATCTCCTCGAGCGTCGCGCGCGCACTGAACGACCCCTAAGCCCGGAGGCCAGGGTTTTCCTCTCCTACCTTCTTGCGCAAGGTTGAACCAGTGTCTTTGAGCTACATAAACGAGACCCTACGATGCTTGCCTTATCGCTCGGAATTAATCGATATCGATCGGTAATGTGTTGACGGCCAGCCGCGTCTCGCTTGCGAACTATGAACGTAGCTTAGGTTTAATTCATTAATTTATTGAAAGCTTATGACAGTGCGTTCAGTACCAAGAATTAAAAACAATCACTAGAAAAGTATGGCAATAATAATCACAAATGATGGCACTATGCGGGTTGGTGGGGGGGGGGGGCACTCCCCCTAGACGTGGATTTCTTCAATGTACAAATCACGATGAAACAACGTGTTGTGTTTTTCTTGACGTGAACCATCCAAGCCAGGAATATGAAACCAGAAAAGTAATGAAGAGAAGGCGTCATTACAAGAGTGCACCCCCCCCCCCCCCCCCCCCCTCCCAACACGCATTAGGCCTCGTTTATACTTCCGAAGCAGAGCGACGCGACGGCATGTAAAGTGGCCAAATTGATCGATCGCGTCGCTCAATCAATATGGCCACTATACGTGACGTCGGGTCGCCCGGCGTCGAAGTATAAACGGGGCCTTACGCCCAAATTCTTTACCAAGCTGAATGACCATGAATAAACTTTTAAAAACACTAACCAAGAAAAAAAGCCAAAAGTTTCATGCCTTTCAGTCTAAAACCGTTAAAAATTGCTATTTCAAGGTTACGGTTCACTGGGTCTGATGACATCAGTACTCGTGTGCCCAGACGGCAAAACAGTTGAAGCCGAAGCGGCTCACGGAACTGTGACACGGCATTATCGTCAACATCAGAAGGGTCTGGAGACGTCGACTAACCCTATTGGTACGCATTTTGTGTGCATTGAAGTGGTTGAATCCAAGTGTTCCATTCGTCTTTAGCCTCAATATTCGCGTGGACACGCGGTTTGTCTCACAGAGCAGCACTCGACAACAATCCTGAACTGGCGGCGTTTGCTGAGAACCTTGAGAAGGTAGGATTAGCCGTAAATATTGTCGAATACCTAGTCGGATCAGCTCCCAAAGCTCCGCCCATGCTCTTGTTCAGGTATGCATTGAGACCATGGAGGATGGATATCTCACCAAAGATCTCGCCATATGTATCAAAGGAACGAACAAGTGAGTGACCCTGCCGAAAAGACGCCAAAATTCTGCTATTTTTTCCGGATGTTTGAATATTCCAGTGTTACCCGTGCTGACTACCTGAATACATTCGAGTTCATGGACAAGCTGGCCGAGAATCTAACGAAGAAACATGCTCATATCTAATTCACTATATGTTGTGATATGTCTGTGATCTATATTTAAAGTTGTTTCGCGGTTGTGAAACTTAGTTTCGATTAATAAATTCCGAACGTCTACCACCTGTATCACCTGTCGACTATGATGAAGGTACCGAAGTGGCTAACGGCCTGATGCCGATAAAGTACATACCAGGTCCTAAATGTAAGCGAACTTTGTTTCACAAAAACTACTTTCCATAGGTTAGTGGTGCTGTAAAGTCGCGCGAAGCGCAAAAGTGCGAGACACGCCGTGCCGGAGCACTTGTAGATCAAAATATGACGTTTTACTCACCTGTATCACCTGTCGTCCCGTTGATCATCGACGAGTTGCTCGACCGAAGCCCCGGCATCGTTTCGATTCGTCCCTGTCGTAGCCAGAGTGGTCCAATGGATCCTGTTCGCTCGAGAGACACGAAAAGAGTCATATCGGTTGTTCAGGGCTTTCACGAAGTCCAGTCAACGCGTTGGTTGGCGTCCCGGTGTTCTCTTGACATCCCGCGGAATCCAGTCGGTGACGGCTATCGTCCAGCGCGTGTGTGCGAAGCGCATTACGTGGCCGGCCCACCTAATTTTCGACAACTTGCCTCATGCAGCGGCGTTTCTGATCTTTGAACGTCGACGAAGCTCGGAACTCTACAATTTATCGAATCCAATCGCTGAAGCATAGTTGATGTTAGCTGAACTGAATGAATAGAAGGAAAGAACTGCGAACAGAAGGGTGGGGGTGAGACATAGCTCAAGAGAAGAACGTCTAGTGTGAAAAGAAGGAATTCAGCCGGAAGTCTATCCTTTTGTTCGGAAGTTTTCCGCTGAAGACGTGTTGAAAGACGAACTGTAGAAGGCAAAGAGCTGCCTTGGCCGTCTCCTGACCTTCCAAGAAAGCTCTGACCGAGCCCGGGTGCCGTTTTCTGGGTTTAAAGTACGTAAATCAATCCCTCTGAGCGCGAGTAGCGCAGTCGAAGGAGTCGGCTGTCGCGTGCACCGATACCAGGATGTTGGTTCGGGTTTCCCGTCCAGGCCATCCGCGTCTTCCATCCCTCCAAGGTCGGCTAATTGGTACCAGACTTGTTTGGGAAGGATAAAGTGCTGACTTGTTCATCGGCTGGCCACCACAATTCATTGTAGGTCAATTACGCATTCAAATCGCCTCCTCGACATCCCGTAGGAGTAGAATGCGTGCCACACCCCAAAAGGGATTGAGTAACGTCGTCGTTTATTCTTTATAATTTTAGGTGCTATACAAATTACTTATCTTTTCAACCGAACCCTCCGTGGGATGCGCCAGGTACTCGACTTTCACAGGATGTCGTGAATACAATATGAATGCATATTTGGACTATACAACGACTTACCTTGGTCAGCCAATGAATAGGTCGTTTTTCTCCAGACAAGTCTGGTAACAATTCACCAACAAATGATGAAGGGCTTGGTTGGTCTCAACGCCGAACTAAAAACATCGATTTGGAGTGCACGTGACAACCGCGCTACCAACATAGGCCTATGGTATACTTCGGCGACGCTGTTGTCGGTGACGTCGGCGACAGTGTTGAGCGGGTGCTATGTAGTGCGTATCAGTCCGCGCAACACTGTGGCCGACGTCGCCGACAACAGTGTCGCCGAAGTATAACATCGGCCGTAGGATTCATAAAACCACTGGCAAGCCTGTTTCGGTTGTTCTGCGAATATTTGTTGGGTATTGCACTTATTTCGAATGCCAAATAGCCATTCGTAGAGTCCAAGAAGCCGATCAGTGCAAGACCATTCATTGTTTGCAACGAACATTGTTGAAACAGCTTACAACCTCGACTCCAGCTACTTGAAGCTTCAGGAAAATGAGTAGATTCATTTCTATCAAGGCTTTCAGCTTAACTGGTTCTATGCTGATAGCCTGCTTACCCGTTATACGGGTGAGTGCTGACGGGTCTCACGAGGGGTTGTGTTCGATCAAACGGGGCCGATGGTGTAATGGCGTAGAGCATTCCCGCCCGGTCAGAGGGAGGTGTGAGTTCGAGTCCCGCCTGGTGTTGGAAGTTTTGATCGCAACAAAACATCGTTGTAACAGCTTACATCCTCGATACCAGCTACTTAACGAAAGCGAATTAAAATAGGGTTGTTTGCACGGAATCAAATCATAACAATCACTTGCCATTGTGCTCCTCTATCTATTGTGAACTGGTTGTTGTGAGAAATGAATTTCTTGTTTACTCTCAAGGTCATTGGTCACCTGCTCATTTGGGGTAATATTCCGTTATACTACGTGGTGCTCTCTATTTGTTATCGTTTACTGCTTTCGGCGGTTTTAAGGTTAATGGTAAAGAAAGCTGTGTTTTGATGGTTCGTCGGATAATTCTGTGTTTCAGCAGGCTGCATAACCTTTGCTGCTTTACCGTGGATGCGCATCCGATCAATAACGTAAGGTCTCAAAAATAGGGAAAATTTTGAAGCTTTGGATATGGGTCTGGTATATGACAAACACTTCACTTCTATACGATATAGTGTCGGCACTTTGAGTTCATAAATATTTGCCCCGTTCACCTAACTCGGGTTGTCACAGAATTATCGGAACCCGGAGTGAAAAATCCAATCCAGCAATATTGTTTTAATGGCGAGCTTGAAGGCGACATTCATTTCTTTCAAATCCTTGGCTCCAAATCGAACGCATCGCCGCCGTAAACGCTCCAGGAAGCCCATATTTCACGCCTAGGATTACGGTACTCATGTGTCAACTGAAGTTCTATTCTTCCCGATTGTACAATAGAAGAAAATGATTTCCTCTATGGACGAATCAACAAAAAAATGTTTTCAGGAGCAAGTATCAATACCACAGCAAACCATACCATGCTTCACTGGAGACCTATCGTTGCCATATAATGGGATGGGGAAGTTGGAGCGAGTGTCCGAGAACGGATACCAGCAACGTATGATTTTATTGTTCCAAGCCTAGCACTGGCAATGATTGGTAAGGTATTGAGAATACCTAGAAGTTGCTACTTTTCGTCAATTTGCATCAGGACTCACGCTACAGGGTGTCTCAAAAAATGCATACACTGTTTGAAAGGGTAACTTTGCTTACAGTAAAGGTACTAAAGAAGTTAAGGGCTCATATGAAAGCATGAGAAATAGAAATTTTCCGACATATGAGCAGCGTAGTTGCGCCATGCACTCGTTTGAAAGTTTGCATTTTGCACACGATTGATTGCGTTTCGCTTGAATACACGTTATTATTTCTTCACAAAGTGGCAGTTTCCACACTATGGCTTGCGGAAAGTGCAAAGTGCCCTAAAAGATGCGGGTAGTATTTGAAACGTTCTGAAATTGCTACTGGTGAAGAATTTGGAGCTGTTTGAGACTCACATGAAGGCGCAGGGTAACGAAATTACTGTTGCGTGCAAATAGTCAAGATTGTGCCATGCCCCCCCCCCTGAAACCTTGCATTTCAGACTGGATTGATTGCACATGTGCTGAATGCTTGTTACAGTCTTGTTACTACTTGGCCATATTAACCTGTGCTGTGCTTGTTTTAACGTTATGCGTCGTCCAGTAGCTGCCATTTTGCCAATTGACTTCTCCATTTATTTATTTATTTATTCTGTACGATGCATAAGGCATACGATAGGATGTAGTACAATTCTGCATTCGGCTTGAATGCTTCTATATCAGTCCACAGAGTGCGTCATGTAAGATGTGGCGCTTGTTCGCATTCAAATCGTGCAATCAATAAACTTATTTATTGATTCAAGCAGGTAGAGAAGTCTATTTTGACTATTTCTTCGCTCTAAGGCCGTCGAAGTGCAGCTGAAAAAGAAGCTCATTAATTCTTGCGCGCTCCCTGCTGTTCTATACGGTTGCGAAACGTGGTCGTGGTCAAAAGAAACTGCTGCAAGACTACGATCCGCGCAAAGAAGACTTGAAGGATCAATTCTTGGTGTTCGTCTGGGCGATAAAATACGGTAAAGAGTTATTCGCCACAGATCAGGACTCAAGGATTGGATCCACTATGCGTTCAAAAGGAAGTGGCTGTTCGCAAATAAGCTCTGTAGAAACGAACGTTCATGGGCACGCATTGCAGCTGATTGGATTCCTGATTAAAAAAAAACGAAGTAGAGGAAGTCCAAGAACAAGGTGATGGCTGGACGACATCACAAGATACAGAGGGACAAGGACAAAAGAAGCCATGAGAAACTGGACCGCTTTGATTGAAGGGAATCCGAACAGGAAAGCTGAACTCATCGCAAAAGGAGCACGTAGATACTTGTTTGTGCCGTTGCGATAAAAGAGATGTAATAAATAAATAAATAAACCAGCATGTCACGTGTCTTTCACGTGATTGTCAAGTTCTAAACGTTAAAACACAGCACAGGTCAATATGGCCAGGTAGTGACACGACTGTAACAAGCATTCAGCACATGTAAACAATCCAGTCTGAAATGCAAGGCTTCGGGCGGGAGCATGGCGCAATCTTGACTATTTGCACGCCACAGTAATCCCGTTACCCTGCGCCTTCACGTGAGTCTCAAACATCTTCAAATGCTTCAATAGCGGCAAAGTTAGAACCTTTCAAATACTACCTGATTTTTTAGGACACCCTGTACTTTCCGGAAGCCATAGTGTGTTTTTAAGTTTTAAACCCTAAAAGAAACACAAATCAATCGAAACGGCTACTTTGTAAAGAAATAATACTATGTATTCAAGCGAAACTCAATCAACGTGTGTAAAATGCAAGCGTTCAAAGGAGCACATGGGCATTCCATGCCGCTCATATGTAAGAAAATTTCTGTTTTCTTAAGCTTTCATATGAGCTGTCAACCGTTTCAGTACCTTCGCTGTGAGCAAAGTTATCACCATTCAAACAGTGCATACATTTTTTGAGACACCCTGTATTTCAACGTATGAAGTTTAAACTAAGCAAGGGAAACGGCATAGAAAGAACTATTTTTCGCCCTCACTTAGAAACTCAAAATGACAACATCATGTCATAGAAAAAGTCTAAGGGTATATAAAGGATAAAAGGATAAAGGAGGCGTTACTCAATCCCTTTTGAGATGCGCCACGCATTCTACTTCTACGGGGTGTCGTGGAGACGACTTGAATGCGTATTTGGCCATGCAATGACTTGCGGTGGCCAGCCCATGAACAAGTCAGCGCTCCATCCTTCCCAGACAAGTCTTTTACCAACTCACCGACCCGGAAGGATGGTGAGGCTTGGTTGGCCTGGGCGGGAAATGCGAACAAGGAACCTGGTATCGGGTGCACGCGACAGCGGGCGCCTCGTCCGACTGCGCTACACGCGCGCTAAGGGTATATACTTGTTATTTTCCAGGCAAGCCGAGCGCGGCAGCTTATCGGTCCATGCCTGAGCGGTCACTACGAGGATCAAGTGCCGTGTCGATGTCCATGGAATAACTGCCCTTCCATCGAAGTTGTGGAGAATTTCTCGGAACCCACTTGTAATGACAACTCGACAAAGGTACTAGTTCTACAGTTCGATGCAGATGTCTCTAACTTCTGCACAAGTAGGCTAACTACGCACAGCCAGAGCTCAGTAGTGTTACTACCGCGTTTCTCACAACAGAAAACCAGGAGTTGCAATCGGCACGCGATCCCGTCGGCGTTGAATAAAAACTAGGGTCGTTGTTTCCAGTACCGCGTGCTCTCACTTTAAGCAGGCTCAAATCGACGTCTTAAATTCAGTCGACTTTGCAAGCAGGAAGACCACGGCTCAGATTCCGGCCTCCATCAGCCTACTTTCCTATAAAAGTTCATCGCAACCCGCACCGAAAAGGTATCCTGCCTGGAACTTGTGCATAAAAGTTTTAGCTGCCAGAAGCGTGATGGTGACACTACTGAGCCTTGCCAATGTGTTCTTAGAACACTAATCGAAAAACCAGGCGTTCACCTTACAAATTAGCAGTACCCATTGGGTCCAACTCCTATTCGGATGATTCGGATCCGTGTGATTTTTTCCAAACCCTGGTTAAAAGGACTGTGGAGACAATGGAACTTTTGGAAATCCGGATTATAGGGGGTGTTTCTCTACGGGACAAATTCATCAACCGCTTACCGGTCGGTAACGGTGAAAAGTACCGCCAAACCTCCTGGGGCCAGATTCAACAACGACTTAGAGGAATTTAACGAAGAAAATGCAACCAAAATTCCTAATAGCGCTGCTCATCAACATCAACGAGATATGGTGAAATGGCTTATCAAGCGATACGGTGAAATGTTTTACCGTGTCGCTTGATAAGCCGCGCTATCAGGGATTTCGACTGTATTTTCTCCATTAAAATGTTGTAAGTCGTTGATGGATTTGGCCCATGATATGGCATTCATTAGCATCAGGTTTTGCGGTACTTCTCACCGCTATCGACCGTTAAGGGGTTGATGAATCTGGCCCCAGATCGGATTTTCGGATAGCTGACTTCATCAGAAATGTGATGACCTATCTGATTCGGATATCCGGCGTGTGATAAACCAGCTATTCGGATCATCTGGAAAATCCTTCGTATTAAAGTTGCTTTTGTCTGAATCGTTCCAAGACCCGAGGCTTTTCAAAGGTGCCATTATTCGCATAATCCTTCTAACCGGGTTTGAAAAATGGCGAACTTCAATTGTCGAATCGGTGTCGGATACAATGCCTATTTTGTAATAGGTGCCCAACGCTGTTGTCACCCTAAGACTCGTGGTCTCAATTAGAACCGTTTCAGACCTTTCAGTATCAGTTACTGACCACCTCCACAAAACAGCTTATCCACGCATCGGAAGCTTTCCCACTTGGCAGAATCGTCAGTTGTGACGTGTACAATATGTTACAGTAGCAAAGCAGTATCGAAATAAACATCGCATTTGCAACTGTGTATATGTACATGGGAGAGTGAAGTGCAGAAGCCGAATTCGTGACTGTGGGGTAATGGATAACTTTACCAGCAGAAGATAGTAGGCAGAGGGCAAATTTCTTATTCATGCTATGATATAATTCGGTGAATGATACACAGGGTGGCTGAAAAGGTCGGGCAACTTTTCAAAGTATTTCAGCAGTACGAAAAAAAACTTCGTGAACGAAACAGATTCACAAACAAAAATAACAGCAACTTCACTAGATCAATAACAGAATACAGCAGAAAAATTCACAACAAATGCTCAAAATTGCCTTATTTGGCTTCAATACATTGTCGCAGTCGCTTTGAGAAGTCGCTGAAGATGGTCGCCTACAGATCCGCTGTGATCTCAGGATCGCATCAACGCCGCTTTCAGCTTCTCCACAGTGGCGTATCTTATAGTAGAGATCTTCTACTCCATGATGGACTACACCGAATAACCCACCGGGTTGAGATCAGGCGAGTTCGATGGCCAGTTGCCCTTGCTCCAAAAGCCTGGAAAGAGCTCCTCGCAAACGGCAAATCATGGCGGAATGCGCAAGTGCTCAGTCCTGCTGAAGACAAAATCCAGTTTTGCCAAAATGTCACTTTGCCCACGGCTCCAGTAGATCACGGAGGACGTATTAGCACGTTAATGACCGCGTGCCTGATGTCAGGCCACAGCCTTGTAATTTATTTTTCTAGTTAGATTCAGATCTTTCCGAGGAACTTTTTTGTGTTATGTGTGCTTCATCTTTAGACATTGTTGCAAAACACGTGGTCCCCAAAACAAGTTTCGGTTGCTGATTTATTGAGCTTCTCGTCATGTAATGGTGTTGCGATCGGTGGCCCCGCAGGCTGAGGCGTTCCTCATGTTGCCTTTGCGGCTCCGTGTCGCTCCAAGGGCACCGGAGGGTCCCAGATCTTACCTAGCCCCACAGGTCTCCCCACGTATTGCCAACATCGCACGTATTGCCTGAACGTATTGGTGGACCTCCAGCAGTCCGGACCGGCCTGTCTCCAAGGCCTCGAGCCACCCGGCTCCTCCGCTCCCACTCCGTCTCAGGGGGACAGCCTACTCCCGGGGGACCCACAAGGTGACAGGGTAAACACACAACATATACGGCCATTGCCCTGGATAGGAAGGGACTTACCCGGTTCCTCCACACGCACACAATATAAGTCCATGAGATTCATTTCACATCGCGTCCAATAAGTAGCCACAATCCGACAATGGAGGAGAATACGGTCAGGCGTCCTCCGTGGCCGTCGTAGTGAGACTTCCTGAGGCCGCGGGGGTGAGCATGAGGCCCACTAGACCCCCCGGTCCTCTCCTGGCGCTCCTGCCCGTGGTGTCAGTCGTGAATATGGCAGGGACGAGGCCCCGCGGTAGCCATCCGGAATAGGAGCAGAGCGAGAGGTCGGCAGACCTCGTCGCGGGAGCGCAGGGACGTCGAATGGCCGCGCGCCGGGCAAGAGGAGGCGGCGCGCGCCGATCGATGGTGCCACGTCACCAACTTTCCCATGCTCCCAGGCCGATCGAGGGTGCCTCATCGGCAAGCTACCGTGGGAAACAGCGCGCCCGGGCCGGACACGGACCGAGGAGCGATCGCGGTCGCGACACTCCCGGTCCACGAAGAGTGACCGGCTGGACTTCTTCCCCATGGGGGACTGGCGCTGTCGGCTGCCTCCTACTGCTGGGCCTATTGCCCTTTTAGATGAGGAGGCGGGAGCGTCCTGAGAGGTACACGCGAAGGTAGTGAGGCGATCACTGCCCAACGCCACAACCCCAGATGCGAAAAACAGGGAGTGGCTGACGGGAGGACGCCTTCACACGTATTGTCACAAGAAAAAGGGGCGAGTCACACACTCCTACCTCTAACTGGAAGGCCTCTGGCAACATGCCCAGGAACGAGGCCGCTTACCTGCTTACAGAATGTGGACAACGCCGGACCGTAATGAGAAGAGAGGGTGCCACGAAGGACAGACTGGCTTGAGACTAGAAGATGGATGGTTACCTATTGGCCGGCGAAGATGAACTAAGCTACCGGATGGATATATGGAGCTACTAACCTACTGCGATAAGGCGATCTAACTACCATACTACTATGAGGAGGAAGCTAACACGGAATATAAGAACCTACAGATGATAACAAACTATGAGATAAACAGATAGACAACGTACTGCGATAGGATAACGGAATGAATAAGAAACTAATATAAAAAGTACACATCGGCATAATCGCCGTGGCTCTCAGACGAGCCTTCCCGTAACAACAAACGGTAGAAAAAAAACATCAACAAAACACTACTACAGTGCTACGACAGAAAACTACTGCACAGAAGACTACGAAATGACTAAGGGGGAACAACAACGCTGATGCGCGATTCAGGGGGCGACGAGGGGAGTCAGGGCTGCAGCGGGAGCGTTCCGTCACGAGGACGTACTAGCTCAACCGCGCCCCGACGAGCGGCCATATTCCTCGACCATAACCATCCTGCCATCTCGCCCATCGAAGCGCAGCCCAACCAGACCGATCCCTCGCATCGCTATCGCCACTGGCTAGAATCAGCACATTACATGTGTTCCCGGAGAAGGAGGTTGGAAAATCTACCGACTTAATAGAGGAGAAGCTACTGCATGCAACTGATAGAAAGGGAAGCTACTACAACTACGCATGCAACTAAATAGAAGGATACTACAAGTGACTAAATAGGGAAGAAGAAAGGAAGAAGAGAACTAAAACTAAGGAAACCACTACGGCGTCTCGTGGCCTGATGCCATGCGCCGGTTTCCTACGCGGATTTACCGCATGCCGTAATGACGAGAATCTGCAAATAAATAAAAGACCGCATTGACTAAGGGAAGGAAACGTCCTACTAGAGATTGGCGGGCGCCTGCAGATGGTGTGCACGGCTGGACGGCTTCTGGTCGATGTCGTTGACCGGTTGATTCGACGAGCACGTGGCATGTCCTGCAACACTGCAGTGTCCTTACCTTTCACTTACCTATGCGCCATTCCTACTGCTCGTGATCTTTCTCTGCCGTCCACTCGCTCTGCCACTCTAGATCCTACTGCCTCACTTCCCTGTAATGTCTCAAGGTTATAACATTATCGTATTGACTATATACCTCTCGTTGGAAACCGTATTGTGTGATTGAAACGTATTGACTGCTCCTACGGCTTCTGCCTCGGCTTACCACGCGCCGCCTCCGCTAGTGAGCTCATCCTCGTCCGAGGACGAGGACTCCCGGCCAGCAGAAGAAGGGGGTCTCGGGGAATAATTTCAGAACTCGCGGAAGGGCAGCTGACTTCGACGTGTTAACCCTATTTTCCTGGGAAGGAGACAATCCTCCTGCGCGGGACCGTGGACTTGGTTCGCGGCGGACGGTTGTCTGAGGCTCCTCAAGACGGCTTTACGTCGATGCCGTAGATGCCGAACGATAGGCGCAACCGGATGTGGACGGCTCCTGATGCTGACGTGGAGTCGATGACGTGTGTGATGTTACGTTCCGTGGGCATGGCCTGAGGGTGTATGCGGCCATCTGGTGATAGATCCGATGTTTCATTCCCTCAATTTCGCATACGACGATGGGGTTGTCGATGCAGACGGCTGGGTGGTGGCTTGTCCTGTTGCACCTACTGCAGGGATCCCAGCCGAAGCATTCCCCTCGATGACGACTGAGGCATTGAGAGCACAGCTTGCGGTTCTTAAGAATCTCGACTCGATCAATGATGTTGATGTGCTTCGGGCAATCTTCCGAGGAGTGATCGAGGTGATTGCAGAACACGCATGCGCCGTGTCTCAGCGGCTGCGGTAGCGACGGATGTAGGTGAGCTGCCGGTGTCTCCTGTCGTTGATGTGCGCTGGGGATCGGACACACGCCTTCCGGTGCTGGTGTTGATAACTGTCGTCGGCTTGATCCTGCGCGGTCTTCTTGAGCTGGTGGAACTGGACGTCTATGCTGAGTTTTCGTTGTGGAGCCCTGTTGGCACTGCCGTGTTGTTCTTCGTCCCGTGTCTCCTGACTTCTTCGCAGGGCAGGCCTTTTTACTCCGCTGTTGTGGTGACGTGGATCTTGTTCGTCGTTGTCCGCGATGTTGTTGTTGTGATTCGTGGCGTCCATCGGTCCGCGTCGTGACTGTCTGCTGAGGTCATGGAAACTGCAGGATGGCACTTGGCAGCTGAGCAGGCGTCGAGGATTCCATTGCGCCGAATGGAACAGGAGACCCTGAAAGGGATGTTGATGGCCCCGTATGAGCTGGGGCATGGGTCTGGGTCTGACGTACTGACTGAGGGGTTTGCGTAGTGGGTGCGGTCTTGGCAGACTGTCGGCCCTGTTGCTCCTGAAGAATGCGGTCTACCTCGTGTGTCTTGAGGTAGCCGCGCGTATTGTGAATCATGAGGGCGTCGGAGTAGTTCTCGCGCCACCAACGTAGTGACTCTAGGCAGGAGCTAGGGTCCAGCGTCTCCGGCATGTTCGCCTGCATGAGATAGGTGTACTCTGCGTTCTCCTCGGTGTGAGGAGTCACCCTATAATGGAGGGCCTGAAGCATCTGGTAAGCATCAAGGACCCTAATCATGCGCGTGGCGTGAGCCGTGACCGCGGATGCGTATTGAAGGACTTCTCTAAATAGGTCCTCTGTAATATTAAAGAGTTGAAACGTATTGCGAAAATAGTCTTGCTGCGTCGATTGGGTGAAAAGACGCGGTAGAACTAGTTCTGTGAGCTGTTCCCTTTGGACGTTAATGGACGTAATTTGATGCGTCAGTTCCTGGATCCAGCTCATCAGAACAGTATGCGAATAACGTAGTGAGCTGCCACGGCCAAGAAGAACAGCAAGATTGTGAAAGGAACGTGTGGCTCCCGTGGCAGCGTTGAGGGTTAGCCGTAGTGAGTGGATGATTTGCGCGGCCGCCTCGTGATCCTCCATCCTCACTTGGGTTGTTTCCCTAGGAGGAACTTGGGAGTGCTCGACGAGGTCGCGTAAAACATTATTAGAGACTATATAGTCGAACACGGTACGGAACTGCGAGGCTGTAAGCTCCTCGACCGTTGCCGTGTCGCTAGTCTGTGGCTGTGGGGCAAGCGAGGGGGTTTGGGAGGACGAAAGGGCTACCCCTACCGAAACATTGGGTTGAATGGGGGTGTTTGGGGACCCGGTACCCTGGAACTGGCCGCGAATAGCGTCCAGCAAAATGCGATAACGAACTTGATCCTGTTCCCTTTCCAGCTGCTCCTGCGGATTCGTCTGCTCAGCCCTCTGATCGGTCCGCGATGACCTTCCCTGCGGGAGGTGCGGATGTCGGCTGGCGAGCGGAGTCCTGCGCTGGGGTTGCAGGACAGGGCCTCGGATCAGTGGGGAGCTGCGGAGCTTGGGGACGTGCGGTATTGTGCTGGGTCACTTTTGATGAGCCTTCCGCGGAAGGCGTCCCTCGAATGGTGGGGAAATTTTGAACCCTGACGGTGGACTGGGAATTACCCGTAATAAGGGGTTGGCTCCGCAGTGTGGAGGCTTCGCTTGCCTTCGTATTGGATGCCGTATTGAGTGCAGCCTCGGACTGCATGTGCTCTGCCCAGGAGCCTTGGATGTGTGGTGGTACAAAAATGGAAGTGCTCGACTGGGCTGTAGGATCTAAGATAGGAACCGAGGTCGTTGATCGTAGTGACAGATACATCAGACATATCAACAGAGGATAATTGTGCGGAAAGTCCGCCATCAATTGTAGGGTCAAACCTACCTGCGGATCCTCGTGCTCGCCCACTGCGGCTGGTACGGTTGCGTCGATTGTCGCCTAGTCCGCGTCGGCTGCTTGCATCGAACTCCTGACCGCGAGAAGATCCTTCGCTTGATCGTCCAGCCATGTTAGAATAAACGCGCTATGGAAAGTGATTTCTGGAAGAGAGAGGTTAGAGAGGTTTATGAAAGATAATGCACTACGTGGGCGTTGATCTTAGAGGTGGAAGGAGAAGAGTGCATAGAATAGAGTGAAGTGTAGTTGAAATAGTACAAAGATGACTAAAAAGAAGATAAAGGAACGAAAGGAGTAAGAGCTTCGAATAGATTAAAGATAGGATGAAGAGGTGAAGAAAGAGTGGTGTGCGGAAATAAGTGAAAAGGTGTGATATAAGAGGAAGAGAGAAGGGGGAAAGGAATGAAGCAACAAGGAAAGAGAGAACGGGAATCTACTACTTGACACTACGCGCGCTATGGCTGTCGAGGAGAACACTTCGTGCCAGGACCTGACGCCTTGACGTAGGCAAGACTCTATGAATCGTATTGGCTGTGTGGCAACGAAGTGAACAGAGCAGGCGATGATGTTTAGAAGTGGCAATGCTTGGAGGAGATGGACAACAAAGAAGGGGACCATGAAAGAGACTGAGACAAGGGTATCTATGCGAATGAGGAAAGAAGGCTGTGCAAATGAGAGGGCGATGAAGGGATAACAAGAAGAGAGAATGATGAGGGTGGAAGAGCGAGAGGACGATATAGGATAAATAAACTGACCAGGAAGACTGAAAGTAAAAGATGAGGCTAGCCAAGCGAGAATGTGTAGCGCGAAAGAAGAGTGATGTACTAGAAAGGAATACCATCTAAAAGGACGAGCAGTGAAAAAGAGACATTGCGAAAGGTGAATGATGAGAGAGGATAACAAAGGGGCGAATGCAGTGATATAACTGAGGTGAAAAGTACGAAGAAGGCGAAAGGGGAGGAAGGAGGGATGGAAGGAAGAGAAAGGAGAAAAGGGCACGATTAAAGGAAGGGGAGCAAGAGGACAGGGGGAGAAAGGAATGACAGGATCAGAGGGGTTTAGACAAGAGGATGAAGAGAGAGTAATGGAAGAGGGAGCAAGAAGTGAATGGTGAAACGCCACTATTTCGTAATGCGCCTGCTGGGTTGCACTTGCCGAGGTGTTTCGTTGCAGGACCCCTCACATTCGGCCTAATAACAGCCTTTTTGATGACTTTGCCTGCAGCGGGACGACGTAATGAGGGAGAAATGCTTACGAAATGCGCTTCTTGTGAAGCGAAGGTGAACATAGACTTAGCTACGTGGAGCGTACTGGGGTGTGAGAATGAACACGTATTGGATTACGCACCTTAATGGTGCTGAGTGAATGCAAGCTTACGAATGGAGAGCTGGCTGAGCGTCAACGTGGATGGGGTTATGAGCCTGTGTCGCCGGATGGGCCCGACTGATCGTGCGTGAGCCTTTGTGACCGGAGGTGTTGTAACGGTTGGCACGGTCACTTAGTGACGCCTCTGAACCTTTTATGGCTGGCCGGAGTGGGGAGAGTCGAGGCAAGGGATACATGAGAGCGGAAGAGAAGGCTATGATAGGCTAGACAAGGGAGAGAAGATAGAGAGGGGGAGACGGTTAGATGCGACTACGAAAGGAGAGTTATATTAGCTAAAGGAGCATGAGAGAAGCTAACCACTACGAAGTTATGGAGAAGCTACAAATTGGACGAGAGCGGAAAGGAGACTGTTAAAGGCTACCTAGTTGTGAAGAACTACGAGGGGTGAAATAAGCGTGACTACGGCTAGGAACTAAATAAAGGAAAGAGGAGATGAGGTTATTGGAACTAGAGCAACTAAAATGAACATGGAAAGAGCTTGATAGAAACTGTAATGAAAAAGTAATGTACAAACTACAGGAAGTTGGAAGGAGCTGCTAAAACTATTAGCAAGGAAAGGTTAAACAAATAGAGTGAAAAAACTACAGGAGAAAGGTGAGCAAGGAAGAGATGAAGAAGCGAATCGAGACTTGAAAGGGAACTTAACGACTCATCCCACTTCGTCCCTTAGACGACGTTCTCGCTGTCTATGGCTCGATGTTGCTATTCGGGTCAACGGCATGGGCTTCGGCTTCTCGTGAGAGAGCCTACTCGTGAAGCTATCTAGGAACTGCGCCTCCAGTGTTACCCTTGACCAGTTCCGACTGCCTCACGTGTCTGCCTAATGACCTGAACGGTACTGTCAAAGGCCAACTTCTGTCCAAGGAGGCACTAAATGTCACTGTTTGCTAGCTGGCTCGCGGCTCAACCTCTTTGATGTTTCCAATGACGCTTCTGAAGCCTGCGGAGCAGAATAACGTATTGAACGGAGTGTATCACGAGAACCGTATTGGCTGCAGGTCGGTTTAACACGACTGCAATGAACTGTGCCGCTTCGGCCGTATTGGATATAGACAGCAATCGGTTAGCTTAAACCCACCGAGAAGTTCCAGGCGCTTCCGCTGTGATCCTTTTACGGACGATGTTGACTGCGGAATGTCGTATTGATCACCCAAAAGACATATGTTTAAGGACTCACCATTGGCTTGATGTTGTGCCATTCCATCCTCGACTGGGTCGTTCGTATCGTTGATCGAGGCCATTGGAGTCCGTGGAGGGCATCGTCAGCTTGGATTCGCTGGGCTCGCGAATCTAGTTGTTCACCTACGCCGACGTCCTGTATTGACGCAAACTGGAACGACAGTACGGGGCGAAACGCCACACTATATGTTGTTCTAGAGGGATATTACCACGAATACGGGGAAAACTAAGGTGAATGCGTAAGGCTAAGTGAACTACAGGCTAAACTATGTATGCATGGTGGCTACGATATTAGCAATTTACCGATATACCTAAAGGACGAAGCTAAGATAGAAGTTTGAAAAGTGTGACCCACGATACTGCTGTCGTCCATCCGCGTGTCGTCGCCCACCGTCTTGTATGTGGGTGTCTCCGCCTGGGGCTGTCATGTCGGGAACCGTGACTCCGTCTTCATGTGGCTCCATTGCAGGTGATTGAAATGCTCTCCAGCTTACATACTCGTGTCAAGAGACGCACCGTATTGACTAGGCTCAGCTCGTCGATTTGACGGTTTGCTGTGTGCGCAAAGTCGAAAACCTTGTTTTCGATTGCACGTACCGTCACACGAGCGAAACGAATATCGTTATACGTATTGGATGATATACGTAATGACTTCCGAACTTTAAGGCGATACAGTTGGAACTCTTCACGGTAGATGGATGTTAAGGTGTCGGAGCATTATGTCGTAAGCACGCTGGTATAGACCTTTGCGGCTATTTCGACGGCTCCAGGATTCCGTGAAGGGGGTTTCGCCATGTATTCGGAAATGTGTGGACTGCCACACCTTACCAAGCGGTCCGGGGCACAGGTCAGCAGCAGCCACGCCGCTACTGACTCCGCTAGCCGGACGAAGCAGGCTACTTCGAGTGGGGATCTCTCCGCTTGGGAGTGTCCTGGCAGCCTATGGCTGGCCTGTGCAAGTCCCTCGAGTCGATTCCTTCCCCATAGGGTCGGATCGCTTCTCGACGGGCTTGGACACGTCAGCCCGTATTGATTGGGTCGTGCCTGGCACGGAACGGTCCCGCGTCCCGATGCTGCCCTTTCTGAGCCGTTCCGGCATCACGATTCAAACTTGCGGTTTGAGGAGGCTCCTCGGATGGACTTCGATTTTCGCGCCGACTTCGATGTTGACACAGGAATAGTCGTCGGGCTCTATCACCGTATCGATCCTTCAAGGCGCCAATCATACCCAATACGCCGATGAGTAACCGAACGACTAGCGCCGACGGAGAGACAAGATGGAACGGATTGGAGGCACTCTAGGCCACGGAGGAAGGGTGGAGGGGAAAGAGGGGGGAGCTAAGACTAAGGACTAGGAGTGATAGAACTACGATGACTACTTGGCGAAAATGGAGATGTACCAGAAATATGAAGAACTAAGGGGGTTAAAGTGAAGGGAAACTACCGAAAGGACTAAGGATTAACTAACAGGGGGTGGATTGTGCCCACTAAGCGTAGTGAATAAGCCCCACGAAACATATACCCCCGTTTGTGCGGATGAGGAACCGTGAAAGACACCTATACTTACAAGGCAAGGGGGGGGGGTGAACCTAAACCCGAGAAAGGGAAAAAGGGGGGATAAGGGAAAGAAAAAAAAGGGGGGAAGGAGGACGATTACTAAACCCGAAAACCTAAAACCCAAGGCCTGGACGGAGGGTTGCGGCAGAGTGAGCGGCTGAGGCCAGGAGAGGCCATTGCTGGGAAATACGAATAAGCGTATTGAGATGTTACCAGTGCGACATGGCTTTCGAGCAACGTACTGAACAGAAGGGGAAGTGCGAGCACTGTGCGCACAAGTGAAGGGACTGTGCGCGTACCTCGCAGAAGAGTACCACCAGAGTGACAGCGGGGCCCAAGCAAGGACAGAACCAACCATAACACCGATCCACACTACCTCAGCGGGTGATCAGTCCGCATGGTATAGGATATGAGCGCGCTCCCTAGGTGCGGCCGGAGAAAAACCGTTCCGGCACTTACAGAATTTGGCGGTCTAGACCTCACTGTCCTTTTGCCCTCTCGGAGCAGCTCTAGCCCCGTCTGCCATCCGAATGTTCCCCAACGCTGGTGTCCTAGGCGCCCCGCTACCCAAAGGGACCCCCGGCGCTTCAGATGGCTGGTTGCCACAGTCCAGCCGGACTTCTGCACCGGGCCAGTGGGTGCGGACTAACCTAGTGCGCTTTTGGCCCCAACCCGCACAAAAGCCCCGACCATCACGTTACCTACTTCCCAGGGGAGTGCGGGGGAGGAACACCTCGCACAGGGGCGTGGTAGCGCCGTTTTTACGGTCAGGGTAACAACCACTGACCAACGGGATCGCTTACCAACGGCCGATGCACCATGTCGCGATCGGTGGCCCCGCAGGCTGAGGCGTTCCTCATGTTGCCTTTGCGGCTCCGTGTCGCTCCAAGGGCACCGGAGGGTCCCAGATCTTACCTAGCCCCACAGGTGTCCCCACGTATTGCCAACATCGCACGTATTGCCTGAACGTATTGGTGGACCTCCAGCAGTCCGGACCGGCCTGTCTCCAAGGCCTCGAGCCACCCGGCTCCTCCGCTCCCACTCCGTCTCAGGGGGACAGCCTACTCCCGGGGACCCACAAGGTGACAGGGTAAACACACAACATATACGGCCACTGCCCTGGATAGGAAGGGACTTACCCGGTTCCTCCACACGCACACAATATAAGTCCATGAGATTCATTTCACATCGCGTCCAATAAGTAGCCACAATCCGACAACGGAGGAGAATACGGTCAGGCGTCCTCCGTGGCCGTCGTAGTGAGACTTCCTGAGGCCGCGGGGGTGAGCATGAGGCCCACTAGACCCCCCGGTCCTCTCCTGGCGCTCCTGCCCGTGGTGTCAGTCGTGAATATGGCAGGGACGAGGCCCCGCGGTAGCCATCCGGAATAGGAGCAGAGCGAGAGGTCGGCAGACCTCGTCGCGGGAGCGCAGGGACGTCGAATGGCCGCGCGCCGGGCAAGAGGAGGCGGCGCGCGCCGATCGATGGTGCCACGTCACCAACTTTCCCATGCTCCCAGGCCGATCGAGGGTGCCTCATCGGCAAGCTACCGTGGGAAACAGCGCGCCCGGGCCGGACACGGACCGAGGAGCGATCGCGGTCGCGACAAATGGCTTCAACTAACAATTCGTCATTGAAAAATAATGGATAATAATCGATCGGCCTACCACAGTCGAACACATCGTCGAGGACGTGATTTGCAGAAGATTTGGGACCACCTACTCGAGTTCGACTGCTTGCGTGAGCTGTTCACTCACGACGAGTTCTACGATGTCTTGCAGCGTCATATGGTCGTCAAACCGCAAACGGGGCGGTGGCGACAGTAAACTTACTTGGTGGTTGTCCTGATTCTTTCTTTTCCTATCCACTTTCGTGGTCGTGTACATGCTTACATTGTAAATATATCCAGCACTTATAATTAAGCCATCTGAAGATTGTTATAAAGCGCCTTTATTTAAATGTTCACCACTGTTGGACTAAATATTTCTCTGATAACGGATGACGACCTCTTATATGGCTTATTAATGTGGGATTTCAAACATTTTGTGTCGTGAGACAAAATAAAGCTTTTATCGTCATGAAAGCCGGACTCCGTCGCGAAGTTCTACCGATTAGGAGCTTCAAAATCGCTCTTCTAAGCTTCCTTATCCTCACTTTCTGCTTCGGATTTTATTACTTCACTTTCCGAGTCATCAGCATCGTCAGTTGGTAGTACAAGGATATCGTCCTCAGCGTCAACGCGCCCTGGACCACTTCGTCATCCTCATCATCGCTTTCTACCAAGAGGCGAATTTTGCGGTCGCGTAGCACCGTACGACAAGATGTCATCCCACGCTGTCGGTCGCAAAAAAATCGGTTGGTCTCACGCGCCAGACACGCGAAGAAGACGCGGTCGTCAGCGTGTTAACGATTATAACGCCGTTCATAACGGCATTAGGAGGACCAGGGAGCTTGGCCTTCAACCCCTTCAGAACAGACGTAGGAAAGTAAATCTGATTATGATGTTTAAGATTCTGACAAAAAGAATTTTAATTCACCCAGTAACTGTTTGGGTGCACCATTGACGACGTCAGGAAACGGAAGGCTCAGACTTTATATTCCTATGGCAAAATCCCAGATTAGGTCAAATTTCTTTACATAGAGAAAACTACGGGAGTTCAACAAATTACTTTGTGAAGAGAAAAAGATATCCTACGACTGTCTGTTCAAGCTTTCCAAAATCTTCTTATTCGTAAAATGTTTGGTTAAATTCGATGGATGCTACTCTGTTCAGATTTGTGTGTCATTCAGTTGTAGTTGATTATTTTATTCCAAAAAGGCCAGCTAAATTCTCTTTTCTTCTCCCCGTCTCCTCATACTGGTTTTTCTAAGTGTACTGTTTTGTCTGATGTTCGTCCCTTACATGTCGTTTTTTCGATTATCACGTGTGCTTATGTTACATGTCAATAAATAGATAAATAAATATTGCTGATAGATGGCGGCGTTGAGTTTGACGTTGTGCTCCATGAAGACAAGTGGTGCCTTTCCGGTAGCGCATCTCGGCCGACACCATCACTGAGGCTGAAAAGTGACTGCGGCTGATGATCCTTGCGGCCGTCGTCTTCTGCTGAGCATTCTTGAGCAGTTGCTGGCGATTCTGACGGTTGTGAGCCGGCTGGACCGCGAAGATCTTGAAACGAGATTACAGCGGATCAGTGTGCGACCATAGTCAGCGACTTCCCAAGGCGACATTGAAAATGTATGGAAGACAAAGGAGGCAATTTTGAGCACTTGTCGTGAATTCTCCTGTAGTATTCTGTTGCTATTGATCTGATGAAGTTTCTGTTATTTTTGTTTGCAAACCTGTTTGTTTATGTAGTTTTTTCGTACTGCTGAATTACTTTGAAAAATTGCACGAGCTTTTCAGCCGCCCTAACTGTAATTGTACCCTATCATTCGTCCACCTCCACGCTCTGCTGAATTCCAGGTAATGCTTCAATTTCTACTCTCTCCTCGCATAACCCTGGGTGAAATCGTTCACGAATTCGAACTCAAGTGTTCCATCTGAGAGGTGTTCAATTTCGCAATGGTGACCTAATGAAGTCCTCATGTTGAATGGCAGAGGGTGGGATATACAGGAGCGATAAGGGCTCATTTGTGCTAACATCTTGCACATCAACTCAACGGAAAATCGTCAAGAGGAAAGTCATGCTCTATCAAAAAAATTGTTTTCCTTTTTCCTATTTCGGCTTTTGCAAATTTCTAATTCGATAAATGGGAGGTCAAAAGAAAAAAGAAAATGACCTACGCCAACAGCTCCTTTACTCTGCTTACGCTTGAGGTTTGAGAATTCTCGCACAGTGATATGAAACATTGAAAAGACTATGATTTGTTTAACTAAAATATGTGTTGGATGTTCTCGTTCGTTTCGATTTTCGATAACTCTTACGGCATGAAATAGCAGCGCGTTCAAAAGACACATTTTTCACCAACAGCTCCTGGTCGTTCGTTATTTTTTTTACATTGTGCTCATTTGAAATTTGAAATTAAAAAGTTATGTAGTCATAAAAATTAAAAAAATAATTTTCTTGAAGCGGTCTGCTATAACATCTTGGCCTTATTTCTTCATGCTGATTTTTGTGAACCTTTAGAGGATTGTATAAAAAAGAAAAGCGACGTTTTTTTCGCGCAATGTCATATGTTGTTTGAAAAGGAATGTTTCATTCGTTCAAAATATATCCTTTGTTTTTTGATCATTCTGAACTTTGCTTATTTTTAGATCACCAGGCTCATAGGAAAAATTTGGCCAAAGAGTAGTGGCGGTTGGAAAAAATAATATGAAAATTAACTAAAAGAAGAACGAACAAAAGCAATTATCACAAGATCTTATAGAGAAAATCGTCTTCTTTTGAATGGTTATAAATTTGTGCAAAAATCTCAAAATTAAGCTGTGAGAAGGAAGTGTCGGCAAAGGTCTTTTTTCTTTTTTTAATCTTTTACTTCATTGTCATGAAAATCAGCAAAATTCTAATTAAAAAGAAAAACATTTTTCTGATGGAAAAATTCATTTTCTTTCGAATGGTATATAACATTTTGCAAACGACTTTCAGCGAAATTTAGAGTAAAATGTTGAGAAAAGGGCAGGGACTTATGATTAGTTTCAAACCTAATGCAAGAGTAGCTCACCAAATCGTCAACATTCTCAATTTTGACAGTTATTGCTCTTATAACGCGTGTAGCGCAATCGGAGTAGGTGTCAGACGTCGCGTACACCCGATGCCAGGTTCCTGGTTCGGATTTTCCGACCAGGTCAACCAAGCCTTCCATCCCTCCGGAGTCGGTGAATTGGTAGAAGACTTGCCTGGGAAGGATGAAGTGCTGACGTGTTCATCGGCTGGCCACCGCACGTTACTGTATGGCTAAATGCGCATTCAAATCGCCTCCACGAAATCCCATAGATGTAGAATGCATGGCGCATCCCAAAAGGAATTGAGTAACGCTGTCATTCATCCTTTATTTTATTATTGCTCTTACACAAGCGCATTCAAGCGTATCAACATGGATCCTGGATCCTGCCGATGATTTATTCATCCTGAGGCAAGCATGGGTTCGAGACAAGGTATGATCAGTCATAAACAGATTCACAAGAACATCACTGTTTACAGCCAGAGAATCAGAAGTTTACGGGCCTCGATTAAAGCTTTTGTACATACACGGTGAAATCGTGGAAGATTTTCTTCAGTTCAGCTGCAGCTGTATGCTGAAAGCTCTTCTTTCATACCATATCCACGGTCAAACGTCCGGCACGGTGATCTTCTGGTGTGGTTCGCGTTGCTTGTAAGAGAAGTTGAACAGCTTGCGACCTGCTGGGAGAGCAGCCTTGGTGACGAGGCTGAAATGCTCAGAATTACTGTTACTTTTTCAACGTAACTGCAGTCCTCACACAAATTTCTGTTCTGGGAAACTGGTTCTTTCATTGGCCACACCTTCTGAAGAGGTAATGAATTTTTGAAGAGAAATTCGACTAAAACGTTTTTTATTTAGTGTACCATTTTCAAGCCCAATCTGACTTCCTGAGGCTCATTTCGATTTAGAAGAGTTTGTTCTGATCTTAGATACCTCAAAACTAGCTTAGAAGAGAGTAGTGTCCAATCTGATATGCAAAGTGTCCAGTCGGATTTGAAAAGTGTCCAATTCAGCGTGAAAATGGTATATAAAATATGAAGGGGCAAAAGTATGCGTTAGTAAATCGCCTTGCGAGATGCGTCATGCATTCTACATATTATACTTTCACGGGATGACGTTAAGGTGAACTTAACTCGAATTTGGCCATCACAAGAACATTCGATGGCCAACCAAGGGAAAGTCAGTGTTTTAAAAAGGTTCGTCTGAAGATAGGTGGCGAAACGAACCTTTTTGGAATAAGAAAAATGTGTAACTTTATTCACTACGCTTTGAATTTTCTTTATTATACTTTCTATACAAGTCTCATACCAATTCAGGGCCCTGTATGGAGGGAAGGCTGACCCAGGCGAGGAACCTGAACCAAGAAACGAATCAGTCGGGAGCCTTTCTGACTGCGCTGTCACGCGTCCAAAAAATGAAGATTACATATATCCTTACATATTCTGGAATATGTAAGGTTGTATAGATAGAACAATTTGTTCTGTAAAATATGGTGAAGGGATGAGTTCAGCTGTGTATGCCGAACTAGCATTAGATTTCTAGAGCCATTTCAGAGAACGTCGTGTTAGCATGCTGCCTAGGGCTATACTTCTATTATGGTGGGCCAGAAGTAATGAGACAAATTCAACAAATTTCTTTATTTCTTTATAACTCAATTACAACTCAACAGTGCTGAGGACTGTATTTGCCATTAAAATCAATGCCTTCGCTGCCATCGATCAGCCAACTTCCTTATCCCATCCTTCCAGAACTGGTTAGGCCTGGTGCTGATCCACTGCTCGTTATGGTTGTCGAGGTCTGCTTGGGTCCTTCTGCCCCTTCCAACCATGAAGTCCCGTAGGCTCAAGAAATAGGGGTAGTCGCATGGAGAGATGACCGGCGAATACGGCGGGTGAGGCATGTGAACGTAGCCCAGCGGAACAAGCTTATCCGTGGTCACTTTTGCCCGATGGGGTGCGGCGTTGTCGAAGAGGAGGAACTTCTTGAAGCGCTGAGACGAATAAGTGCGAGCCGCGGTCCATCTCTTCAATTTCGTTCACCATGGCCTTGGAGTCCGTCGTCGTGCTTTTAGAAAACAGCTTCCAGTATACCGGTCCATGGGCGTAGACTCAGAAGCTCAGAAGGTGCTCCTCGCCGTGAATATCTCGCCGAACTGAGATCGGTAACAGGTCACAGGGCTTGACCCAGACTCGCTTCTTGGCAGGGTTAAGGTAGAAGACGTACTTCTCATCTTGCATGAAGATTGAATCCAGGCTGCATCGGGTTGGGGATTTGGAGAGATTTGCGCGACACAGGTCAACTCGTCAGACTGGTGTTTCGCCATGAGACAGACTGGGGTTTCGGCATGCTTCTGGAAAGGGCGAAAGTGGTCACTTCTAAGGTGGCCTTCAGTAACTAGCTAACAAACATACAAATACGAGAAGCACGAAATCGGACTCCAGTCACGACGATGTGCCGATTCTTGAGTCGATCAGTTTCAATGTTTCTTCAGATGGGAGGTTATTGCATTCATCTTTCTGTTCATGTTCTTTTTCGACCAAAAAAACTTGCGGGCGACTAGAGACTTCGCCGAATAAGAAGTTGCACCTACCACTTCAGATAGATGCACAGCAATGCAGTAGAACCGGGTATGAAGTGACAGAGTCGTTCTTTCAGCACTGCGTCCACCACCTCGCTGCAACACCTTTCCAGCGGGACCACGTCAAAGAATCTGCAACCGTTACAGTGTAACATTCACGTCTGATCGACAATGACGAATATGACTACGCATTAGTTTGGCAGGAAAGTTCTGGCTTTTCGTTCGCTTATTACTGATTCAACATTCAACGTACTTCGCATTTTTATATAACATCTAATACGGAATGCTTCGCTCTATCTGACGGAATAATTTGTGCTCCACTCATGATTATTAATCGTGTTTCTTCAAAGATTTGTTGAAGTTTGTCGAAAGAGCAATTCCGAACGATATTTCATTTCAATTTCAAACTGGGCCAATCCGCCGTCGAAACAGCCTGGCGAATCAACAATGTGTGGGACCGGATAGTCTTGGGGGCTGGAATGGCAAAGGTGGTTCAAAAAATTTCGTCCCGGAGATTTCCACCTTGAAGATGCACCCCGAAGAGACAGACCTGCGGCACTCCAGGACGACGATTTGAGGGCCTTCTGGAAGCTGATCCATCTCAAACAGTCCGCGAGGTGTTGGGAGGTCTAGGAGTCAGCTAAACTGTTGTTGTTACGGATGTTTTAAAACGCCTCGGATAGGTGAAAAAGCTCGAAAATTGGGTGCCCCACTATTTGAGTGATCGCCAGAAACTGTCGCGTTTCGAAATCTCTTCTTCTTTTTTACTTCTCCGGAATCAAAACGAGCCGTTTTTGGATCGAGCCGCAGCGTGTGACGACAGTGGGTTCTGACGATAACTGAAGACGATCAGGACAGTGGGCTGATGTCGACGAACCCCCAAGCACCTCCCAAGCCGAAGTCCTACCAGGAGATGATGGTAATGGTGTGGTGGTCGGAGGCTGGCGTGATTCACTACAACTTTCTGAAACCAGGCCGAACCATCACAGCAGAGTCCTAGTGTGACTAAATAGACGAGATGTACCGAAAATTGCAACAGGCACTGGCCAGCAGAGGGGTCCCATTCTTCCGCACGACAGTGGCCGTCCACACGTTTCGCAAATCACCATGGCAAAACCAAACAAACTAAGAGTTGGTGCTCTGCTTCACCCACCATACTCACCAGACCTTGCGCCAACCGGCTACTGCCATTCTAAGAACTTTCAGAGCTTCCTCGCTATTAGAATCTTCGCAAATCAGAACAGCCTTTTTAGAAATTATCGCATCTCCACATAGTCAGTTTTTTGGCTGGGAATCCTACTAAATATAATATTTCTGATAAAACTCCCTAAACGCTCATTCTATAAGCTGTCGCGCCCACTCGATTGATAGGTTCGGTTCGATATGCATTGTTCACGGCGCACTTCGAAGGCAAGCTGGACAGTCTTAGAAAAATTCCTAAGCGGGACTGCTAGGAATTTCAGACAAAACTCTCCAAACGCTAACTCTACATGCTGTCGCTCGCTCTACAGGTTGTCGGGCCCACTCGATTGATTCTGTCGGGCCTATATGCATTGTTCAATCCTAGTGAGATTTATACGTCAAGAGATAGAGCTTGAGCTGCTGATCTCAAATATATGTTTTTGTTCACAAGTACTTGATTTAAAAAAGTTTTTTTAAAAAGGCCGCTTGGGAACGCTCCAAAGCGTTCTTTTCGGCAATTGACCAAAGCATATGTGCGGAACTGTAGAATTTGTTGCATCTCGACCGCCCACTTTTTTCGCTGATAGAAGTAGTGAACTAGAATCGCGCTGGAAAAGATGTGTTGATTGGAATGGAGTTTACTTCGACTGAATCCGGTGAGAGTGGAGAAAGTTGTGATCGTTTGAAGTGGACCAATCAAAACCGCCAGAACTTTCCGGCCAACCCAATAGAAGAGCGTACGCTGTTAGGGCTGTTAGGGTGAACATACGTGCTGTAGGGCTCGTCGAGTTGTTCGATGAAACCGGTTCGAACAAAGTAGGGATAGATGGAGGTGATGGGGATTTTATGGTAGAGGCCTTTCGCCATCAGCTCCATCTGCAGCGCTTCGATAAATCCTCGGCAGGCGAACTTGGCCGAGCTGTAAGTACGGTCTCAAATTAAGCCACAAAAGAGCCGAAGACGTCTTCTAAACAATCCTCACCAATATGCGGTACCGTAGTGCTCCCCGTAGTAGCTGCATATGGAGCCCATCGAGACGATCTGTCCTTTTTGAGCAGCGAGCATGTCGGGGAGGAACGCCCTGATGGTCTGAAACGTTACATGAAGATAAAATTCGCAAATAAAAAAATAAGAAAGAAAATCAATCTATTTGCGGGATGCGTCAAACATTCTGTTTTAAGAGTAAAAAAAGTGTTCCAGGAATTCTTATTAATTTTTCAGCAAAACGGCCATTATGCGAAAATATTAGGCGTATCGAATTTATCCTATTTGGAGGAGGAGGGGGGGGGGGGGGGGAGCGCCGCTGGAGACCACCTCGTAGGGTAATTCAGTGACGTGATTGTAGAATCGCTTGCTTTTGATTCTGCTACTGTCGCGACTTCCTGCAATCATAGGACGATTCACGGGATTTCGCCAAAAATTAGTTTTGAACATTATCAGATTGTTGCGCTAGGCAAACAAAAAACACATATTAATTAAATAAATAAATAAATAATAAAAGGTAGTCATTTTGAAAATCTACATGGTGCTCATCTCATTGTCCTTTTCATTTGTTTTCTATGTTAGCTTCCTAAATCTGTGTTAAGGATGCTTCCATCATATCTGTATTTAGACTGTGGGTTTAATTACCCAAGTTTTAGGAAAAAAGTCAACAACGACTCGTGCTTGTGTTGTGTGTCAAGGGCACGGACGTGAACTGAACAGCCGAAACTTGCTTACCGTTGTCAGTCGAAAAGTGTAAAGGAACTTTCTCCCACTGGCCTAGATCAGACGTCTCAATTTAGGTATACCAGTGTTGATTGCTTGTATCGGGAAAAAACCTTTGAAGGACTAGTGTGAACAACTCTTTGTACGTTTCGAAAATCAGCACTTTGTGGAACAACTATAGTTCACAACGAGACATTAGAAAAAAAGGATAAAGAACGGCGCTACTCTACCCCTTTTGGGATGCGCCACGCATTGTACTTCTACGAGATATCGTAGAGGCGATAAAATGACGAATTTGAGTTGTGGAATGACTTATAGCAGCCAACCGAAGGATAGGTCAAAGCTTTATTCTTCCCAGACAAGTCTGGTACCAACACATCAATTTCGGAGGGATGGAAGGAAATGGGTCTGTGCAGGAAATTCGAACCAAGAACATGGTATCGGGGGCACGCGACAGACTGCTCTCCCTCCGACTGCCCTACGGCGCTTGCAAATGTTACATAGTTTTGAGGAAAATGTAGCGAAAAATTGTTTAGGCAAGCTAAATGGCTATCCATTAAAAAAATTAATTAATTAAAAACTCACATAAATATGGCCTAGAATGTTGACGTCGCTGTTTATCTTGAAGTCGTCGTCGGAGAGCTCCATGCACTCACCAAACCTGAGCACCGCCGCATTTACGATGCATATGTTGACCGGTCCTGAATTACAGTGATAGTAGTCGCTCCGGCGACTATTTGGAGATTAGATGGACTCACCGAGCTTAGGATCATTTCGGATTTCCGCTGCAATCGAGTTCAAAGACTCTGGATCAGAGACGTCACATCGGAAGAAATACGCTGTGCCGCCGCTCTCGGTGATCTCGTCCACCGTCTTCAGGCCCTCCTTCTGTAACGGGACTGATTTTGACATCCGCGAGTTATCAGATGCGTCTAGATGCGCTTCGGCAAGGCACGTACGCCTCCTTTGGCCATCGGAATCCGTTAGACTCACCTCGTTCACGTCTAGAATGCAGAGCTTCGCTTTTTCCTGAATAGCGAGTTGCTTAGCGACAGCTTTTCCGATACCCATTGCTCCACCGGTGATTACAACAACCTAAATTAAATAACAATTTATTAATTAATAACAAATAAACATTAAATTCAATTATGATAAATATTTTAAAAGGAATAAAGTCTAAAGGATGGCGTTGATCAATCCCCATTTTGGTAGCACCACACACTCTACTTCTTCGAAATATCGGGTAGGGAATTGTGGTGCTAAGCGATTATATAATAAAAACATACATTTTCTTACATTTTCTTACATTTTTATAACTTTCATTGATTTCGGAAAGGTAGCATTTTTTATTTTCGTGGTCATTTCCACTTTGATCATTTGATGCCTTCGGATAGAGCTATTATATTCCAGAATTTATCCTAGTTGGAGGGGGGGGCATCGCTGGAGAAGCGAAACAAATGTACACCATTTTCCCGTCGAACTGAACACTTCTCAAATTGAATACTCTTCTAGGCTAGCTTTAAGACATTTGAAATTAAAGCGAACTCTTCCAATTCAAAACGACCTTCAGGCAGCTTAAACTATAATAAAAAAAATAAAAAATAATAAAAACATTCTTTGAAAATGTTCAGTTTATCTGCCCCAATAAGTATAATAATTTTATTAAATTTTTATGATTAGCAAAAAATTAACATTTGTTTTGGAGCTCAATAAAAAAGCAAGTATATATATAGATTAGAAGATTAGATAATCAGATCGCGCCATGCACTCAAAAAAGTGTTAATTATCATTAATACTCAACATTAATTATTAATTTTCTCTAAAAATAAACTAAGATCAAATTGCGCCATGCACCAAAAAGTTTGCCGCAACTTTTATTTGATTGATAGTGTAAGTGCCACTTACATAAACCATCCAAGTGAGGATGTGTGTGTGTGTGGGATCATTACAGTTTTTTGTTGTATCGTTAACAGGTGTAAAACTCCATGCAAACAAAAATTGTGATCGAATAAAACCCCGAATTCTTGGACGGGGGCATGGCGCATTCTCTTGTTTGGCGCTGAAAACTCTGTTATTTTTTCCCAAAAAATAAAAAAAAATATTTTTTAGTTTTATAGAATTGCATACGATGTGCTCGTTTATTGGGTGGATGAATTAAAACTTCAAAGAAATCATACTAAAATTTTCCTTGAACTATAAAATTATTCTAATCTTTTTGAGAGTGTCTTGTTTAATGAACAAGAAGATCATTTCAATTTGGAAGATTTCGTTTTAATTTCAAAAGTCTTGGGATAGCTTAGAAGAGAACCAATTTGATTTGAAAGTGTCCAATTCGACAGGAAAATGGTATAAACAGTATGGCCTCTCTCGGCTGGGATATTGCATAGAAAGCTCCTCTCGTGAGGAAGTGCATAGTTATGTCTTTGTAAGCTAGTCTGCTCTAATTTTGCAGACGTTGTCAACGAGTCAGAAAGTCTCTGTGCATGCAGATCCTTGCGACGCTGTTTCCTTCAAAACCTACGTCTTGAATCGACGAATACAAAAAGTGGAGTGTGATTAGTGCTTTGCTCGTGAACCCATAATAATTCGGGAAAATCTATGACTACTCAGGTTTCGTGGAAAACGAGTTCAACTTTTCGTCGAAACTGACCTGGTTTTCAATCTTCTTTCTTCTTAGAAACAACAGACGTGGCAGGTCTTTAAACAGTATGCACCACAGGTAGATGAAGACGAACGACGATGCGACAAGTATCCGACGTGGTAGAGAATCTCGGCCCATTGCCTAGAAAAGAAGATTTTGAGCGAGCACGCACAGAATTTTACAACATTTTCACGCATGCACGCTATAGCATAACAGTAGGAGCAAAGGATTCGTGAATTCACGGCCAAGTGTAAACAGAATAATTTAGGGTAGGTACTATATGTACAATTGGGGCGCGTAGCGCAGTCGGGGGAGATGACGGCTGTCGCATGCACCCGATACGTGGTTTCTGGCTCGGATCTCCCGCCGGGCCAACTGGTACCAGACCTGTCTGGAGGAGATAAAGCGTTGACTTGTTCATCGACTGGCCACTGCAAGTCATTGTATGGCGAAACACGCGCTGAAATCGCCTCCACGACATTTCGTAGAAGTAGAATGCGAGGCGCATCACGAAAGGAATTGAGTAGCGCCGTCCTTTATTCTTTATCCTTTTAGGTACTATACAATGGCCACGATCAGAAATCGTTGGATAATTGAGTGAATCGGATAACGCTAATTTCGCGGAGCCCGGATTTTTGGATGATTCAGATGCGGACAATTTCAAGGGCCTCAGATTTTCGGATGATTTTGGGATACCCGAATCGGATGTCCGAAAATGATTCACTCGGATCAAATGTATAGTAGGTACTCCAGTCAGTGTTGGTAATGACCGGTAACCATTCAAAAAAATGACAAGGGAAAAGATCGGCGTAGTCAACCAATCGCTTATAGGATGCACCATGAATTCTCCTTGCACAGTGTAAACGTCTTGCTGTCCTGGGCGGTACACGAACCATTAATCAATGAAGATAGTTAGCGACAGCCGGCGCCCCTCCACAAGTAAGTGGAACAGAGCCTTCCTTCACGAGATAGATACGTGGGCATGGAAAAAGAATAGAGTATAGAATCAATGAATAGACAGATATTCGGTTCGTCCAAAATTAATGCTAGGTTTAATCCACCACGTTCAAATAAGGATAAAGGGTAAAGGGCGGAGTTAATAAATCCCTTCTTCAAATGCGCCACGCATTCTACTTATACGGGATATCAGGAGACGAATTGAATATGTATTTGGCCTTTACAGTAGTGGAATATTAATATTTCCCAAGGCATGTAATCGAGTATCGACCGGTATCAAATTGTGGATTTTACTGCGTCGAAGGTTCCGAACTTACCTCACAAACGAGCTATCGTTAAATGAGTCCACATTTAAATTGCTGAAGAGCCTTTCCAGTACATATAAGGATCAGAGACACGGGAAGGCGCAAGAAAAGAGAGCAAGGAATGAAAACCTCTGACTCGAGCGCCGACAGAGCGCTGGTTATCGAGCCGGGTTTGTGGGATGTGCAGTGTGTAAAGGAGCCATGGCGACCATGCGAGACGGTTCATGTGTAGTCGTTTGAATGTTCTTTTCCCACTGACACCTGACCTTTCTAGGATGGGCCACGCATTCCACTTCTACGGGATGTCGTGGGAAACGTATGCACTAGGATCAAACAACTGCCTAGGCCGAAGGCATGCTCCTTGAATAAAGTGTTCTTCAGGGAAGTAGAAGGCAGTCAGAGGGCTTGATTAAGTAGAATATTTAAAAATAGAGCATAAATGACAGCGTTACTCAATCCTTTTGGGATGGGCCACGCATTCTACTTCTACGGTATGTCGTGGAATAAGTATTTGATACAATACAATGACTTGCGGTGGCCAGACGATGATCACATCAGTGCCCTATTCTTCCCAATCAAACCTGGTACCAATCAACAACCGACCTCAGAGGGATGGAAGGCTTGGTTGGCCTGGGCGGGAAATCCGAACCAGGAACTTCGTATCGGGTGCACGGACAGCAGGCACCTCCTCTGACTGCGCTACGTACGCTATAGCAGAATATTTATCTTAGATCAATAGTTAGCGATAAAAATTTTCCTGTTAATTTTCTGTACTGTAAAAAAAACAAAAAAGCCCTTACAAGGAAGAAATGCTGGAAAAGCTAGACAGCAAAGAATGGTTCATGTCGCGAAGGTGGGCAGCACTGCGAAGGTGGGAGCGCGCCAGCCAATCAGGCCGCGTTAAGTGGGCGTGGTGATTAGCAAGATACGATCGGTAGAGATTGGATGGTATGTGTCCGGTTGGTACTCTGCTTGGTTATGATTAGCTGAGGCGCTCACGCCTCTGACTGCGCCCACATTCGCGACATGTACCGAAATAATACACGGCAAGCTCACTATTTGGCTCGAAGGCGACCGAAACGCCTCCCTTTATGAAGAGAAGAGTTGAATAGATCGAAGACGGCGATATTCTCCACCTTGAATCTAAAGTAGCTGTCGCGCGCGCTGCTTAATGTCGAGCGGCGTCCTACTTTCTCATAGATGAGCTCGAAGATTGCCTGACCTATTCAGGGCATGGCAAATGACATTGGTCTGAGAAGACAGTCGCGTACTGAGAACGCATCTAATACCTCTTTTCGGTCTTTGAAATGTACGCTATTTTGGTAATTAAGCTAGTAAATGGGAGTGTGACTATGTCAAATACGGATAGCGCAATCGGAAGAGAAGCAGATTGTCGCATGCAGCCGAAAGCACTGCGTTATGCCTCGGATCCTGTCCAAGCCAACTATATCATCAGCTCGATGAATTAGTTCCAAGATGGTCAAAACAATCTTCAAATTGGATAGGGATGCTCGATGGTGCAATCAAAAAAGGTTTACTGCTATGCCGTGCACCCCAAATCAACGATTCTTGGTTCGAGTCCCGCATAGGCCAACCGAACCTTCCATCCCTTCGGGTAGGTGAATTGCTAGCACACCTGTCTGGAAAAAATAGAACACTGAACTGTTGATCTTCTGGGCAACCACAGGTCATGGTGTAGGCAAAAAACTTCTTCAAACTGCCACCACAATATTGGGCAGAAGTAGTATGCCTGGCGCATCCCACAGTGAAATCAATGTCTATCATCTGACTCTTTTTTTGTGAGTTTGTAGACAACAGTGAGGCGTATCAACCATTATCTTTTGGCTGGCAAATACTCCATATTACAGGTGATGTGCATTCATATTTAGTGCTCAAATGCGATTGTTTTCAGGAAGTTTAAATAAATAAATAAATAAATAAATAAGCATGCGTAACACTGCTTGCAATTACCACTTTGATTAGAAAGGTGACGGAAACCATATCGCGAAAGTGAGCAGTATTGGGAAGTGGGAGCTCGCCAGCCAATTACAACCAATCAGAGCACCGACCATACACGCCCTCTCTGATTAACACGACCAGTCGACGCAGGCGATCGGCTAGCGAGTTCAGACATCCATATGCTGCCCATACTCGCGACATGAACCGAAGTGACTTGCATATGTACGAATTCAAGAGAAACGCTTACATATAAAACTGTTTTTTTCCAGGAACATAGGCAACGGGGGGGGGGGGTTGGGTAAAGAACGTGCACGAGATTCCACTTTTTCCTGGTTTAAGCCTAATTAAGACAATTACTACACTAGGATCAGGGAAAATAAAGAATAAAGAAACGGCGTAACTGAATCCCTTTTGAGATGCGCCACGCGTCCTACTTATACGGGATGTCGTGGAGACAACGCATATTTGGCCTATGTAATGACTTGCGGTGGTCAGCCGATGGGCGTATCCTTCCCGGACGAGTTGAAGTCGAGGTTTATCCTTCCCGGTCAGGTCTGGTACCAATTCATCTACCCCGGAGGATAGACGGCTTGATTGGCCTGGGCGGGAAATCAGAACCCGGAACCTGAAACGTGGGCAAAAGTGTAGTGAGGAATCTGAAAACAGAAGAAGAAAGAGAAAGGATGACTGAAGAACATGCTATAGATGAAAACGAGAAGGCGGTTAAATCGAACCACAGCTCCATGAAGTACAGCACCGTGTTCGCTAGAAATGACACTGACTCGTTTTTCGGTGAAAATTAATGAGCAGCGCCAGCAGATCCATATAACTGATGTCGATCGCGTCGAAAGGGGCGGACAGACCAAGGGGTGCGTGCGAGAGCGCCTACAGAGAACGGGCGAAAGCTGCGTGACGGTGGCCTTGGGCTCGAACCACCATTGTCTCGCCGGCTTCCCGAACTGCCACTGATCCAATGGCGTCGGATTTAAACCATATGCGATGAGGACGATGGGAGGAAGGGAGCCAGGTGTGGTGATTTCAGGCTGTCTAGAGCCCTTGTTATATACATCTACAGTAGACATTCTGAAAACTTGTTCTGTCCCGAATGGCCGAAGATCTAGGTAAAAACACCTGCGCTGCGACAACGCTCCCCCCTCCCATGGGGAGGGGCTTGTAGACGAGCTGAATTATGGCGACCGAATACCAGTAATGTCTTAGGATCTGTCTGTTTGTCTGTCTGTCTGTCTGCATCGACCAAAAATCAGCATCGCCTTCGAGTATCACGCATCATCTCTGGGTTCACTTTCTTCCTGGTGCGTGGTAAAGCAGTAGGGTTTGGGCTGCGGCCAGGTCAACCAAGCATTCCACCCCGGTAGTAGACTTGTTTGGAAACTCCATGGGTGGTTTTTCTTTTGAAACAGCTTCGTTGTTGTTGTGAGGTCCGGTACATGTCGCGAACATGAGCAACATTGGTAGGTGGGAGCGCTCCAGCCAATAATAACCGAGCAGAGCACAGACCGAACAGAACAGAGCACAGAACGATCAGGGTACCGATTCTACAAACGTTCCTGAGTGGCACGCCCACTCAATGGAGTATCCTTGAATGGGGCTGGCACGCCCACTCAATGGAGTATCCTTGAATGGGGCGTTCCCATCTCCCAGTGCTGCCCGTGTTCGCGACACATACCAAGAATCCTAAAAATACAAAAAAAAAACCAGCTTTCACAGTTTAGCGAAAGTTCTCTAAAACATTTTGCTTGACCATTTATTTATTTTATTTATTTTGCAGATAAAAAATTCAAACACGGATAACAAACAAAAAAAACAGCAATGAACATAACAATTGAAGTCATCAAAACGGCTTAAACTAAGAAGCGTGCTGGAGATACCTGTCAAAGAGTCTTTTGTGCTGCCTCAAAGAGTTAGGTAGAACGTTTTTCTTTGAGAGCTTCAAAAACTCGGTTCCTGCTCGATTAGTAAAGAAACCTAATCTTGCATTACATTTTGGCCTTGGGATTCTGATCTTCCACTGGCCACCTCTCGTGTTAGAAGAACAAATGGAATAGAACTTATGGACTGAAATACCTAACATACCAGTTACCACATTATAAACCATGACAAGGTCATACTTTCTCCCATGGTGCGCAGGTATAGGCAGGTTATAGACTTCAGTAGCCGAGAAAATCCAGGTGTAGTCGTATTCATGCACCCTCCACAGTTCTCTTGTAAAGCTATTTATGAAGCTATACAGGGTGTGTCAGAAGTTCCTGGACGCATGTAATTGACCGCCTAAACGGTTGTTTTAAAGCAAATCAGATGGTATTCATAAAATTCATTACCATTGACCAGGCACATATAAAGAAGCGGTTAAACTTCGAAATGGCCTCCTTTAGCACGAACACACTCCTTCAGTCGCTCAGGGAACGCATCCACGGCGGCAGGCAGGGGGTCTTCAGCAATCTCTCCCCAGGCTTTCTTCAGGGCTCTTTGAAGTGAAGCAGTGTTCATGTGGGATGTTGCATAGGCCTTACTCCTCAATATGGACCAGATTGTGTAGTCCATCGGATTGTGGTCCGGACTGAGCGGGGGCCACTCTTCGGCTGAGATGAAATCCGGAAAGTTGTTCAGCGCAAAACGTCTGTACCACTTCAGCCTTATGAGCGGGCGCAAAATCTTGATGATGAGTCCAGTTGCTTTTTTAAGGCACAAATTCCTAAGAAAGAATGTCCATCATCAGGATACCCTCTAGGTAGTCTTATTGTTAGTTTTTTCTTCGACATGCAGTTTCTCCATTACAGTGCGTAGACCATTTGCATCAGCCATCTTGAACAAAAGAACATTCAGGCACGAAAAATTGGTATGAGTGGATAAGAGTAGGGCAACAACACCACACAAAAGTTTGTTGGAACGAAGCGCATCATCCCATATAATGAGCCTGAAACAAAAGAGTCCAAGAACTTTTGACGTACCCTGCATTTTGGCTTTCTTAATGGATGTCGCAAATCATGTATCTTCTTAGGCTGCGTATAGCACCAGTTTCTGAACCTCCACTATGCTTAATTTGTAAGGCTAATAGTACTGTCGCTTCTTTTCTCGACATGGCGCAGGTGATCAGAGAATCAAGTTTCTGAGACGCATTTAGAAAAACCGATTCCAAATAGTCATCTGGCGGACTGAAACAAGCAGTGAACCGCTCTTCGAGTCGGATGAGAATCGTTGGAAGGAGGTTAATGCCCTCCTCTCGTTGTTGCGAAGCGCACAGTTGAAGGAAGGGCAGGACATAACTGAGGGGGTTGTCCCTGTAGCTCGTGAATTTGCGAATATGTCTAGATAAGTAGTTGTGAAGAAAGATGGCATAATGTATTCTGAAATCCCTGGCGGCCAACTGCTGATGAACTTCCGGTGATGTAGAAGAGCAACTACTTGAGTCATCCTTGTCGCACTTATGTTCTATCGTCCCACATATGTAAGCACTAACTGTTCTTAGAGGAGTAGTAACTTCAGATTTCCAAAGGCTTCTGCAGAATGCCCTTCGCAACAAGCTTCTCTTATAATCCTTTTTCACGTCTCTATTGGACACTTTTCAAATCCAATCGGAAACTTCAGCGTGTTTCTTCTTTAAACTGTTTACCAAGATTGTTAAACAGGCTTTACTTCGGCTGACGTTTCGGGGTCTTCGTCTTCTTCGGAGCCTGGAAAAGTCGAGAATATTAGTGAAACTATTCCCCCAAACGCCATTTTATCATACAGAAGGTCCTTTACTCTCGCTGCCTTGAGAATGCTATTCTTTATGATGAAATGGCGTTTTGGGGAACATTTTCACTAATATTCTCGACTTCTCCAGGCTCCGAAGAAGGCGAAGACGGCGAAACGTCAGCCGAAGTAAAGCCTGTTTAACAATCTTGGTAAACAGCTAAAGAAGAAACAGCTGAAGTATACTCGATATGCCAAGATTTATCGAAAGTCGGACTTGGGCGGTCCCAATCGGAAACACCTCTGAGCTAGCTTTAAAATTTTTAAAACTCTTCGAAATCGAAATCACCTTCAAAAAAGTTGAACTACAGACTCAAAAAGATGGCTAGAATAATTCTTTGTTCAAGGAACACTCGGAATAACATTTGAAATTTTTTAATCCACCTGCTCCATTAAGTGTAATGATTTCATGATTTTTTCTAAAAAAAAATGTTGTTTTAAAGTGCAACAAGGCAGCAATCATTTAGTGCATTAAAAAAGGAGATCGTGCCATTGTAGTTAATAAGCTCGTCGCGACTTTTCTTTGATTGATAGTATAAATGCTGCTTACATATCTAAACGTATGCTTACGTATGCTTACATATGCTTACACATATAAGCATCTAAATGACGAATTGACTGGTCTTCAATCTTGTTTTTGTTCTATCGTTAACAGGTGTCAAACACTATGCAAACAGAATTTCTGCTATCAATCGAATAAAAATCGCGAGATAAAATTGCACGAGGGCATGGCGCAATCTTTCTTCGACCTAAAAATGGCCGCCTTCCTGCTTTCTTCGGCAAGATTTAAACCATTATTTTTCCTCAAAAAACGAAAATTTTATAAAACTTCAAATAATGTGTTCACTTACAGGGAAGTGAACTAAAACTTCAAAGAAAGTTTTGCTGAATATTTTTCTTAAACAAAAAAGTATTCTAACCTTTTTGGAATCTCTAGTGTAATGTAGAAAAAGCTCAATTTGATTTGGAAAGTCTCTATTTTGATGTGAAAAGTGTTCAGTTTGATTTGAAAAGAGTCCAATTCGACGTGAAAATGGTGTATATGTATATCAAGTTAAAGCATTGTGAATGGTGAGGATTCCTATGCCGATTTTTGGTCATCGGCGGGAATGTCTGTCTGGCTATTTACACCAGCCGGTGGAAAAACGTCGAGTGTAACGAAGAACACAGATCAACAGCGTGCGTTTCCACAGCATCACTCACTGTTTACGTCTGCTGGATTGTATAGAACAACGGCATTACGACTTCCGGTCCAGCTACAGTTTCATCGCTACTTTGAAACGTAGTCGCTTAGTTTTCCACGGTGTTCTAGGGAGAAATGCGTGGGCTTCCCGTTCTTAAACGGAAAAGTTGGTGGTTAGGAAGAAACCCCGGTTGCCTTCTGTGAACCGAAGGGTTCCATGCCAGATTCTCAAGGTGAGAAGGTAAAGTTCAAAAATTCTGCAGAGGTATGTTAACAGGTCAGTGACCTCGAAGGAGTAGTAGACTAGGCCGGCGTGGACTGGCACCGTACCTTGATCGAATCGAGGCGCATGTGCGAGAGTTTACGTCTAGTTTAGTTTAGCTCACCAGGGAAGGGTCTCAGGCGTAGGTCTGAACGGGGAAAATGGATAGTACTGCGAGAATCTCCACCCTTCATATAGAAGAGAAACATGCTTTGTTTTTGCTGAGTCCTTGAACGCAAAGAGCTACGTGCCCTCGAAATTGGGATACAGGATTGCACCGTCACCCGCACCTACCGTAACCTACCGTAATCGGCCGAAATTCGAAAAACGGATGCCAGATTCATGATCAGCAACCCAAACAGCCCCCTGGACAAGGTTTGGGCAAAATTTTTTTTTGACCTCTCCTCGACCTCTGGAGTCGTGAAGGTACAGTAGTACCTGAATAGTGGTCTAAATCAACTTATTTCCTACACATCTTCTACACATTTATTTCACTCTAAGTTGTCAAATAAGGGTTTACTGTGGTTCACTCACTTTTCTCAGCTTCTGAATTATACAACGTTTTGTGTTTTCAGCGGATGTTAAACAATGACCTCACAGCAGTTACGGGTGACTAGGGCTGTCGAGGTCATTATCACCGATTTCGCCCAAACCTCGCCCAGGGAGGTTATTTGTGATGGTGATCACTAATCTGACATCCGTTTTTCCGTATTACGCTGGAGTACGTCAAGTTACAGTAGATAGAGGTGACTGGTGGTAAGAGCAATGTCACCGTTTCTGCCCAAACTTCGTGTTGAGCATGAATCTGACCCTTATTTGACAATTTAGAGTGCAATAGGTGTGTAGTAGATGTGCAGGAAGCAAATAGGTAAAGGAGGCAGCAGTCATGAAAAAAATGCAAAAATGTTGCATAGCACGGGAGTCGAACATTTGACTTGGTGCCTGTGAAGCAGCCCCTCAACCTTCTGAGCCACCGATCCACTTGCCGCATGGCCTTTCAGCACATCCTATACATCAGCGCGCACGAACGTAGGCACGTGGGCAGGCGTTGACGGTGCAATACTGTACCCCCAAATTCGAAGGTCCGTAGCTCTTTGAGTTCAAGGACTCAGCAAAAACGAAACATGTTTTTCTACTAGATGAAGGGCGGAGATTCTCGCAGTACTATCCATTTCCCCCGTTCAGACCTACGCCTGAGACCCTTCCCTGGTTAGTTTTTTGGAGGGGAAAGTGTGGGGATGGGGGGATTGTAGCTCTGCAACGTGCCTGCCTCAGTAGACGTGCCGAACACGTTGCCCAACGTGCATGACGATTCAGTAGACGTTCAATATCGATTCACATTATCGATTTTCTCAAATATTTAACCGATCAGGTGGGAGTTAAGTGATTATGATCGTCGACGGAAGGCTTGCACAGGAGGGGAGGGCAGTCAATATCGATCGATATTATTGATTTTCTCTAAGAATTGACCAATCAGGTTGGGAACTAAGTGACTATGATCGTTGAAGGAAGGCCTTCACAGCAGGGGAAGCAATCAATATCGATCGATATTATCGATGTTCTCCTAGATTCAGCCGATCAGGGTGAGGTACGCGAGTGTTGTGGCCGAAGGTTTGCTTCACATCAGGTGGAAAGTTTCAATGGGTAGGTCAATATCGATCGATACTGATGACGATGATGATACCACAACATCGCGCGAAGCGCGCACGCCGATAGGCGTGACGGAGCACTTGTAGTGATATATATGACAAAGGCTGTATCCCTGAATTCGATGGTTTACTATAGAATCTCGTAGTCGCTGGAAGGTGGTTGATGAGACCATGTGAGGGTGAAGTCCGTGGCCCTCTGCAGATCAATAAGACGCTTCGTGGAGATGAAGAGCCGCCGAGACACCTGACTGTAGCTCGACGTCTGCACGTTCACGTTGATCTGAAAGCTTCCCGTAATCGATTTGTTTGTGAAATAAAGAAGGCCCTCAAAAATGGGATTGATCTGCAGCCTGTCTCCCACCTTTTGTCCATTTAGGTAGAAGCTGGTGAAGCTTGGAAAGTAGTCATAGCCGAGAATTTCGATAACGTCCAACGTTGGTATGGAGACACTCTGAAACCACGAAGGTGAATGCTACATAATAGCGCTAACATGTCGACACTGACGTCGCCATCTATGATCATGTCACTTGTCAACGAAGAATTCGGCACCCTTATTGTCAGTGTCAAACTGTTCGTCGTAAAGTCAATCGATTTCAGACTTTTTGTTCTAATTGTTGTTAACGTCAAAAAAAAAACAAGAAAAAGAACGAAGAACGAAGAACGTCATTAGAACGAAGAACGAAGAACAAGAACGTCATTAGAATTTTTTATGTTATCTATGTGTTGGATCTTGTGGCGCAAAAGAAAAAAGGCTAGAATTATTTATTTATTATATACGTGGATAACCACGCGATTAAATATAACAACACTCAACAAACTACAATCCAGTGTAAAAGAGAATGGAATTAAAAAAGAACAGGCAACACTAGTACTATTCATGACACAAACAAGCTCTCTAGGTGGATGGCAACTAACAAGCTTCCTGGAGATACCGGTCGACTAATATTTTGTATTGCCTTAGTGAGTTTGGCAACTTGCTTTTCTTGGAGAATCTCAGGAATTCAATGCCGGCTCGACTAGTAAAGAACGAAGAGCTTACGTTACTTCTTGCTCTGGGAATCTGGATCTTCCACTGCCCACCCCTTGTGTTAGAAGGGGAAATTGAACAAACTTCTTGAAGTGAAAGGCACAGCATACCGTTTAGCAACCTGTACATCATGATTAGATCATACTTTCTTCTGCGACAGGCAAGACTGCGCAAGTTAAAAACTTGATTTCTCATAACCGCTGATGGTATGGCGGCGTAGTCCAAGCCATAAACTCTTATCCATAGTTTCCTGGTAAAGCTGTTTTGTACAGATTCAAGCCTAGCAATTTCTCGCTTGCACTTAGGATTGAATATAGTGGCGCCGTACTCTAATATAGGTCTAACATACGCTTTGGCTAGATTCTCAATATAAACAGCATACCTACGTCGGGAGATTCGTTTTGTCTTACTTAACACTTTCCTTCAAGAGCATTTCTATCACCTTTTGTAAGGTTGATTGCTTGGTGGCGATTTAAGTAGGTTTAACTACCCAAGTTTGAAGCTAAGCGTCGAAAACACCGCGTGGCATTGTGGTTTAGATACGCAGATTCAAGTACGGATCCCCAGCACTGTTCAATTGTTACGCTGTGTTGTGGTCCCACTAGGCGTCTTCCTTCAGTAATGGGGACTCCAATTGCCTTACCAGGAGACTATCTCAACGGTAGGTCGGAACCGCCCAAGTGTTGTACATGGGCAGAATCGCCCCTCTCTGGGAAACAACGAAATGCAAATACCTCGACCCCAGTAGAATTCTGCGCAGAGTTAGGGACGACGGAAGTTGGGCCGTTGGCGGCGTTAGCCCTCTGCTTCCACGCGGAGGGCGGGCTCAAGTTGGCTGGAAACAGCGATGACGAGCGAGCGGTGGTGGCGCAGTGGGTAGAGGAGCGACGTAATGTCATGATTGCAGTTTCCAGCCAACTTGAGCCCGCCCTGCGCGTACAGGCAGAGGGCAAGGCTGAATCCTCATCAATTTTGGTGAACAGTTAGAAGCGCAGAAGCACTTTAAAGTGGATCCTCACAGCTCTTCTATCGTGTTAAAGATTCTTCTATATTCCCAATACATAAACTATTTCAACAGCTGACAGCAGCAGGATATCTGGCTATAACAAGATCACAGTGACAGTTTAGCAACACCATGCCAAGATTCATTGAAAGTGAAACTTGGGTAGTATCTCCATTTTCAGCACCAGTTACCCATTAGAAGCAGTTATGCGGTAGGTAGCCGATTCTGAAATTCTCACCTTGTCACAGTCGCAGTGGAGAGAAAAGTTGGCTGCACTAGCTGTCGAAGAGTAGATGAAGATCCAATGTTGTCTGAAATCATTGCAGTAGCCAGAGGTGGACAGAGCCAGAGGCGAGAATCGCTCGTGATTTCCTATTAGCTAGGAGACTTCAATCAAGAGCGCCTGATTCATCACCCTTCATGATGTTCGGACAGCAACAGACAACCTCAAACTTCTAAGCATGGAAGGGTTTCGACCTCTCATGAAACTTCAAGTGGAGACCAGGACCATTAGAAAAGAGCATGCAATGCTGGTTACGAATATGGGGGTTCAAATTTTTTAAGATAGCGTTCAAATTCAATTAAAAAATAACAAATGAACTTTTTAATTTAATTGCATAGTAAAACTCCTGAACGAGTGGCGACCCTCGAATTTTTAACTTCGGGAGTTCAAAACTTGTTTAGGAGTATAATTTTGCAATTTTGACTCCAGTATTCGTAGCTTATTTTGGGCGCGTGGAGCGCAGTCGGAGGAGGCGCCGGCTGTCGCCTGCACCCGATACCAGGTTCCTGGTTCGGATTTCCCGCCCAGGCCAACCAAGCCTTCCATCCCTCCGGGTCGGTGAATTTGTACCATACATGTCTGGGAAGGATAAAGCACTAAAGCACTGACTTGTACATCGGCTGGCCACCGCAAGTACAGTATTGTATGGCCAAGTATGCGTTCAGCACGCCTCCATGACATCCAGTAGAAGTAGAATGCGTGGCGCATCCCAAATAGGATTGAATATCGCCGTCGTTTATTCTTTATCCTTCATTTATTCGTATTTTATCCATGTTCGCATTTTGATCACGTGGTCAGCGTTCCGAGTTCCATCTAATGGCACTGGTCTCTAATTTAAAAGTTCCATGAGAGATCGAATCCGTCCCCTGGTTTTCACAAAGGCGTCTTCCACTTCGTGATTGCTTGTTCTTACCAGGCTCACGGAAAGAAAAAGGATTGCTCTATTGTGTGGCCGGCAAGTGGGTGCCGTATAGATGATACATGCATCCACAGGACATTCACGATATTTCGTCGAAACATAACGTTTGGCGAGTTTCGTTTTAGATGGAACGAGACCTAGCAACTGGACGATATATACCACTTCCACGTCAAATTGGACACTATTCTGAGCTAGCTCGAAGACATTTGAAATCAAAGCGAACTCCTCTAAATCGAAATAAAGAAGATATTGCGCCATGCCGTTTCCCGAGACGTCTTCAGGCAGGTAAAACTACAATCTCAATAAGATGATTAGAATACTTTTTTGTTCAAGCAAAGTTGGATCTAACTTTGTTTGGTCTTATTTTTTACTTTACCTGCCCCCTATTTTACAAAGTTCTTACTTTTAGAGAAAAAGAAATGGCTAAAATTTGTCTTAAAGCACAGAAACAAAGCAAAAATACAGCGCATGGAAATATCAGATTGCGCCATGCACTCAAAAGGTCGTCGCAAGTTTTATTTGACTGGTTGTGTAAATGCCACTGACATGAACCATCATAGTGATGATATTGTATTGTATTGTATTGCATTTATTACGTCGCAAAAGACAAAGGTTAAACAAAAGAAAAAGACCAACATAAAACAGTAGTAGTAGCGATGACACCAACACATTATGAAATAGAAATTCAAACCAACGACAAAATACAGCACAGAAGCGACTGCAAGATAGTGCTTTCCCTGAATTCGGCTCATACTTGCGCACCACTAACCTGTAAGTAGCTTGCCAGCTGCGAAATTCTTGAAAGCAGAGAACCGGTGAGTGAACTGGGGTGTATTCCTCGTCAGTGCCTCCTACGATGACCCTGCTCTATATGTTTGTGTTATTTAAGGGATTGATATTATTCTATTATTAACAGGTGTGAAACTCCATGCAAACACAAACTTTGCTATCAACCGAATGGAAATCGCGACGTCTCGGAAGGCGGCATGGCGCATTCTCTTTTTTGGCACTAGAAAATGGTCGCTCTCCTCTCTAAAACAGACTTTAAACCATTATTTTACTTCAATTTTTTAAAAATAAAATCGAACGATTGAATAGGATTGAATGATTTATGGATCGAGCTTATAACCAAGATGCCTTCCCAACTTATGGTGAGCTTTTGCGATGCTATTTTGACAGCATGTAGTGCCGTGTGAGCGAAGTCCAGAATTACAGTTAGTTTTTGATGAACGCTTTTGAAAACACCTGAAAAAGAGGTTTGAAAACGTGTGCGCAACACTCATCAACCCCTATGACACCCCACGAGATGTGCCTCGGTGGCGCAGTCGGTAAGTGAGTCAGTGAGTCAGTGAGTGCCGAAGAGCACACCGGCGAACTTCTCAGTTCGTGTCCCAGTGCTGCTAATATCTTTGTTATTATTAATTTGTTGTTATCACGCCTTCTCATGATTACAGGAGTCAACTTACAGACCATGCTTACAATAAACCAAGGCTGTCAATTTGTGCCTTCATATGTGCTAGTTTTTCGACGATGCGTATCTTCACCAACACCATATCATGTCACATCATCAATGATAACGTAAGGATAAGGATAAAGGATAAAGGACGGCGTTATTCAATCCTCTTTGGGATGCGCCAAGCATTCTACTTCTACGGGATGCGTGGAGGCGTGTTGAATGCGTATTTGGCCATACAATGACATGCGGTGGCCAGCCGATGTGCAAGTCAGTGATTTATCCTTCACAGACAATTCTGGTACCAATTCACCGACCCCGGAGGGATGGAAGGCTTGGTTAGCCTAGGCGAGAAATCCGAAGCAGAAACCTGGTGTCGGGTGCAGATGATAGCCGACGCCTCCTCCGACTGCGCTCCACGAACCCTCATGATCACGTAACTACACACAAATAGGCATACCTTACGGTTAAATGCAATGAACCTGGGCCATATCGGCACATAAGTGTGCTAAAAATGTCGTTCTCACCTGAACTTGTTGTAGGCCGACTACTTTCCACCTTCACACCGTAACAACAACAAACTACAATAATATGTGCGCTAATCGTCGGCACACGGATTTGAACACAAAAGCCTGCCGCCGTGCTCTTATGAGGCGCCACTCCTACCGACTTCGCCATCAACGCACATTTCGTGGGGTGTCATAGGGGTTGACGAGTGTTGCGCACACGTTTTCACACCTCTTTTTCTGGTCTTTAAAAAAGTGTTCAGCAAAAACTAACTGCACTTCTGGGCTCCGCTCACACGACCCTACATCCTGTCAAAATAGCATCGCAAAAGCTCACCTTGAGTTGGGAACCTTTCCTTATCACAGAACCAATGATTTTATGTATACCATTTTCACGTCGAATTGGACAGCCTTCAAATCAAATTGGACACCCTTCTAAGCTAGCCTAGAACGTTTGACATCAAAGCAAACTCTTCCAAATCGAAATGACCTTTAGGCTAGTTAAACTACTGACTCATTAAAATGGTTTGAACAATTCATTGTTTAAGGAAAAGTTGAAATAACTTTCTTTGAAATTTTTTAGTTCACCTCCTCGAAGATGAGTAATAATTTTTATAAAAATTTTATTCTTTGCGAAAAAATATAAATTAAATTTTTTCTGAAAGCGCAGCAAAACAGCAATTATTTCGTGCGTTAAAAGGCTGGATCGCTCCATGCACTCGAAAAGCAAGTCACAATCTTTGCTTGATTGGTAGTGTAAATACTGCTTACATGCAGGAAGAAAGTTAGGATATGTGTGTTTTTTCAGTTGTCTATGTTGCACCGTTGGCAGGCGTAAAATTGTATGCAAACAGAATTTTGCTATCATCGAATAAAAATCGCGAAATTTTGGAAGAAGGCATGGCGCAATCTCTGTTTTGACAACAGAAAATGGTCGCCTTCCTGCTCTTCAAAACAAGCTTTGAATCACTGTTTTTCTCAAGAAAAATAAAATTTTTCATAAAAATTTCTAACATTGTGTTCACTTATTGGACGAACGACTGTGACTGCGACTGGTTGTGGACAGATGACGTGAAAGAAAAAGTTCGAGAGAAGAAAGCGCTTTATCATGTGTTTGTCGGCGACAAGACCGCCAATAACTGGCAAAAGTACCACGAAGCGAAAAAAGCTGCCAGGAATGCTGTGGCCGTTGCAAAAGCCACTCATTACAATGATGTCTACGAAAAGCTTGAGTCGCGCGATGGTGAGCGGCATTTGCACCGACTTGCGAAAAGCCGTCATCGCCAATCCGAGGATATAGCGAAGTTATTTGGCATCAATAATGAGAACGGCCATCTTCCGACAAAGCGCAAAAAGGCCTTGAAGCGATGATGCGATTATTTCGACTGAAGAGTTCCCTCATCCGGCCGTCCCTTCTGTGGCTCCTATCCACGGCCCCGTCCACAAAATCACTGTGGAGGAAACTGACGCGGCTCCTAGGATGATGAGACCGGGCAAGGCGACTGGTCCAGATGACTTGCCAGGTGACTTATGGAAGTCGAAGTTCTGGTACTCTGCTGAGTGGTTGGGTAAGTTTTTAACCAGGTTGTAGCGGAGAAGAAGGTGCCTGATGTTTGGCAGGAAAGTACGACGTCGAAGAAGAAAGGCAGCCCTGCAGTGCTCAAATTACCGTCCGATTTGGTTGCTCTCGCACAGCATGAAGATCTTCGAGCGAATCCTCGATAGCCGGACTCGCGAAATCGTCAAGCTTTCCAGCAATCAGTGCGGCTTCGTGGCTGGTTGTGACACTTCGATGCCATACACGCCGCCCGCCTCCTGGTGGAGAAGCATCGCGAGAAACAGAGGCCGGTGCATCTTGCCTTTCTCGACTTAGAGAAGGCCTTCGATCGCGTACCGCGTGAGGTTATATGGTACGCCTTGCGACAACAGAACGTACCTGAGGAACTCATAGAGTGGATGCGGATGCTCTACTCTTGCCCAAAGAGTCGAGTTCAAGCTGCAGCTGGAACCACGATGGAGTTTCCCATCTCTGTCGGGGTACACCAGGGGTCTGCGCTTTCCCACTCCTCTTTGTTGTCGTAATGAATGCCATTACGCGAGATTTTCAGAAGCCCGTCCCTTGGACGTTGCTATATGCTGATGACATGATGCTGCCTGCGAAGACAAAGGTGAGCTCGAGCGAGAGGTGCAAGCTTGGTGCGACCGCCTGGCCATGTTCGGACTCAAATAGAACGTCAAGAAGACCGAGTATTTCACGACTGACGTAAATGAGTCCGGCTCCATTAAAATTAACGGTACTGAGCTTGCACGCACTTCGGCATTTAAATACCTGGGACCAGCAATAGCTTCTGATGGCAGACTGATGGTTGAAGTGAACTCACGCGTGAGTGCAGCTTGGTCGAAGTGGCGCTCGTTGACTGGAGTACTCTACGACAAGAAGATGCCAGAGCGCTTAAGGTCAAAGATCTATAAAACCGTCGTCCGGCCGGTAGCGATGTACTGACCTGAGTGTTGGCCTGCGACAAATGAAACGGAAAGTCACCTCAGCGTAATAGAAACGAAGGCTGGAGTCACGCGCCTGGACCGCATCCGAAACGAGGCTATTCGGCAGAAGTTCGGTGTCGCGCCGATAGCTAACAAGATGCGAGAAGCTCGCCTGCGATGGTACGGCCACGTTCTGCGTGGAAAGGAAGACAGCGTCCGTAAGAGAGGCCTTAACTTCGAAGTGTCTGGAAAGCGGCCTAGAGGGCGCCCGAAGCAGCGCTTGGATGATACGTTACACAAGGGCTTTAAAGTAGCTGGTGTCCACCCTGATCTAGCTCGGGATCGGGAAAGATGGCGACATGGCACCAGAAAAGCGGACGCCGCCATGAAGCGGGACAAACGCTGAAGAAGAAGAAGAAGAAGTGTTCAGTTATTGGGTAGATGAGTTAAAACTTGGAAGAAAGCTACACTAAAATTTTCTTTGAATAAAAAATCATTTAACATCTTCGAAGTCTCTGGTTTAAAGTAGAAGAAGATCATTTTGATTTGCAGAAGTTCGGATTGATTTCAAAAGTTTTAGGCAAGCTTAGAAGAGTGTCCAATTTGACGCGAAATAGGTCCAGTATCACGTAAAAAGTGTCCAATTTGGTTTGAAAGTGTGCATTTTGATTTGAAAAGTGTCCAATTCGACATGAAAATGGTATAAATTACTTCTCTTAAATCAACTCTTCCACTATTTTTTGTCTGATGGCATATTTTGTAGGAAAACAAGTGTCATTGCAAAATTTAGACTCAAGATAGTACATATAGGAGTCAGCCTGCCAAATTCAGAAAAATTGTGCACTACTGATCACTAACTACAACACTTCTGACTTAAACATTGATCATGATGTGCAAAAGGATGGCAGCCATGGGAACCGAACCAACGACCTCACACCTGTCGAGCCAGAGCACTACCCCTGTGCCACGGCCAGTCCTGCAGTCCGGACTACCAACTTCGACCGGTCACAACTCGCTCAGAAGTTTCATTTTGCAATTTTGACACCAATATTCGTAGCCAGCATTCCGAGCTCTTTCTAGTGACCCTGGTATCCACTGGAAGTTCCACGGGAGGTCAGGCACCTCACCTAGTGAGCTGCCTCTACTGCGAGAACCGGTGCCTGACAAGCGCCTTTGAACTGCAGCGTGATTCAGGCCACCGCTGTCGTAAATGTGCCAGGCGGTGTCGCAGTCTAATCATCGGTTAGCCCCGTCAATCGGTCCAATGCAATGTGTTGTCCGTTCCAATGAGGAGGAAGACGCTGCATCGTCGAAATCTCCACAGAAAACCCGCAACGCAACGAACCTTTTATGGGTGTCGAGGCTGTCGAACAGATCATCGCCGGCGTCCCAATAGAGCTCGCCCTAAACGAGCACCACATCGTCACCAACATACCGTGCCGTTGCCTTGTATTCCATTCGAGAAGTGCAAGGTGACGGCACATACACGAAGTTTTTTTGTTGTCGAACCGAACCGAAACGAGCGAACGCGAGACGATAGATGGCAACGAACCTGTGATTGATTGCTCGCAGCGCTCACTGTCACTAAAACTTCGAGCGGATTCTGTCGTGACTGCGTGGTAGTGACATTGGCCGCTTGGCGGGGAACCACGTAACCTCCTGAATTGTTGTCAGGTGATGGGGTCAGAATAACAGTGAACACAATTCCTTCTCTTCCTTCTTTTACTGAAGGGACCGGTTTCAATGAATTCTTAATACTTTCCAAAAAACATGCTTTCTCACCCTCGTTAAAGCAATATAAAAGATCTCTTGATAGTTATCTCAAGAGTTGATAATTTGCCGCCTCTTACATTTTTGTGTTTATTATCACTGTATTTTACCGTGGGCGCGTCGAGCGCAGTTGGAGGAGGCGCCGGCTGTCGTCTGCATTCGATACCAGGTTCCTGGTTCGGGTTTCCCGCCCAGGCCAACCAAGCCTTCCATCCCTCCGGGGTCGGTGAACTGGTACGAGACTTGTCTGGGAAGGATAAAGCACTGACTTGTACATCGGCTGGCCACCGCAAGTCATTGTATGGCCAAATACGCATTCAACACGCCTCCACGACATCCCGTAGAAGTAGAATGCGCGGCGCATCCCAAAGAGGATTGAATAATGCCGTCCTTTATCCTTTTATCCTTATTTTACCGCTAGTTGTGTCTCTTTTGTTGCGTGTACTCAGACAAATTTGCGTTTGAAACCGTGAAGCAACCGGTTTGAAACCCGTTGGTTAGTAACCGACCACGAAAGGGTTTGAAACCGAGCACGAAAGGAGGCCACGCCCCCCGCAGCACGCGTTGCTATTGCGCAGCGAGGGGCGTGGCCGCCCTTTCGTGCTCGGTTCCAAACCCTTTCATGGACGGTTTCAAACCCTTTCGTGGTCGGTTACTAACCAACGGGTTTCAAACCGGTTGCTTCACGGTTTCAAACGCAAATTGTCCTGAGTATACACGTATAAATACAAGTATAAATAAATAAATTCCGTCGCAATAAGTCCGTATGTAGGGAACAGGAAATTCCTGTCTGAACATCTTTTCTAGCTATTGCAGAATAAGATGCCGATGTACTCTATGTGAATGTGGGGAGCATCGAAGAAGAGGAAGGAATAGGGCTTTAAGCGAACGGTTGTTTGTACTTACAATTAGTTTTCAAAACAAAAGTGAAAAACACCAATATAGGACGCACAGTGCATCATACGCGTGCTCAATTTCGGGGAATCGAGAGGACGATGCTCGGAGTGGTACGATTCACGTAAGTGAGGAAAGGCCTCCGGAGTTCTGAGCCTCGTCGACGTTCAAAGGTCAGAAACGCTCTCGCATGGGCCAAGTCGTCGAAAATTAGGTGGGTCGGCCACGTAATACTCTTCGCAGACATCCGCTGCACGAAAGCCGTCACAGAATGGACTTCCTCTGGATGTCAACAAAACATCAGAACACCCTCACCATAACACGCCGGTTGGACTTTTGCGTCCCTAAAGCGAGAAGGTTCCATTGGAGCACTCTGACACATGCGACAGGGTGAATGGGGACGCTGCTGGCGTTCGCTCGAGCATCTCAATGATTTTTCGGAACGACAGGTAATACAGGCGATACTTGTGGCTTATGAGCTTCAAAATAAGCAATGTGCTCCATTCGGAGTCAAAAATAAGTAAATTGTGACTAACGATGAAGTGACTTGCAAGCTGTATGCGAGGGACACATGAGGACTATACGAGAATAGTTTGAGGCGCGTGTTAGCAGGAGGAGGCGCTAGCTGTCGCGTGCGCCCGATTCCAGGTTCTTGGCTAGGATTTCCTGCCAATAATCGTGCCAAATTGCCTCCACGACATACCGTAGAAACAGAATGCATGGTGCATCCCAATAGGAACTGATTAATGCCGTCCTTTATCCCTTATTCTTTCACGCACTTCGCCACTGCAAATACTACTGATAAACAAATTGTCTCTCGGGTGAATTAATTTCTTCGTAAGCGGACTTTTACGGTTCCAGTGAACGAAAGTTTCTCCCAGCCCAGAATAGCTTCCAGTGGTGTTCCTCAGGGTGGGGTACTCTCTCCGGTGCTTTTCACTATTTACACGTATGGTTTTCCGACGGTCAGTCCAGCTTTGGGAGCATCATGTTGCACCTTCGCCGATGACCTTAAGACTTATCGTCCTATTTTGTGCGTGGATGATTTAAAGTTTCTTCAGAGCTCCATTGATGTAGATGTTCGATGGTCAGAAAAAGAGGAACTGCCCTTGTCTGATCACAAATCCAAGATCTTACACCACCACACCACAAGCTAATCCTTCAGCTACACCATCAAAGGAAATCCTGTTAAAGTGGTGCATGAAGTTTGTTATTTAGGTTTCCTTGTGACAGAAGGCTTAAGTTGTTTGATCAGCATTGTGAAAGAATAGCAGCCAGGGCCACAAAGGTTATGTATAATTTGTTCAGAGTCCTATCCTGAAAGGCATCGATCTTCTTAGAAGCATACAAAACATATATCAGGCCAATACTGGAGTATGAAACGGTCATCTTCAATCCTCACAAACGTCACAAACGTGCTGTGGCCCTTAAACTCGAAAGAGTTCAAAATAGTTTTATACGCAAACTCATGACTAGGACGATTGGCTTCATTTATCAGTCTACATATTCCGGGTAGTGCGGAAAGGAACGCGAACTTTAGTCTTCACTCGCTAGCTAGCAGAACAGAAAAGTTTGACCTAATAATGGTCCACAAAATCCTTAATGGACTTACTGGCATCAGATCTGGGTTACTTTTTAAAACTGCTAATTCCAACACTAGAGATAGCAGTCTCAAGCCGGTACTACCTCGGATTAGGAAGAACGTAGGGCGTTATTTCTTCGTGTATAGGGCTGGTGCCGCATATGCTAGACTCAGCAAACGAATGATTCTTCCAGCCAAACAGAGCTCATTTAGAAGGTTGTTGGATAGCACTACGAAGTTGTCAGCCGTCGACTAGCTTGTTTAGCCTAGGTGCTATTTTTCCGATTCATATTGTTTTCTTGATCTTGATCGACGACTGATTTTTATTTTTCTGTTTATAGTTGCTTTTTGTTTTGTTTTGTTTTGTTTCTTTTGTTGCAAGATGCCTAACTTCTATAAGGAAGATGATTTTTTTCCTCGGTTTGTTTGATCTAGACGTTTGATTCACATGGGTAATCCACGTAATAAATATTCATACATACAAACTGGCGTGCCTGCTGCTACAATTGTGAAATTCGTAAACTCGGAAATTTTCAAACAAACCGCTTGTGCCTTATAGGCTCCAGATTGAATCCACCACCATTCAGGTTCAAAAATGGATCATGTGTGACAAACCACTAGTGTCTGAGTAAATAGCATATTGTATGCAGCGTTTAAAGGTTGGTTAAAGATAAAGGACGACGTTAGTCAATAATTTTTGGGACGCGACGTGCACACTGCTTCTGCGCGATTTTGTAGAGGCGGTTTGAATGCCCACTTGGCCTATGCAATGACTTGCGATGGCCATGAAGAAGTCAGCGCTTTATCCCTCCCAGGCAAGCCTGGTAGCAGTTCACCGATCCCGGAGGAAAGCAAGGTTTAGTTAGCGTGGGCGGAAAACCGAGCCAGGAACCTGGTATCTGGTGTGCGCGACAGCCGTCATCTTTTCTGACTGCGCTCAACTTCACGCCCAGTTTCAAGGTTACCTATGGGTTTTCCATGCTTTTTTTCAGAGGAGAAGGACGAAAATGGGAAGTGCCTGCGCTTGATAGTGAAGGTCATCTGTCTTCGACATGCGCTCGTTTTTTGAACGTCTCCTCTTAAGACTGCGTGCTGCGCTATGAAAGGGAACACGCTCTCTAATGGTCTTCGCACCGGGTATCCGGTTTGCGCTGCTTTCAGCCAGAGTCGAGGAAATCAAGAATCAACGGTGTTCGCAACCTCAAACTGTGTTCTTGGGACGCTAGGCAATCGCTCCAGTCTGACACATATAGACCGCTTGTTTTCATCCGCATAAAAGAAGCTTTTGGACTATTAATCTGTTCGCCAGTCGGCGCAAAAATAATGGCCGCGGAATATGCATCACGACATGAATCACATAATCGGTTGGCAAGAGCCGACACTAGATTGAGAACATTGGTATTTGTTTTTCTTTCGTTTTAGCGATCACAAGACTTCGAATGGGCCTACCTCGAACAAAGACCGGTGTAAGAGAGTCCAGTTTAGCGGCGACATTGATGTAGCCACTATCCATTTGGCTGCCGTAATTCTCGGGCACCAGCGAGTACCAAGTGGCGGCAGGAAAATACGCATGGACCGAAGTAACACCCTGAATAAGGCATTCGGTTCTAGTTGTTAATGTGGCCTACATGCGGAAGATGTAACCTTGTCAGCGAATCAAAGCATCGACCACATACGTGCCAGCCAATCAGGGTGCCTACTGCACGACTTCTACTCTGGAAAGGATGCCCGACGCGAATGGTCTAGTGCAAACAACTGAGAGCCCCCCCCCCCCCCTCTCCTCTCCTCCCTCACCATGTAGGCCACGTAAACGATTAGTACTCCATATTCTGCTAAAGACGCGAAAATAATGGCCACATATTCACACTCTTAAGCCTTGTCCTGAGCCATAGGCGCCGTCGTGTATAACTTCAGGAAAAGTGCTCATCTACATGTTATGGCTCGGAACTCGCGTTGTTGATACAGATATGTATACCCTAGGAGGAGGAAATTCGGTGCTAGTCGCTAATGTGGCCTACATGAGGTGGCAAGAATGTGTTTGGCAATCACTACGATTCAGTTCACCGACCGTACACGCCCCTTCCCCGGGAGACATGCCCATTCGCTGCAGCGTGATTGGACTAGAGGCCCCTCACTATGTAGGTCACATTAACGACCTATAAGCTATATTTCGTTAAGACGCGAAAATAATGGCCAAGGTTCCAATAAGTACGGCTTCTTCATATCCTGAAGCTCGACCTTATCAGTAACGTCACCATGCTTAATTGCTCGAAAAGTGTTTCACTGAATAGCATGGCTCGACATTAGGCTACCATGCTTATTACTGACTCAGAAATACCCTAGAAGGAGGAGGTACTTCGGTATTATAAGTTAATGTGGCCTACATGAAAAATTGGAATGTGAATTCGTTAGCGAACCAGAGCACCGACCAAATACGTACCAGCCAATCAGGCTGCCTACAGCACGGGCTCTACTTTGGAAAGTACGCCCGACCTGATTGGTCTGGTGCGCCTCCCTCACCATGTTATGGCTCGGCACTCACGCTATTGACATAGAGATACTCCCTGAAAAGAAAATTCGGTACTAGTCGTTAATGTGGCCTAAATGGGGTGGCAGGCGTATCGGCCAATCACTGCAGTTCAGTACACCGACCGTACACGTCCCTTCCCCGGGAGACATGCCCATTCGATGCAGCGTTATTGGACTAGTACTCCTCGCCCTAGGCAATATTAACGACTAGTACCATATATTTTGTTAGGACGCAAAAATAATGGCCGACGTTCAAGGAACGTCGTCAGTCTTAATTCCTCGAAAAATGCTCCACTGTATGATATGCCTCGACATTGGTCTGCCAGGCGCATTATTGACGCAGAGACACCGTCGGACGAGGAAATTCGGTACTAGTCATTAATTTGGCCTACACGGATGTCGACCAATCACAACTACTCCGTGCACCGAACGAACATGAGTCAGACAGTCAGGGTGGCCACAATACCCCTACCTTTCTAGAAAGCACGCCTGGCTCGATTGCTTTGGTACGTACCTCCCCCCCCATGTAGGCCAAATTGACGACTAGTACCAAATTGTGCGTTACATAGCCAAATCAGGTCTCTGTCGTCAGAAAACCAACCTGTTCAACAGCAGGCGCCACCATGATGGCTGAGCCCCACATGAACTGATGGTCGACCTCCATTGCGATGAAGTCGGAGGGAAACTCGAAGAACAGCGGCCGCACTACCGTACCGCCGTTGAGAGCAGCCGCGTAATGCAAGCTGTTAAAAAGCATTTTTTAAGGAGGAAGAAACTTTAAAATCCATTTGTATACAAGTCGCTAATATGGCCTACATGGGGAGGCGAATACGGAACAGACCAATCAGGCTGCATCGACTGGGCATGCCACTCTTAGAGTGTGTGCGACGGGCGATGCCCTGATTGGCTGAAGCGCGGATGGTCGCTGATCTAATTGGCTGAGGAGCACCTTGATTCCCATGTAGGCCATATTAACGACTTTTAGTACCGCTTGTGATTTCAAAATAAATAAGCACTAACCTGTACAGGTAAGGCAAGTACTGGTATCGGAACTCTAGCGCAATTCTAGCGGCATTTGCTACAGAAGGCCATACGGCTGGATCCTGAGGGAGTCCGCCTTGTGTGTTGTGATTCCTGAAATCACATCGAATTCACAAAGCCTAGAAGGTCATCTAGGGGAGACTAAGGAGACCTGCAAAATGAATGGAATGCGCCCATCTGATGCCAGCGCAAGCATAGTTCCTCCGTTGTGTTGCCGTTGAAACCGCAGATATCCGAGCCGACGTAGGGCAGGCCGAAGAAGTTGAACTCCATGGCACCTGAAGGAGGTTGAAGGCGATTCTGGCAACTTAGCTAGGCGTTCAGGTCACTCACCCACTATCGACGTCTGCAGGTCGTTCCATGTGGCTGTGTTGTCGCCTAGCCAGGCGCCACCATAACGTCCTGACGAAGGGAACGTCGATCTGTAGGAGGACTTCGTCAATAGAGCTTCAGAAGGGCGAATCGGACTTCCATATAGTAGCTACCTTGCGATGACAGCTCCTCGCTTACCCGTCGTCGCCGACAACGCCTGGGCAGTGGCTTTTGCTTCAGACATGCCGTAGAGATTCTTCGTATTGTAGAAGTCCATTGTACGTCTGCCGGTTTTCGCCAACATACACAGGGTTTTCGAGCACAGGTGCTCGCCCTGGCGGTTATACACCTGAAGCAGATCATTATGGTTTTGTGCTGTATAGTAGCCTCAGATGAGTGGTAGCGCAGTCGGAGAAGGCGCCGGCTATTGCGTGGTAAATCCGAACCGAGAACCGATCCCGGGTTCGTGTTCCGGATTTACCGCCTAGGCTAACAACCCTTCCTTCCCCGATGGGTTAGAGAGTTTTTAGCAGACTCGTCTGGGAAGGGTAAAACTCTGATTTGTCCATCGGTCTGTCATCCAAGTCATTGTACAGGGAAAACACGCACTCGAGTTGCTTCCAAACTCTCCAGTAAAAGTAAAATGCACGGCGCATCTTTCAAAGAATTTGATGACCACAGCCCGCTATTCTTTTTATCATTGTATTTAGCAAGCGCGATACTTAATGCAGGTTAATTCCCTTGATGATACGCCACGCATTCCATTTACACGAGCTACTCATTTTCATCTACAGGAGCTGTTCTGACTCGTGGTCTGCATGGCGCCATCGCTTCCTGTCATCTGTTTCAAAGGGACCAATACCCACTTCTTATGTTGTAGTCGTTAATGTGGTCTATATTAGGCGAGAGGCGTGCACACCATACGGATCAGTCAGCACGAGTGAACGCCTTACCCATAGGGAGCATGTGCCTCGGTGTCCTGATTGGCTAGCACATTCCAGCCTGCTTATGTGGGCCAAATTAACGACTAGTACTGAAATCTTCTAATATGTGAAGATTTCAAAGCACAGGCACAGAATACAGCCTTTGAAATACAAAAACTGCCAACAACCGTGGTAAGCCCATAGTGATTAGTATATACAAGTGAATAAAGTAGAGGATAAAGGATAAAGGACGGCGTTACTCAATCCCAGACGAACCTATTTTGTAATAACACCTTCCCGGAGGCTCATCAGTGAAGAGAAGGGTGTTATAACATTTTTGGATGCGTAAAATTATAATGTTCATTAAACACAAAATGCTTTTAAAAATTTTATTTTTATTTTATATTTAATTGTTTTAATAGTTTATTTATAATGATATATAATTTATTTGATTAAGATTTGAAATTAAGTAAAAATTACGAAGGTTTTTAAACTCACAGTATTCGATCAGCTGACGATCAACTGACTCTGGCCTTCATTTTGACAAAAATAACGGATCTATCCTAGTCCGGGGGCACATAACTAAAAACTAGGCAACAAAATGAATTAATCCTTACCGAGCTGCTCCTAGAGAACGAAACCCAACTTAAAAGAAACCAAAAACGGACAAAGAAACAAATATATATATATATAATAAATATAAATCACCGAGGTTTACAACCGTCCCGGCGGGCAACGAGCAACGGAATAGAGTCATGCCGCGTGCTGACCGCGGCTTGACATGTTATAACCAGGACAGGATCTAACACGGTGGGGAGGGCGCATAAAGCCTCATGCCGCGTGCTGACCTTCGCTTGACATGTTTTAACCAGGATCTAACATGGTGAGGAGGGCACACAACTTTGCCTTCTTACAACCGTAACAAATGCAATTTTTTTCGTTTTTCTTTGTGAATTTTCTTGTTTAGGTCCTGTGTTGTTCTGTAGGAGCCGCTCTGAAAGTCTTGAGTGAATTTGTCACATATAATACTTTTTAGTTATGTGCCCCCCCCCCCCCGGACTAGGATAGATCCAAAATAACTCCACTGTAGTACAGTATTCGCTATCAGAAAGGATAACTCATATCATTTCACAGTGTAAGTCATTTTGCTTTGCTAAGAATGATATCAATATCAGGTATCATATTTGATTACAAAAAATTTCTTAAAAACACCAATTTAAAAACTGCAAAGAAAAATTAAATAAAGTCTGCATTTGTAGCACGAATATAGTCGCTTCATAGATCTTGATCATGAACATATAATCACAAGAAACACGGATATTATAGAGAACAAACAATTTAAAGAAATACTAAGAAAGGACACAAAGTTTAGACCAAGATTGGAATATAGTATGATATAATATATTAGGTTGTCCCATAAGGCTTCGCCGTTTTTTTTCAACGATTCACTGCAGATTTCACCGACGGTCTCTGGCATAGAGCTGCATAGCCTTCGAAAGACAGCGATTTGCTCTATCAGATCATGTATTGCATTTCTTTTTTCATCATGAATTTTGTCAATTTTTAGGTCGTTGAAATGTAAAGTGAAAAAGTGAAAAAGTAGCCATTTGCGCACTTGTTCTCTCTGCCTAGGTTTGTAATTTTTTGCGCAGTTTTTTATAGCATTTCGAATGCAATGTGCTGGACTACAAAAATATGTGTTAGTGCTATTTGCTCATTTGTCCTTTACTGATTTTTAGGTCATCAAATTGGGAATTCCGACTTTTCCGTCCGAATTTTTATCAAAACTCCGGTTCTGTGGTTGGACTTTTTTGCATGGTGTCATATGTCGTTTGGAAGAGGATGTCTTGCTCAGTAAGAATTTGTGTCGCGTTTATTGGCTCCCGCTGATTTCTGTCGAATATCAACAACTGAAGAAGGAGAAGGAGTTGTTGGTGAAGACGACTTTTCTTTTTTGGCATTTTGTTGACATTCAACAGAAATCAACACGACAGATATATTCTTATAGAGCAAGACATTCTCTTTCGAATGACATATAACATCAACCCAAAAAGTCCAACCACAGAGCAGGAGCTGTCGGCAGAAATAACCATCCTCCTTCGGACGTCCCAATTTGATTCCCTAAAAATCAATAAAGAACAAATGAGCAAATAGCACTAACACATACTCTTGTAGTACAGAACATTGTCTTCCAAATGCTATGAAAAACTGCGCAAAAAATTACAAGCCTAAGCGGAGAGAACAAGTGCGCAAATGGCTAATTTCTCACTTTTCACTTCATCGACCTAGAAATTGACAAAATTCGGGATTAAAAAAGAAATGCAATACATATTCTGATAGAGCAAATCATTTTCTTTCGAAAGCTATGCATTGCTATGCAAGAGACCACCGGCGAAATCCGCAGTGAATCGTTGAAAAAAACTGCAAGGACTCATGGGACAACCTAATCCCACCATATATAATGTAATATGAGAAAAAAATGACATATCCATTAGTTTGTCTAATAATACGCATCCTAATCGCCTCTGTGACCCTGGATAGCCATTAGAACTAACCACTTGCTCCGCTGGCAATATGCCAGCTCCTGCTGGAGTACCACGCAAACTTGCACATCAATCCGTGCCGAGACTGCTTTCTTCGCTGAGGGAGCGCACAACTCGGCTAGGGAAGGGACTCCGGGGTGTGGGCCATCCAGGCGGCTCGTGCCAAGAATGCTTTCGTCGCTGAGGGGGACATCGGAGATGGGTTGTGCGCTCTTCGAGCGCACAACTCGGCTAGGGAAGGGACTCCAGGGTATAGTGCGTCCAAGGTGCTCGTGCAGGAACTGCTCCCGTCTCCCAGTGCTCTTCTGTAGCGGCGGTGGAAGAACCGCGATCCGCCACCGACCGCTCAACGACCCTCCTCAATATCGACTGACCATGGTGTCGGTGGATATCGAAAATGGCCACGTCGATATGACGCGACATCAGGAGAATCTGGTTAGATCTAAGTAAGACCGTGACCCTGTAGAAGTAGAATGCGTGGTGCACTCCCATAAGAATTCATTAAGCGGGCATATCACAGGAAAGACTTACCGCGAAAGTCTGGTAAGGAGGGTTGTCGAGCGTCGCGTCCGGTCCTGCGATGGGACACGATAGATGGCCAGTGCTGGTGTCCGGTTGATCCGTATACGTGTCGGTGTCGAAATTCGACGGCTCGTTCATGTCGATCCAAATCCCGTCGAATGCCACCTTTAAGGAAGTCAAAGAACATCATCTGGTGGACATCGTGTGGAATAGCTGCTGTGAACTTACAGTCTTGTGGAACAGCTGGTACTCTGCTGTCCACCACAGGAGCGTGTTATTGGTTGGGTCCAAGAAATCCGGCATCGCGGTGTTCCTGTCTGGCCAAACATTTCCCAACATAATCTGTAAAAATTAGTTTACATTTTAACATCACCAAGTGTAGCGAAGTTGAGGAGCTCTATTTGGTATCGATCTCGGACCTTTTCTTCTTCACCCACTACAAGGTTGGTCTGTATTACAGTTAAATTCTTCTTATTTCAACAAGATCGTCTATCACATTTATCTTTATCATACTCTAATGTTGTAGGTCTCACCCTCCCCACTAGGACTGTTCCTGAAAAAAACTATTGAAATCAGCTAGAATTTTTTAATATTTCATGAATTTGTTTTGAATTTTTGGAGATAATGCATTTTGAGGGCACGTGTTGCGCAGTCGTAGGAGGTCCCGGCTGTCGCATGCACGCTATGCCAGGTTTCTGGTTCTTTTTTTCGGGATTCATTCCACTGATAGGCTTTCTAATCATTTTTGTAATTAGATTTTTATAAATTCTTTCTGTACTTAATGGGCTGGTGCCCGCATCGAGATTGCATAGGCTGATAGGCTTCCACTGATAGGCTATGCCAGGTTTCTGGTTCTTTTTTTTCGGGATTTCCCGTCCAGGGCAGTCAGATGGGATCGGTGAATTGGTACATAACAGACGTGTCTGGCAAAAATAAAGCGCTGACTTGTTCATCGGCTGGCCCCGCAAGCCATTGTATGGCCAAATACGCCTTCAAGTCGTCTCCATGACATCCCGTAGAAGTAGAGTGCGTGGCGGAGACAGTGACTGAGTATTGTAAGATATGTCTATCCCCACCTCACGTTGCTTATCTTTTGCTTTTGCTCTTTTGAATACTTTTGCTCGCCACCTGGAACAGTGGACACGGACAGAATGTTTTCGGCCGCTGGACGTATTTTAAACAATTTTAGAAAAACGCTAATATCAAAAATTAGGAAAGCTACTTTTCCTCAACGTTAACACGTTGCCGTCACACCTTTTCGGCTGTGTGGGACATTGTGACACGATGTGTCGTGTCACAGTCCCGATGTTGCAAAAAATGGAATGGTCCCAGGCTCCGGAATACCGTTTGTTCGACAACGTGTTTATTCCACTGATAGGCTTTTTAATTATTTTTGTAATTAGATTTTTATAAATTCTTTCTGTACTTAATGGGCTGGTGCCCGTCTCGATATCGCATATGCTCGCAGAACGGTCAGACAAAAGATTTAGGAAGAGGAAGAGAGGGGGGAGGGAACTCCGGGTATCTGCCTGGTCGCACATATTAAAATGCCTTGTCGTTGATCATCTTGATTGATAGTTCCATACCTGTCCTTATTTCACACCCTGTAGATAATTTGTTGTGGCTTGTTTATTTTCCTGTGTTTGTTGATGTTGGATTGTTTATTTTACAATGCAGTGTTACATTTCATTCCTTGATCCTTAGCTGTTGACCTCTTAAAGTTGAAACTTATGAGGTTTTTCTCGATTTTTTACTTGAAATAATGGTTTGCAGCTAATTGCACTTTTTAACAAAATTTAACGATTTACCGAAAATTTAACGAAAATTTTCCGTTAAAAAATGTCGTTAAAAAATTCAACGCACAGAATTTTATGTGCACCCCTGGTCTGTATGCTATCCTTCCGATATGTATGTATGGTGGTGGTCTTTATTTTATTATAATATTATATCTGTACATATCATCATTGTATCTTTATTATGTCATACTCTATTTTACTTTTTTCTTTCACTTTTACTTCCCTTAAATATATTATTATTTTTAGGTGGTCTTTAATCCGTTTGTTTGTCTGTCCGCTTGAAATTAATGGTCACTGAAGGAACTTGACAGTGTATGCACAGAATCAATCAGAATCTTTGAAAATAAAAAAATTAACGTGATGGCCACTGATAAGGAGGCTCAAGAGCATTCTTCAACAGCTGATATCAAGAACCGAATCAATACTGAACAATGGAATCGATTTTTGTACGGTTTACTACAGATGACGTAGGGTTACGTGATGCAGTGACCAATGGGCGGACATACGGTGCATACCAATTAAGTAGATTCGATCGAGTTTTGTATATCAACCGATGCTATGGATTTCAACCACAATCCCGTGTTTCGATCAAATGCCGGATTCATGAATGGCATTATCCAAGGTTATGTGGGTAGAGGGTAGAAATTGAAGCATTACCCGGCATTCACAAGACCGTGGACATGGGTGAATGGTGGGGTAGATTTATATCATTCATCGAAATACATCACATAATGAATACCAAACTTTTCCTATGTCCACTATCCTCTGTTGGCAAACTTATCCACTACCATTAACCCTTTACCTTACCAATAGTGAATCCGGCCTCAGGAATAAATCGAATATTATAGCCGGCGGATTCACAGTAATCAATGCAATATCGATATACCAATCAGTATCGACAGACGGCATATTTTTTCCAAGTTTCCTTGCCTGGCATAGTAATCACTTAAATATCTTAGTGTGAGTAGCGGCAGGTGGCCAAAATCTACTTACCATTATCGATCGGCTCAGCTTGTTTGCTAGGCTGATTGTCTGTATGTCTGTCCGCAGAAAATTAGTGGTCGCTTGAAGAATACAGCAGCGCCCATGCAGAACCAACCAAACGTGCAAATCACACATGATTTTCGGTGAGTAGACTTAAGCTCAATGGCAACTAAAGAATATCGATCGGGCAATCCAAATCCCTTGATGATATGGATTTCGCGCACAGGTGTCGGTGTTGACGATGGCCAGTAGACAGACTTTCTACGTATTATCGATTTTTTGAACCTAATTTCACAATTTGACATAGGAATCACACCAATCTGTAAAGCTGTCGGTTTATTTCAAAAGGTGAAGAGTATCGATCTAGTAGTCAATATTGATCGCCTGCTATTTACTCATCCAGCGCGCCCACGGCCTTTTCTACACAAAAATCGATGGTATCGATGGATGATAGCTTTAAAAATGTGAAACGGTCTATCATACAGCGAGTCCACACCCCTTTCGTCGGAAAATCGATAACATCGATTGATAATAGCGTCGTTTAAAATATTTGTTGAGAATTGTGTGCATCAGCAGTCAAATTCTCGTGATCCATATTTAAACTTTGACTAGGAACCGACGATAAAATCTGGCTAGTTGTGAGAGCCTCCCGGCAGCAATTAATTTTGCGCGGACGGACGCACAGTCGCACAGGCTGACGAATTAACTCGTTTCAGAATCCAACTAACGATAAGACTCTTACCAGAGTGTAAGCAACAAGTGGATACTGTTGCTGAAGACTGGTCGGTACCTGAGACTTCTTCGCCCATTCAATGAAAGATGCATTCTGAAAGAGTATCGATTTTTTTCTAAAGGATACGGTAAGCGAGAACCAGGACAAACTTGCTGGATAGCCCGTTCGAAGCTCGCGTAGTCAACCTCAATTGCTGGATCAAAAATTAGAATAAGATGAAGACCCTGGTTGTGTAATTGGTCTACATACGCGCCGAAACCGGACCACTTCTGAAATATAGACCAATAAACGATAAACAAATGCAAATAAAAGATGAATAATACCAATGGATAGAACAGTAAAAATAAATAAAAAATAAATAAATACAAATAAATCAATAATAACAATAAATACAACAACAAACAAGAATAAATAAGAAATAATAAATAAACCAATAAATAAATATTAGTGAATAGTACGAAGCAAGTCTTAAACAATAAATATATGTAGACAAAATATTTCTGCAAAAATTAAATAATTTCAACTTTCGAAAAACCATTCTTTATTTTGACCCCAATAACGGTGTAAAAAGTTGTAGGCAATCAATAAGTAAATAAATAAATAAGAATATAAATAAATGTGCAAATAGATAAAGAAAATAAACAAGTAATTAAATAAAAGGTAAACAAGTAGTAAATAAATAAACATTAAGTAAGAAAAAATAAACAAATAATTAAAAATGAATAAAAATATAGATAAATAAAGAAGTAAATAAGCAAGTAAATAAACAAGCTGATAGCAAATAAGCTGACAAACACGTAAATAAATATATACAGATAGACAAATAGATAGACAAGTAAATAGCAAATAATAAATAAGCTTTTAAAGAAAAAATACGTAAATAAGCAAATAAATCAACAAGCCGTCAAATAAGTATGTAACTAAGCAAATAAAAATAAAAAATAAATAAGAAACTAAATAAGCAAATAACAAATAAATTATCAGATAAATTTGTAGAAAAGGAAATAAATAAATAAGCTGATAAAGGAACATGTAAATAAATAAAAATAGATAAGTATGTAAATAAACAAGTAATAGGCAAATTTTAAAAAAGTAGGAAATAAATAAACATGTAGATAAGCAAACAAATAGATAACTAAAGCAAATACAGCGGCCCAGAAGCAAGTAATAAATAGAAAAATAAAGGAGAAGATAAATAAGAATTTAAATAAGAAATAAATAATGGTCTGAGGGTTAGGCTTCATGCACGACAGTGATCCAACGAAGCACTTACTGTTCCTTCAGTGAAATCCTTGTAGCGGTCCATGTAGTCGATGTCTGCGTAAGCGACATCTAAAGGTACTTGGGCGGCTTGGACCCGTCCAACGACTGCCTTCATATCATCCAGATTCGCGTAGCCCCACCGAGAGAGCTGAAAAGGAGCGTCGATGACTGTTTTATCCCCGGAGAGAGACGATTGCCTGGTACCTGAAAGCCGAGCGCCCAGTATGCCGGCAGAAATGGGTGGCCGATATAGTCGAGGTACTGCTGAACCACTTGTTCAGGCGTGGGGCCGGGAAAGAACGCAATGTCCAGCTGACCACCGATTGTACGATAGACGAGATGTGGTCCCGGACCAGTTACTACCTCCTGAACAAGAGCCAGTGAGTACTGTATTATTTGTCATGATGACCGTCACCCACCTGAGCGTTGGAGTTCAAAATAAAGACTCCATGCGCTTTTCCGTCGCTTTCTATGCCTATAAGGAACGAAGATAAAGAAACCAAAGATTTCCCTAAAAATCCCTAAAAAAAGGCGTTTGCTCACATATGTAGAACGGATGAACACCGTAGAGATTCTGCGTACTGAGAGGGCTGCTCGAGTCCGGTCCAATATCTCTAGCAAACATCGGCCATACAGTATAACGTGATAGATCATGCTGAAAGTACAACAGATTATCCAATTTTAATGTCACTTACATAAAACGATGTCGAATTCATCTCCGGGATTTCAAACGCCATAATTCAAAAGATTTTCAAGAAAATTCGATATTTTATCATTTTTCATCCTGGAAGAGGAGCGTAGCGTGTAGTTATTTTCAGCTTGAATAAAAATGGATCTTCTATGCCGAGTTTGGTTTTTTGTATATATGCCTCAAAAAGTGATAGAACTTTTGTTAAAGCCTATTACCGGTCACTTTTCCAAGCGAACTCGAATTGACGAAACCTATTTGGACATTTTTCATGGCAAGCCGGACACTTCTGAAACTAAGCTGAACATCTTCCAAATCAAAACAGTGTTTCCAGGGCTCGGATTCATAAACGTGGCGGTAAATCCTACCCCAATTTACCTCTCCGGCCACTTACCGGCCACTTACCGGGAACTTGCCCCTGTTTCTGATTCATGACCGCCAAAGCAAGAGTTTTGCTCTCATGCGCTAGCAACTCACCCGATTTGGCGGGTGAGTTGGCAACGGGCCAGGGCAGGGTCAAGCGTGGGGTTCGATTTTTGCTGGAAATTTACGACCCCCCCCCTCTGAAGCGGAATTTGTACGACCCCCTCCCTCTCTCTTCCACTGTTCTATTTCTTGTATTTCTCGGTTTTTCAAGATTTCTTGTGCAGTTTGAATTCTTCAATAGATTCTTCTTTTCAGGTGCGGCTTCGGCACTGAAGAGGACAATGAAACGAGTTCCCTGATCAATAATGTTTTCAAAACACAATAAAATTCTTTAAAATTTTGAACGCTATTTTCGACACTTCAAAATAAAGATCTTATGGTAGCAGTTTCCAATCATCACTGTTCAATTTATGGAGTTTTTTTTTTCAGGACACCATGGACACGGAACATTCTTCTTCCTGAAGTAGCGACGTTTGCATCTGAAATTGTGCTCCGAAATTGTGTTATACAAAAATTTGAGTATTACTTTCTGACGACGACTTAAGTGCTTTCCTTATAAATTTTTTGAAGCGTTCCTCGAATCGATTATGGAGCGGAAAAAGGAAGGATGGACGATGGACTTCTCCCGGAAATAATGTTCTCCCATCCTAAGAAAACGTCATAAAAAACGAAAATGGAGCTAAAAAACCCCAGCTCTGTACATGATACAGCAAAAAAACAAGATTCTCCGCAGCGATGACGGAACTGCGATGACGATATGATTAGGATGGATCGTAAGCAAAATTCCCGTTTTTCATGAAAAAATATTTTTTTAGTCGAAGCAGACCACCCATACGAATAAAATTTCGCCACAAAAACTTCCAAGTCATGATCAATGCACAGTGAAAAAATCATGATTTTTTGGATTTTTTCGGCAAAAATCGACCAGAAATCGAACCCCCCCCCTCCGCCCCGCATGAAGATCCCTTTTGCTAAACGATTTTGTAACCGTAAAGAAGCGCTGTTTATCTACTTTTCAAAAAGTTAGCGGGATTTTTGAATTTCTAAAAAATAACCGAGTTATGAATATTTTTGTGAAATCACTCCGATGACGCCGGTGAAGGATTTAGTTCACGACTTCCGAAAATTGATCATATTTCGGCTATTTTTACGAAAATCAAACATCCCGCTCGCTCATCAAAAAATAGAGCAAATGTGCTCTCTAACCATGTAAGAATCGATTTCCGAGAAAGGGGTCTTCATGCGGGGCGGGGGGGGGGGTTCGATTTTCGGTACGTATTTTCGTGACATGGAGCCGAAATTGAACCTTCCCTGCCGCGCATGAAGACCGAACTTTTGGACATTAATTCTTATATAGCAAGAAAGGGCTCTTCCTCTAGTTTCTGAAAAGCTAGCGGGATTTTGAAACATCGAAGAATTGGTCAAGTTATGAATATTTTTGTGAGGCCACTTCAATTTTTTTTCGCTCAAAAATCGAACCAGCAGCCACGCGTGACGACTCCTTTTCTGGAAAACGATTTTTACACCATGAGAAAGGGCGTTTTATCTACTTTATAAAAAGCTAAAAGAATTTTTAAAATTCGAAAAACTTACCGAGTTATGAACCTTTTTGTGAACGTTCAATTTTATGCTCCGATGACGTTGGTGCAAAGTCGACCAGAGGTCGATTCAACCTGTTCTATCCAAAAAATCACAATTTTTTCACAGTGAATTGACCAAAGCTTCTAGGTTTTTGTGGCTAGATTTTATCCGTATGGGTGATCTGCTTCAGCTAAAAAATAATATTTTCATGAAAAATGAGAATTTTGTATGCGATCCATCATCGTCGCAGCGGAGAAGCATAGTTTTTATTGTATGTTAAGCATGGCTTAAAATTTTATATGATGCAATTCCACTCTCTGTCGTCCTGTCCTTCAGAAGGCAGAAAAAAATTTCCAGCGAGGAGTCCACCCATAGTTCCGTTGCGATTGATCACGTCAGAGAACGCAGTAGCCGCATGTAAACTGCTGTAACACGGAGATTTTTTGGGGCTCCTGGAAAATTCATAAAGTTTTAGTAGATGTGTTTTCTATGCTTTAAAAGGCAATTTCTGAAAGTAACATGTTCCATGTGATTAGTGTGTCGATATCTTTTCGGTAAATCGAGACGTCTGATCATATAGAATATCGTTTCAGAGAAACATAGTTTTATCACTGTGTGTCAAACGGGCTTAAAATTTTATAGGGTGCGATTTCATCTTCTGATGGTGTTTCCTGCAGGAGAGAAATTACTTTTCAAGCAAGTCCGTCCTTCGGTTGCCATTCCGTCATCGACTCGAAGAGCGCTTCAAAAATCTTGTAGGGAAAGCACTTAGGTCGTCCTCAGTAATTAACACTTGAAATTCTATAGAGTGCAATTCTGGAAGTAGATGTCGCTCATCAGGCAGAAAACTACCGTGTCCATGACGTCCTAGGAAAATCTGAAAAAATGAAAACCTCTCATTGACTCTAAATCTGCAGACGGGAAATCTTTATTTTTCACTGCACAGTAATCGGCATTAAAATTTTTTTGATATTCAATCCTATTTTTTAACTCCAGGGAACGCAAGTGCTTGTATATCTCCGCACTGTCGTAGTCACACTGGAAAAAACAACTTATTAATAGATGCAAACATCATCTAAAAACCTGAATTTGGAGAGAGTCCTCTGCCAAAACCGAGAGAGTACGACCCCCCCCCCCCCTCCAGACGAGGCCGCAGTACGACCCACCCCCCCCCCCCCTTCGATTCCCGAACCTCAAGCTTGACCCTGGGCCAGGGTCGTTGCTTTGGGTCAGAAATTAGCAGGGTAGCGAAACATTGCTGTGGCGGAAAATGTTCCCCGACGCGCTGTCGAGGTAGCATTTCCCTCGATATTTACCGCTGATTTTTCACGCCGCGCGTTCATGAATGGCGGGTAAGTGGGCAGTGAAGGTCGATTTTACTTACCGGCCGGTAAGTCGTTCATGAACGAATCCGAGCCCAGGTTAATCTAGACCTTCTAAAAACGTAAAGACAAATTTTTCTTCAACGAATATTTGGCACGACTTTCTCTAAAAGTTGGTAAATCGCCTGCCCAAAAATGTGAACTTAGTGCTTTAAACCATATGAGACTTTAGCTATTTCAAAAAAAGGAAAAAGAACAGTACAGCCCATTTTAAAGTGCAGCGTAGGATAATTTGTCGGTGTGTTAAAGGAAGAGATTGCGCTGTGCCCTCGTACAAGACTTCACATTTTTTATTCGATTGACAGCAAAATTTCTGTTTGCATTTAAGCTCACACCTGTAAACGATACAGCAAAAACAATTGTAGTTTATGTAAACAATAGTTGCAATATAAATCAAATGGAAATGGCGACGAACTAGATAAGTGCATGGCACTATCGCCCCACTTCATGCACTCAAAAATTGTTGCATTTCAGCGCTCCAGAAGAAGGAATGCTGAAATCCATTACTTTTTCTGGAGAAATAATTTTTCAAACTTTGAACACTGTGCTCACAATCTTTGTATAGGTTGGATACAAATTCTCAACGAAAGTCACACCGATTTTTTCGGTCAAAAATATTTTGACCTTTTCACTAACTGTGTTGACCTTTGACCTTTTCAGAGACTGCGTTCAGTTTGTATTCAAATTATCCAGTTTTCTCTGGAAGGAGTTCTCAGTTTAATGTGAAGGTGGAGTATGTATGTGGAAGGTAATAGCAAATTTAATACAGAAACAAGTGTGACAGCCCAATCTTTAGCGAACCTTTAGTCGACGATGAATGTGCTCCCCGAAGCCGAAGATGTTACTCGACGGCAAATAGGTGGCAATTTGAATGAATTTGTCGGCGAACTGCATTCCACCTTAAAACGTTCTTAAATCATATAACAAACGTGAGACGTCGTTCACCAAATCTACCGATAGATGTATCCCAAAGAATAGTTTGTGTTGAGCGTCTTGTCACTTGAAATGCAAACAGATCCGTGTTCGGTATAGTGGTCGCTTGGAAGTCGAGTTGATCAGATGACTGCGACGGCTTCTTTAGGAAGTCTACTGGAGGCACAAACCTGGAAGATTTTCAACGGTTCGATGCAAACGAAGGAAAAATTGATCACACGGAACTGAAAAGTAAAGAAAAAACGACGTCGGTCAGTTTTTGTTTGCGCCATTCCATCTTCACCTGAAATCGTGCGTGCATTTTTATTAGGATTTTGGTTGATTTTGCATTATGCAGTGACTTGCGCTGGTCAGGAAAAGGGGAAGTCAGTCTGTCGTCCCCCTAGAGAAGTCTGGCACTAATTGGCCGACGACGAAAGGTTGGTAGGCTTAGTTGCCCTAGGTAAGAGCCGAACCAAGAACAACCGGTTCGATGTGCTAGCGCCTCTTCCGACTGCGCTACCGCGCGCCCATCGCAACAAAAACTTCCGGAAATTCACTCAGCCTTTTCCTCCAGAAACCAGTAAAACACGATGACAAAGGAACAGGAATTGAATTGCAGCAGCGCATTTACAGACACTTTTTCCTGGTTTCCACTCTTAAAATAGAAAAGCAAAAAGCAGCTGCATAAATGCAAATGTAAACGATTTTAAAAAAAAGCTTCTCATAGAAGGAGTCCTATTCTAAGAGAAAACTTTTAAAAAGTTATTAAAAAAACGAAATTTAAGTAAATTTTCAATGTTCCCAACATGTTCTAAGATCGTTACTCACAGTTGTCAGTTCTGTAGCCTTGAGTTTCAATTTTCAGAAAAAAATTAAAAATACTGAATTAAATTACTAAGTGAATTTTTGACACTCTTTTTTTGCAACAAAACAGCAACAAAAATACCTTATATTCGTGCCAAACGATAGCACCTGCTCGAAATAGAAATAAAAATGGTTGAAAGGAAAACAATTTTCCCTCATTCCATTAGACTAATTGCTCTGGTAACATTTTTTATCAAGTCGCAATAGCAATTATAGTCCAAAAATGCTGCTTAATGATAAACCTAAAGATTCTCACCTGTCAGCAGTTCCGATGCTGACCAGAAGTGTTGCACCGCTGCTGTCGATCTTCACATTTATTGGTGAGATGTTGGTGTCGTATGGATTATTGAACGCTTAACAAGAACCCGTTAGCGCGGAGGACGTGTAACAAGAACCCGATCCCTTTGCGATTATTTTCGTTAAAGATTGTGCCTGACCTGGTACCAACTGATAGTAGTTCAGATTTTGCTGCCACACTTTGAAACCGGACGCTTGCGGATAGAAGCACCATGGTGCGCCTTCTGGTGCATCCTAAACCACTTATATGATACAGCACTATAAAACCATCCACAAGTCACGTACTGATGCAGCCTGCCGCCAGATACAGGCTCTGGCCTCACAGAGCTCCTGACTGGCTCCGGGTTCAGGAAAGCAGTCGACAAGAGCGCTAGCATCTGCTGAAGATGCAACATCGAAGGCGAAAAAGAGCAGCGGGAACACGGCGAGCCATGCCATTTTCTAAGGCGCAACTGATAACGCTGGCTGGCGAGAGCATTGTAAACCGATTCGACCTTGGCTAAGCAAGCAGAAGATAGGAGGCTGTCGTACGAGACGTCGGTCCTCCAACCAGCCCGGAGCTGTGACCAGATAAACTGTCGCGAAAAGGGTGTATTCGTCGCGCGTGTGCGAGCTTGAGGTAATAGCCAAAGTCTGACTCGAATTGAACGTGACCAGATAACTAAGTTCAAGCTCAGTACTGCTCGCCTCAAATGTTTCTCTAAACTGCGCCACTCGTTGTTAGAAAGTAAACGAGTCGTGCAAAAGCATGTTATTGTTATTGTTTATTACGATTACATAAGGGAATACGTTAGAAAACAGACACATTAACAGCAAAGAACACAGGGACGCAATCATTGTAAGAGCGAGTTTTGCATTATCGGATTCAATCGACAGTCGATAGTGGGATTCCCATAGCTGATTCTCTTCTTACAATTAGATGAAAGCTCTGATTACAGGAGGTGGCAGTCTTAGCGCGCGCGGGACTCAAGATTCTACCGTGCTGCGGACCTACTGAACGGCTCGCTATCAGGCCTCTGGGCTCCGCTCGACTCCTGCTCCTGCCTCGTGTACCTGCACCCCATCTCTGACGTCGGTGGATATGAAGCTCACAGTAAGCCTGTCGCCTGCATGTCTTAGCCACACTACCGATGGGACTCAAACCACACTACATACAAAGAGTTGGACACTTCTTCCAAAAAATCATACAATTAAGCCAATTTCAGATCTAAGCATCAAACGTTCAACTCTGCTTCCGAAGTGTCTCAGTGTTAGGGGGAACTGAAGTGCTCAGATTTTTTTGCTTAGAAAATTTCAAATACAAACTACTAGCCCATTAAGTGAAAAACATTGCTCGCAAATTAGCGGAGTCACCTCTTTTGCTCGAAGTCTTTATCTTAAAGAATCTATAAGGCCCTGAATCGGTGGTAAGGTATAACAACTTATGTGCTAGACAGAAGTCAAAAGCCTGTTACCAGATTCCAGGGATGGTAGTCCGAGATATTTATTTCTGATTGATGCGTTCGGTACACGTGAACACACGAAGCTCCCTGTTCTAAGAAGAAGCTTCTTAGTGAAGTTGTTCTGTACCTTCTCTATAATATAGATGCCCTTTTTCATGTGGAGGAAACACGAACGCACCTGATGCAACAAGGGGACGTATGTAAAACTTGGAATCTATCCTAGTCCGGAGGGGCACATAACTAAAGAGTATTATATGTAACAAATTCACTTGAGACTTACCAAGCGGCTCCTACAGAACAAGATAGCACCCTAAACAAGAAAAAGTCACAAAGAAAAAAAAAACGAAAAATTACACTTGTTGCGGTTGTAAGCCAGCAAAGTTCTGTGCCCTCCGCACCATGTTAGATCCTGGTTATTACATGTCAGGCGGCAGTCAGCACGCGGGATGCGGCTTCATGCGCCCTATTCCGCGCCGATTTTCATTTTATTTTTTGTTTGTTCGTTCGCTTTGGTTCCTTTTAGGTTCCAACTCGTTCTCTAGGAGCCGCTCGGTAAGTCTCAATTCAATTTGTTACCTACTTTTTAGTTATGTGCCTCTCGGACTAAGATAGATCCAAAACTTGCTCTCCCTAAGGAAAACAGATTATTTCCTAGTGACTAAGGCCTTAAAGATGTTATATGTGCGTAACATAGCCGTACCCTGCTGTATATAAAAGAGTAAGCGGTGTGTCTGTCCTTCCGTCTGTCGGTCCGTCTGTCCACCTAGTCTTTCGTAAACGTCTAGTAGTAGCCATCCGGGCTCAGGCGAGGTGTCACCTACGTCGTGTTTCGTCTGCTCTTAAGAGCGGTCAGAAGACGTGTCGCCGATGTCACGCAAAGGGCGTCTGAGTTCCGAACATGTGTCATCGACGTCGTGAAAGCGAGCGTCCGAGTTCACAAGAGGTGTCACCGACGCCGTTCAACAGGCGTTTGGGGTCAGAAGACATGTCATCAATGCCGCGCAGGGACGTCCGGGTTGATAAAAGGTGTCACCAACGTTGCGCCAGGGATTCGGAATTCACATGACGTGTCAACGATGTCGCGCAAAGCACGTCCGACTTGAGAAGACATGTCACCGACGTCGTTCATCAGGTGCCTGGGTTCAGAAGAGGTGTCACCAATGCCACGCAAAGAACGTCCGGGTTGATAAGATGTGTCACCGACGTTGCGCCAGGGGTTCGGAATTCACATGACGTGTCAACGATGTCTCGCAAAGTACGTTCGGGTTGAGAACACATATCGCCGACGGACGTTCAACAGACGTCCGGGTTTAGAAGAGGTGTCACCGATGTCGCGCCAGGGGTTCCGGATTCACAGGACATGTTACCAGTGAAGGTGGGACCAGTAGTGGGGTACCTGTGAAAGATGGGGTCCATTGAGGAGGAACGGTAAAGGGTTGACCAATAGAGGGACCAGTGAAGAGGGGACCAGTAAAGGGGAAGAGGGACCAGTGAAGGTTGGACCAGCAATGGGAACCGATGATAGGGGGTTGGCTCAGTGAAGGGAGGGGGGGGGGAGGCACCGGAAAAGGGTTGACCAATAAAGGGGAGAGCAGTGAAGGTGGAACCAGTAAAGGGGAGCGGTGAAGGGGAGGTCCAGTGAAGGGGAACCAATAAATGGGGTACCAGTGAATTACCAGTCAAGAGGGTGCCAGTAAGGGAGCCAATAAAGAGAAGACTATTTAAGATGGTTCATAAAGGGTCCAGTAATAGAACCATTAAAGGGGGACCAGTAAAGGGAACTAGTGAAGGGGAGCAGTGAAAGGGACCAAGAAGTGAACCAGTATTTTTTCTCAGTGTCCTCCAACGTGGCGTCAGAAGACGTACTAAAGACGTCGTGTCACGTGTGTCGGGGTGCAAATAATGTGTCGTAGACGTCGTGACATATGATTCGGACTCAGCAAATGTGTCACGAACGTTATCCAATGTACATCCGGATCCAGGAGACGTGCCACAGAGAAGACTTTGCATAGCATCCGTGACATTTTAAGATGACTTTTCAAAAGTTTCTTGTAACAACGAGTGTGCGCGTACTTTCTCACTTCCGTTTTCTGTCGGCATATGGGAAAGGGGGTTTTGGTGGAGTGGGTGGGGGTACTGAGAATGAGTAAAAAATAGTAAAAAAACATAAATAGAATCGGAGTAATGACATTCCCGTCGGACTGTGAACCGTGTCGAGCGATCTACCAATACCAATTGATTTCATTTGTTTTTCAGCAAAATAAGCACTTCGGATTAAGGCTCTGTATCTGTTTCTCGCCATGTATAGAACGAGCACTCCAGAGAATGAATCGCGTGCGTATGATAGACCCCATAGGAGCAGTTTTGAAGATTCGTTCTACCGTATCCCGCTATACTTTTCTGTAAAGCAAAACCAGTTTTTTTACTCTAATGAATGAGAGAAGGCCTAAAGAGGACAAGAAGACAGTCGGCGGTGTCTTATCTTCCGGGTTTGGGGCGAGGCCCCCAACCAGACGTTTGGCATCCAGTAGGCCGCTGAACGTCTGGTTAGATATAACACGGATATACTTTCCAAAGTCTAGATTATTGCTACAAGAAAAAACCAATTCCCTTGACAAAGACCACTTCCCCTAAAGCACACCTTTCAATGTTGTACCTATAAGAAAGTGTTTTCATTCGAGAAGAAACGTGTAAGACTACAGCCTTTTGGAGACATAGCGGCAACTGCCACTTTTTCGCCCAATCAGCCGTGAAATCTATGGGATATGGAAGCACACCGACATTCTCAGAGCCTGCAATAGTTTTATAAATCTCTACATCATCAGCATAAACTTTTGACATTGTACTGCTGCATGACAGCAGGAATCTTAGCAATGAAAATGTTGAAAAGAAAATAGGAAAGGACTTCCCCGTGACTTGAGAATGAATTGTCTACTTTAGCCTGAAAAGTTCACCTCAAACTTGGATAATCGGTCTTTTGCGTACGACATCATAACACTGCCACGAATAAATAAAATTACAAAGCAAAATAGCACAAAATTTTAGATTACCTTGAAGAGAAAGTGTCTGAACATTACATAAACTTTCGTAACATTATTTGTTGCGATCGAAACTCTCTGGGTGGACGGGAAGTGTTGTAACTGTAATTGTTCATTATACAGGTCAGTGCCTATGTGGTAAACATGATAAAAACAACTAGAATTGACAACCACATAACATAAATGGACATAACACAAATAAGAGAAAGTGAATTACGATGTCAGATACTCATTTCAAATAGCTTTAAATGTAGGAATTTTGCAATTAAACGAGGGCTCATAACTTCTCATCAGCCTTTCAAACTCAACACCAGCATTGATAACAAAAAAGTTTCGCCTCGCTTCGCCGTTTTGATATATAGCTTGCTGGTGCTCCTCTAGTATTCGAATCTCTCAGTCGAAGACGCGCATGCGGTTTCGTTCCAGAGAGTCCGGAGAAAATCTTGTAAGACGTTATAAGGACAAACTTTTTTCTTCTGAGAGCTAACGAATCCAACCCTAGTTGAAGTTGCGTGTTTTGCTATAAAGGATTTGCTCATAAAGAACGCCAACGGTTCTTATCATGATTTTACGCATAAAGTTATTTTACACCCTTTCCAAGGTTTTTACACTAGCTACCTTCAAAGGATTGAAAACTACAGTTCCATATTCTATAAAGGTCCAACATAGCTTTTGAACACCTGCAGGAGAAAGATGGGATTCCAGTTCGAGAGACCTCGAAAGATGTTGTGCATGATGATTGTGGCTTTTTGTGCTACCTTTTTGCAATGGGCATCAAAACTTAAATCACTTCGTACCAGAAATCCAAGTTTGGTAATTTCCTCCACTTGCTGTAGTTCAAAATTTCCAATTGTGTACTTTTAGTCGACAACCGATTGACCAAGATGTAGGACTTTTGTCTTTTCCTTTGATATCGAGAGATTCCATTCCAATGACCATGTTTACATCATTGAGAGGTTTTGCCATTTTTCTTTATCTGATGCAGAGCTCACGGAAACATACAGCTTAAAATCATCAGAAAAGCGGTGACCTAACATCGTTATCCGACACAATTTTAGGCAATCCATGTGTATAAATGTTAAACAAAATTGGTGCTAAGACTCTGCCTTGAGGTACACAACTTAAAACAGATCTAGGCTGTGAAAATGTTGAACTGACCCTGACGGAAAACGTTCTCCCCGCTAAAAATGACTTTATCCAGGCTGTGATTCTAGGGTGAATCCTTATTTCCGTTAGCTTTACCATCAACTTTTGATGAGAGACTATCAAAAGCCTTGGCGATGTCGACGTAAACTGCGTCTACACCTCGTCCGTCATCAAGGAATGTTGTCCAGTCATTTAATGACTCGATCATGAACACCTATTTCTTTGAAAACCATGTTGAGAATCTGAGATAACGCCGTTTTCGTCTAGATGTCGCATATTCTTTTCTTAAGAATATCTTCAAATACTCTAGCAAAAGCAGATGTAATGCCGAGTGGCCTATATTTGTTGGGATCAGAATGCTAACCCTTCTTTGGAATAGGAACAAATAATGTACGCCATCTATTCGGCACTTCCGCCCTCATAAAACTAAGATTGAATATGAAAGCAAGAGGTCCCACTATGAAAGGTGCAACATTCTTGATTAACTGGAGAGGCCGGGTGTATCCAAGCAGGAATTTGGCCATTTCGAAAGCAACGTCACAATCTCGTCCTTAGAGAACCATACTGAATCACTCATCACTGCACATACAGGAGAAATACGAGGAACATCAGAATTCTCGTTAGCATTGAATGAGTTTGAAAATTTGTCGCAAGAACATACGCTTTTTCCAAGTCAGTTCTGGGTATAGTGGCACCATCCCTAATTGGTCCGCTAGCTATGCCTCTTCTTTCAACAGTGAGATTATAAACCTAAAAAAGAGATTTTATTTTTAGTGTTGATCACTATCCTTTCGACAGCGCTATTGAACTTACGCACACAACGGTCCAATTTTATACTCATTTTCTTATAATAAGTCCAACTCGTGGATCACTACTTCTTTTAGCTTCTCCCATGCTCTAGCCTTTTTATTGGCAAGTCTATCTAAATGCTTTGGAAGACTAGACTTATAAGAATTCTCTTTGAAAGGTGCAAATAAACTTATGGTGTGCGAAGGAATTGCTAGCACAATATTTTGCACTAAGTCTTTGCTACTGAGCGATCTAAAGAAGTCAACATTGCTTAGATAATTTAAAAATTTTGCCAAAGTTAGCCTTTTTAAAATTCCTTACCTTGCGTGTATTATATTCCCTTGGAGCTTTAAGGCTAAGAGCAATCTGGATTGCGGACTCACTTGAGCCAATAGGATCATGAAACACAACATTAATCACGAAGCGTCTATCGTTTGAGAGCAAAAGATCCAATATGTTGTTGTGAAGAGTACCACTATTAACAAATTGATTGAGATTGAATGACCGACACATATCAGGGAAAGATTTGCTCATGGCTGTAGTAGCGCATGAATCCCCAGTCCGTGACCAGCAAATAACGGGAAAATTGAAATCACCTCTAACCAGATATGAAGAGTTGCATCCAAGTAAGTCAGTGATAGCGTTTATCAATTGATCTGTCAAAAACGATAAACATGAGGGGTCCGATAAGTTAGAACCACTCTAACGGTTCTCCTAGCAATGCTGAAAGCAACGCAAATAATTTCATAACCCTCAACGACCGATTCCTGAAACACCAAACGGGGATAATAAATTTTCCTTAAAAGTAGCGCAACTCCTCCTCCGCGCTTGTTGGACCAATCGCATCGCAGCACCTCATACTGAGAGCGCAATATACTAAATATGGAAGCATTTAGAATTAAGGGAGTAAGCCAGGTTTCACTAAGAATGACTAGGTCAAACTCGCTCTGTTCCATCAAAAAGATGAGATGATTTAGGTTTCTGCAAAGTGAGCGGATATTAGCATAGAGACATCAAAAATCAGTAACTGACATCCAGCGAAAATCTAAATGTTTAAATTCTGGAGCAAACGATGCGAAGACGAGGTGCTATTCATTACAACACTGACAACATTTGGAGCTCTTAGTGGAACACTTTCATGATTAGAACAGCTCTGCTTATGCCACTGACGCGGGCTAACCTGGCGGCACGGATCCGCTCACGCTCCTCTTTTGGAAGCGAGGGTCTAATGAAGACCCCTTTTTTAAGAGGAAAGTACACAAGCTGAGGCGCCCACTTCAGAGCAAGACCTACAAAATAAAAACTGGGTAGTACCACATTAAGTACCCTATCGAAAGAAGGTTTAGGTAGACCCATGCGGTATACGGTGACTGGAGAACAGTCCACAGAGAGATAATCAAATAATTGACGTACACATTTGAAATCATGAGCAACTTTGTCGGAGCTTCTGCCGCCCCTGAATTCAAGCACACCTACTATTACAAGCGATTTCCTACGCTCAAATTCCTCATACAAAGCACCCTGAACATTGCTAGTTTGAGGAGGGGTATGCAGAGTAGGACGGTCACCAGATAATCCATGATCAACAGGATAGTCGTTCCCTTCAACAATCTTACGAAGCCTAACATTTTCTTCCTTTAGAGCCTTAATTTTCTTGGTCAATTGGCAAATCTCCTTAGTCAGCTCCCCGTTGCGTCGAAACTGCACTGCATCGAAATCCTTCTTACTATCGAGCAGCATAGCGAGGATGGTGCATACCTACAGTGGCAACGAGTCATCCTTCAGCAATTGATCAGCCGCTCGATTGAAGCCCGTCGCCTTCGACGGCGATAAGACAAACTCGATGCGCCTCTTCTTTTGCCCATGCTGAAGAGGAACCGAGAACATAGGGGTATCTTCCATTATAGAGACCCAACTAACTAGCTAACATAGAACACGAGACGAACAGCAGATCTGACGAAAATCGACACAAACGCAAAAATAAACAACCTTTGATGGCACAGATTCCAGAGACTTCGTACCCTGCCACACGAGTACTCGAGAGATCCTCCGACGCTTTCCTTCGAGTAGACACAGAATACCAAGATAGGAGAAGGTGAAGTGCTGGGTCAGGACAAATAGTAGGACGAACTGATCAATTTCAGAGCAACAGTCGACCAAGTTGCGAGCCGTCAGTGCACAGGCGCGAATACTCTTCACCATCCACCACGGGCGCTGCCTTATTGAACGCAATATTCCATCAGCACATCCCCCTAAAAAGGAATAATGAGCGAGCCGCTGATAACAGCATGGGACCAGGCCTGTGGCATACCACCGGCGACGGGTCGTGGCGACAGTGCAGTTAGAGACTGAGTAGCTGCCCGCGCAATACTGTTGCCGCGACCCGTCGCCGGTGGTATGCCATAGGGATCTGGCATACCTTTGAATTGCTCCAGCGACTGGTCGCGGCTATAGTGTTGAGAGGGTAGCTACGCAATTCGTAGTACCCTAGCAACACTATCGCCGCGACCGGTCGCTGGAGCGACTCGAGGTATGCCAGATGCCATAGAAATATCGCCACAGCATCCCCTGAAACCCTTTTTGACTCACTGCGCACGTAACAAACGGATCAGCCGCATTGATATCAGCACCTAGGAAGTGCTTCTACTCAACCCGCATTACGCCTAAACTTTTATCGATGCTTAACAGTTTTGTGATAACGATTGCTGGGTACAAACCAAATCCAGCAGACAAACTTGGCAAGTGGCTCTCAGAAAGAGGTTGGTTCTAATTCTAGGGCAATTTTTTTTTACTAAAGTTGAAACTATAGTCGTAATTTAGGAAGCGTATCACCAAGGAACACTAACCGATAAGCTAGCGCAGATTGTGCTGCTAATGAATACTACTGAAGAAAGCGAAGGTACTAATTCTCTGTTTGGCCAATTTTCATCTGGGCGATACGTGTGGCGAGAAGCACCATTACGACGACTCTGTTACTATCGCCGTGCCTGATGGGCAAGCTTTCTTTGCAAAGCTCCTTCTTGTAAATGGACATCCGAGAGTTGTCAGAAAAGATCACAACTCACTGGGAGAGAAATGATTTCGCCATACGGCTACAATTTCTACACCGTAATCTCTTGCTGCCTGCGCCTCCTAGCAGGCGTCGGCGTTGGAATTCGATCGAGGTCTTGTGTGCACGCGATGGCTCGACGCATGCAAGCGTGTCGTGGTGGAGTGGGTAAGGCGGTCGCTTCGTGCGAGAGAAGTCGGGGGTTCGGTTCTCCTGTGTTGTGGCATACTTGAATTCCAGGTGACTAAACGGGATTTAGGGTTCTTGACGGGCACGTGATCTTGGTGTGTTTTTTTGCGCATTTTCCAGCCCTATGCGCATCGCAGCACGAAGAGCGCAGAACCCAGACACCGACGGCCGCATTAGTTGGGCGAAGGGCGGCTGTTGGCAATGCCAGCAGCGCGGCGGCTCCGCATGCGTTCGCGATGGAGCGGCGAAATCCATTGCTGTTGGGTTCTCTCGTCGCTCAGGGGGGAGTCCGCAGCTGAGTTCTGCGCTCTTCGAGCGCAGGACCAGGCTAGGGAAGAGACTCCGGGATGGGTGTCATACAAGCTGCTCGTGTGGAAACTGCTGTCGTCGCTCAGGGGAACCCCGCAGCTGGGTTCTGAGCTCTTCGAGCGCAGGACCAGGCTAGGGAAGGGACTCCGGGGTGGGTGCCATTCAAGCTGCTCGTGTGGAACCTGCTGTCGTCGCTCAGGGGGGAGTCCGCAGCTGAGTTCTGCGCTCTTCGAGCGCAGGACCAGGCTAGGGAAGGGACTCCGGGATGGGTGTCATCCAAGCTGCTCGTGTGGAAACTGCTTTCGTCGCTCAGGGGGGAGTCCGCAGCTGAGTTCTGCGCTCTTCGAGCGCAGGACCAGGCTAGGGAAGAGACTCCGGGGTGGGTGCCATTCAAGCTGCTCGTGTGGAACCTGCTGTCGTCGCTCAGGGGAAGCCCGCAGCTGGGTTCTGAGCTCTTCGAGCGCAGGACCAGGCTAGGGAAGGGACTCCGGGGTGGGTGCCATTCAAGCTGCTCGTGTGGAACCTGCTGTCGTCGCTCAGGGGGGAGTCCGCAGCTGAGTTCTGCGCTCTTCGAGCGCAGGACCAGGCTAGGGAAGGGACTCCGGGATGGGTGTCATCCAAGCTGCTCGTGTGGAAACTGCTTTCGTCGCTCAGGGGGGAGTCCGCAGCTGAGTTCTGCGCTCTTCGAGCGCAGGACCAGGCTAGGGAAGAGACTCCGGGGTGGGTGCCATTCAAGCTGCTCGTGTGGAACCTGCTGTCGTCGCTCAGGGGAAGCCCGCAGCTGGGTTCTGAGCTCTTCGAGCGCAGGACCAGGCTAGGGAAGGGACTCCGGGGTGGGTGCCATTCAAGCTGCTCGTGTGGAACCTGCTGTCGTCGCTCAGGGGAAGCCCGCAGCTGGGTTCTGCGCTCTTCGAGCGCAGGACCAGGCTAGGGAAGGGACTCCGGGGTGGGTGCCATTCAAGCTGCTCGTGTGGAACCTGCTGTCGTCGCTCAGGGGGGAGTCCGCAGCTGAGTTCTGCGCTCTTCGAGCGCAGGACCAGGCTAGGGAAGGGACTCCGGGATGGGTGTCATCCAAGCTGCTCGTGTGGAAACTGCTTTCGTCGCTCAGGGGGGAGTCCGCAGCTGAGTTCTGCGCTCTTCGAGCGCAGGACCAGGCTAGGGAAGAGACTCCGGGGTGGGTGCCATTCAAGCTGCTCGTGTGGAACCTGCTGTCGTCGCTCAGGGGAAGCCCGCAGCTGGGTTCTGCGCTCTTCGAGCGCAGGACCAGGCTGGGAAGGGACTCCGGGGTGGGTGCCATCCAAGCTGCTCGTGTGGAAACTGCTTTCGTCGCTCAGGGGGAGTCCGCAGCTGGGTTCTGCGCTCTTCGAGCGCATGACCAGGCTAGGGAAGGGACTCCGGGGTGGGTGCCATCCAAGCTGCTCGTGTGGAAACCGCTTTCGTCGCTTAGGGGGGAGTCCGCAGCTGGGCTCTGCAAAACCGTTACAGCTGGAAAAAAGGGCAGAAGACGTCTGAAAACTGAGTAGACGTTAAAACTCCTGAGATCTCGTCCAGTCAGTTGAAATGCAAGAACACCGGCGTGGAGAGGAACCGAACCCCTGACCTCCGTCATCACCGTGAGGCGCTCTACCCAATGCGCCATGAGCTGCTTGGCGAGGGTGTCATCGCGGGCGTATAAGAGGCAGAAATCGCACGGCTTCCGCGCTCCGTCGCCAATGTGGAGTGCAAGCGGCTGCGTCGCGTACGTCACTGGGCATGTTGCCAACAGCCGCCCTTCGCCTAAATCTTTCGGCCGACACCGACTCCCCCTGAGCGACGAAAGCAGTCTCCACACCAGCAGCTTGAATGGCACCCACCTTGGAGTGCCTTCCCTTGTACGATTCTGCGCTCGAAGGGCGCAGAACACGACCGCGGACTTCTCCTGAGCGCAGTCTCCAGACTTCTCCTGAAAGCAGTCTCCACACCGCAGCTTGGATGGCACCCACCCTGGGGCCGTATGCTCGTGTTCGATGGCGGCTATTCTTCCTTCGCTGCGCCGCGAGCGGTCGCGTCGCGGACACGTGGCAAACGTGGAAAACGAGGTCAGCGCGGTCAGTCGATGTGGAAATCCGGCCGATGGTCGATCGGTGGCTGCTCACTGCTCTGTGGACTCTCCCTGAGCGACGAAAGCAGTAGAAACTGCAGTGGAAAGCAGTGGAAATGTGGAAACATTGGCAGTTTGGATGGCACACACCCTGGAGTCCCTTCCCTAGCTCTTCGAGCGCAGAATCCATCCTCGGACTCTCCCTGAGCGACAAAAGCAGTTCCCACAGGGGTAGTTTGGATGGCGCACACCCTGGAGTCCCTTCCCTAGCCTGATTCTGCGCTCGAAGAGTGCAGAATCCATCCGCGGACTCTCACTGAGCGACGAAAGCAGTTCCCACAGGGGTAGTTTGGATGGCACACACCCTGGAGTCCCTTCCCTAGCCTGATTCTGCGCTCGAAGAGTGCAGAATCCATCCACGGACTCCCCCTGAGCGACGAAAGCAGTTCCCACAGGGGCAGTTTGGATGGCACACACCCTAGATGCTGCGAGAACCCCAGCTGCGCACTCCCCCTGAGCGCGCACAGCTATGAAGGAAAGGTTTCGCGCTCTGTCGCAAAGATGCGTGAGAATATTGCGGCGGGTGCGTGCGTGCGATGAGCGCTCGCGGCGTAGCGAAGGAAGAATAACCGCGATCCTCGTGTTCCCCCGTTGGGGGAGAGTCGATCAATATCAGCATATTATATCACGCCCCAATCCCTCATTGGGGGAGACTCGGGGTAGACGAGCATACGGCCCCTGGAGTCCCTTCACTAGTCTGGTTCTGCTATTGCACAATGCACACCTCACCCGACGCCTAAAGTTACGGTGTAGATTTTGTGGCCATATGGCGGAATCGTGCTTATCCCACTGGGAGCAGCTCTTGGGCTCCTTACCTAGCGGTCCTACTCACGGCACGATGGAACACTTGCATGATATCTCAAATTGACCATCTTCGGGCCAGTTGCAGTACAGTCCAACGTGCCCTGTTTGCGCCAAGGGGAACACTGTCAATCTGGGGACGCCAACAAATAACCATCTAATACAAACCAGCCACAAGCCTAGCTAACTACTGTGCGGATTCATAGGTGCTCACACTTCTCCCCTCGCCTGTGGCACATTAAATTAGGAATGACAAATGAATAAATGCATAGAGAGAACGAGAGATGAAGCATCGGCAAGAATTTGGTTTCGGTGTCTACTTCACCTCGCTGCCCTCTCCCAATGCTGCACCGTACTGGATGGATACTGAAACACAGGAACAATGCCTCTTGGCGACCATTCGGAATGGTTGGTGGTGAGAAATGTGTCTAGCCTCGCCAATGGAGCGCAGGAACGATCAGTGCCGGCCACGTGTGTCCAGAGAGGAGGCTCGCGGCCATTAATTTCTGATGTTAGTGACTATCCCATGCTCCCAGACATCATCAGCAGGCATCACGTGAAACAGTGAGGCTAGGTCAAGCACTTGGTAAAGAAGCGATCGCGGTAGGCAATCAACTGAGTGTTGTTGTTGATTTACTGTCACTGAGGTAGATTCTAAGGCCATGGAGCAGCAGTGCAATTGAAGGTTCACAGCGCAGTAAACGCGAACTCGCAACCTGACGACGGAGTGGCGCGCTAATCGCTATAGCCGAGCAATGGTGACCGAGGAGTGGTTCCCCTCCCCCCTCCACCAACCCGCCAACAATCCGTATTGCCTTCTTTGCCTTCTTTCTTCGTTTTTATCGTGCACTCAGTGGATGACGTTTGATACCGCGAGTCAGCTAGTTAAGCATAATTTGAACAGTTTTGCTGGTTCAGATTCAGTGCTCCAAGAAATCGACAGCGAAGATGAAGGCTCGGTGAGATCTTTTGTGCTACCCTGTGAAAACAAGCTCTGCTCCAGTGATATCAGTAGTTGAATGGCTGCGCTAATGTACCTGGTTAACCAGGGGGTACATATGTCATTAGCAGTAAACGTTACACGATATGTCAAAACGTACAACAACAAAAAAAAACACTTGTGACATAATTCAGGGAGTTATCGAAATTGCTCGGCGATGGCCAAAGCAAACATTATATATTCTTGGAAACGAATTCTGCGAGCGGTTTTGTTACTATGGTATGAGAGGTGAGGAATTTCTGAAAAGAGGATAGCTAGTGGAAACTTAAAAAATTGATTTGCTTTATGGCTCCCACTTTATTAGAGAAAAATAGAGTAGAGGGAATAAGAAGAAATAGACTAGTGTTCTTTTATAGCCATTGTTAGTCGCGTAGTAAAAGCACGTTCACTGTCTGAAAATCAAACGCTTTGAACAGCACTCGCATAAAAACATGAATTAAGGAATTAGGACAGACTGAAATTCGGTGAACTATTTGCTTTTTTCAGCGGTGCTGACTCTCTATTTGATGACTATTCTTGCTCTTTCAAGTGATGCTGCAACCGCACTCTATCATGGTTTCGTTTGTATTGCATACATTTCCCCGATTTTTGGATCTATAATAGCCGACGGATTTATTGGAAAATATTGGTAGTTGACCCCTCATAGCGCAGAGCTCTCTAGCGAGTAATTAACAGTGATCATAAGATAAGGAAACCAATATGTGATGGGTTATGGTTTTTCTGTGGCAGTGATAGAGAGTCTGGAACTACTATTGTCATTTCTGACACAAGTAAGGCAACGCAGCAAAGAAAAACTTTTGAAGTATAGTAGAGCTGTTGAAGTTTTTTGTTAGATGCGCTACAGTTTAGAGACCACCACCCTCAGAATACTTCAATCACATTTGTTTGGATTCCTCACCAGTTCAACAATCCCAATATCTATTAGCATTGACGCAAGAGGGTTTCTAATCGTATAATAGGTTCCTGTGTGGAATGAGAAGATTCGGTTTTATTCAATTTGGAATTATTGCTCATTACGTCACCTCAACAAGTTATGATCCTAGGACCATAGTGAGTATTTCCTGTGTGTATGCATTTGGTCCGAGTTTGATGTCGTTCTTTGCAACGTTTCCTCCAGAATCTTCCGTGCATCCGTAAGTTAAAACGCAAGTTTTACTTAATGATTTTTGTTACAATGTATTAGGTTGTCCCATAAGTCTTCGCCGTTTTTTTCAACGATTCACTACAGATTCCGCCGGCGGTCTCCTGCATAGCGCTGCACAGTTCCTTTATTGATTTTTAGGGCATCAAATTGGGACGTCCGAAGTAGGATGGTTATTTTTGCCGACAGTTCCTGCTCTGTGGTTGGACGTTTTGGGTTGGCGTTATGTGTCGTTCGAAAGAGAATGTCTTACTCTATAAGAATATGTGTCGCGTTTATTGATTTCTATTGAATATCAACAAAATGCCGAAAAGAGAAAAATCGTCTTCACCAGTACTCCTTCTCCTTCTTCAGTTGTTGATATTCGACAGAAATCAGCGTGAGCCAATAAACGCGACACAAATTCTTACTGAGCAAGACATCCTCTTCCAAACGACATATGACACCAAGCAAAAAGTCCAACCACAGAACCGGAGTTTTGGTAAAAATTCGGACGGAAAAGACGGACGTACCAATTTGATGACCTAAAAATCAATAAAAGACAAATGAGCAAATAGCACTAACACATATTCTTGTAGTACAGGACATTGTTTTCCAAGTGCTATAAAAAAACTGCACAAAAATTACAAACCTAAGCGGAGAGAACAAGTGCGCAAATGGCTACTTTTTCACTTTTTCACTTTCACTTTAACGACCTAAAAATTGACAAAATTAAAGGGGAAAAAAGAAATGCAATACATGTGCTGATAGAGCAAATCATTCTCTTTCGAATGCTATGCAGCGCTGTGCAAGAGACCGCCGGCGAAATCTGCAGTGAATCGTTGAAAAAAACGGCGGGACTTATGGGACAACCTAATACTTCTTTGATAGAGTTATTCACTGGGCACGCAGCATTCTACTGAAAAGTTAATTCGAGGACTATGAATACGTTTTCGCTCAGAAATCACGACGAAAACTATTGCATATTGGTTTTCGTCACAAAAACAAATCCATATTAAATCCGTGCTACACAAGCGACAGCTTCCTCGAAAAACGTGTGTAGCAGACAATGGTAGTATCAATGAAGTGCTGGCCCCTCTCTGAGATCTATGGAACTAATAGAGGACCCAGGATCGGATTAATCAACGACTTACAGCAATTTAACAATACAGCCGAAATCCGCGGATTATCAAGCAACAAGTGCTCCGACACGCCTAACGGCGTGTCTCGCACTTGTGCGCTTCGCGCGACTTTGCAGCATCACTGAGCTATAGAAAGTAGTTTTTGTGAAACATAAAATTCGCTAGCACCTAGGACTTGGCGCGTACTTTATCGGCATCAAGTGCTTTGCCACTTCGGTACCTCCATCATAGACATTCTTTCCTGACCGGCGAGTAATGTCATTGTTTGTGCTGCGCAGTACTTCTGTCCCTCAGGTTGTTCCTCCGCAATCGTTCTCATGCTCAGCAGCTAGCGTTTCAAGTTGTCGTTGACATGTCTTCCGAAGCCAGGTTCCCCTTTCTGGTTTCTTCTTACTGGATCCAATTGCTTGTCCGCCCTTACAGGTCTTCCCTCCCCCTCGTTAGTCCCCCACCTTCCTGGTCCCAACTGCTCGCGCACTTCTTTGTTTCCACTATTGACACCTACTGGTCTCGTCTTGCTGGTTCCCCGTCCTGGCCTCTCCTCCAGGTTCCTCCTTTCGTTCCAGGTCGCTCTCCTGGTCCACCATAGAGGTCCCCTCTACCGCCCTTCTTCACCACCCCCGTAGTAGTCCACCCGTGCTCAGGGCACGGTCGATGACACGTATCCAAAATCAGGATGCTTGCTTCGCGATGTAGGAGGCCCGTTTTCACGATCAAGAAGCTCAAAAGCGCGCGCAGTCTCCGCTGTGTCGAGCATGAAGAGGCTATGCATATGGCGGATTACTTGTTCTCCGTATGAATTCATTTATGGCTCCCTTCTTGTTGGTTCCCCGTCCTGGTCCCGCCTCCAGGTCCCTTCTTCCAGGTAAATTCCTCCTCCTCCTCGTGATCCTCCCTACTACTCTACCCCATTTAAGTAGGCCTCCCACGCACATGACACGAGGACGGCGAGAGAACGCCCATTGTGTGACATCGGTGTCACATCCTCTAAATCCGGTCTCTCTTAATGGTAATAGATCCCCTTGCTGATCCTCCTTACTGTCCCCTTCCCTGATTGGTGACTCCCTAATGATCCCTACATATTGCCTAAACTTTCTTGGTGCCATCTCCTGGGCTGCTTCATAGCTCCCCTGTCGTCCATAAGGATGCTGCTCCTGGTCGCTGCCTCCTGATCGCCGTCGGTTCTCCACTCTCAAAGTTTCCCTTCTATCCTTACCCTAGTAGTCTTCTCACGCTAATGGCACGAAGTCGGCGGCACGGCTTCTGAATCTGGACGCTCAGAAACGCGCCTAGGTGCTGTTGTGTTAAGCAGTAAAGGGCTGCGTTTCCCCCGCTGCAGCAACATCCCACGTTCAATAGCAAATTTTGCCCGCGCTGTAGATGATGAGGCGTACCTCATTCAGGTTAGATCATCGACTGCCCCCGCTGTGGTTGATGCGGCGTACCTCACTTCGGTTAGATTACTCCACGGACAAACTCTTTTATATATAAGTGGTGATGGTGATGGTGATACGGTGAAACATTATACCATATCGCTTGATAAGCCGCGCTATGAGGAATTCCGACTGCATTGTCTCTGTTAAACTGTTGTAAATCGTTGTGAATCTAGGGCACTGCAACCTGAGGCCGTTTTCAGGCTTCCGTGCATGAGCATTCCATAGAGCGTGACACTTTACAATAACTCGAAAACAAACAGTATTTTTTGTGTGTGCAGCCTACTTTAATTCTTTGAGCAAAATTCACTCTAGTCACCTGGATTTTCTGGGCATGGCTCTAGTTGCGCTGGGCACTGGGCTTATAAAGCCGTGCATATCTGCATTTGGAGCGGATCAGTTTCCCAAAAAAGAGAAGAGGATGATTTCTATGTTCTTCTCCGTCTTCTATGTGGCGATCAACTGTGGATCATTGCTAGCTTCGCTCATCGTTCCAATCTTTAGAGGTATGCTTGGGTGAAAATCTAGTTATTTTGAGGGGTTATCGAAAAAGGATTATTCGGCACTTTTTTACTTTCACAACTCCACGGGTCGAGGAGATATCGGAAAAAAATTTTGCCCAAACTTTGGCTAGAGGGGTTATTTGGGGTACTCATCACGAATCTGAGATCAGTTTTCAAAATTACGGTAGGCTACGGTAGTTGCGTGTGACTAAGGCTGCCAAGGTCATGGTCACCGATTTCGCCCACACTTCGGCTAGGGGGGGGGGTTATTTAGGGTGCTGAGCACGAATTAAGATCCGTTTTAAAAAATACGGCCGATTACGGTAAGGTACGGTAGGTGCGGGTGAATAAGGCTGCCAAGGTCATGATCACCGATTTCGCCCAAACTTCGGCGAGGGGGTTATTTCGGGTGCTGATCGCGAATATGACATCCGTTTTTTCCAATAACCCCCTAGCCGAAGTTTGGGTGAAATCGGTGATCATGACCGTGGAAGCCTTAGTCACCTGCACCTAGCATAACCTACCGTACTCCAGCGCAAAACGAAAAACGAATGGCATATTCTTAATCAGCACCCCAAATAACCCTCCTAGCTGAAGTTTGGGCGAAATCGGTGATCATGACCTTGGCGACCTTAATCACCCGCACCTACCGTACCCTACCCTAATCGGCCGTAATTTTGAAAACCGATCTTAGATTCGTGATCAGCACCCCAAATAACCCTTCTAGCCGAAGTTTGGGCGAAATCGGTGATCAAGACCTTGGCAGCCTTAATCACCCGCACCTACCGTAACCTACAGTAATCGGCGTAATTTTGAAAACGGATCTCAGATTCGTGATGAGCACCCCAAATAACCTGCCTGGCCGAAGTTTGGGCGAAATCGTTGACCATGACCTTGGCAGTCTTAGTCACCCGTACCTACCGTAACCTACCGTAATCGGCGTAATTTTGAAAACGGATCTCAGATTCGTGATGAGCACCCCAAATAACCCGCCTGGCTGAAGTTTGGGCGAACATTTTTTTCCGACCTCTCCTCGACCCATGGAGTTGTGAAAGTACAATAGTGCCGATTATTCTAATTTATTTTAATATTATTTCTTATTTCATCATTGCCTTCGCTTTAAGTGCAACCATGCTTCGACGAGGAGACTTGCTTTTCTCTAGCTTTTGGTGTCCCTGCCGCCACGATGATTCTTGCCGTGGGTAAGCACTTGATCTCAATACAGACAAACGAGAGGTAAGAGAGGCAGCTTTTTGTCTGCACGTCTGTCTTTGTCTGTCTTTTGTTTTGTCTGTTTGTCGCATGCTCTACCTCGCAGTGTTGAGGAATTCGCTTGTCTTAATATTCTGTATTTTTTCTCCGTTCGAGCCGGCGGGGTTGAAATAGGTGGGATAAGCGCCACATCTCCTATAGGGTCTGCAACAGTGTCTTGCGTGATTTGCCGCTATTAACGTACCGCCGACCACATGCTTCAGCGAGAGCTATTATCGAGCGTTAGTAGCTAAAGTTCGCATAGCCACAGTATCCGACGGGATTCTGCCACAGTGAAATGCATTGCACCGCCGATAACTGCGGAACGGTGCGTCCGGTGGCGTAGCAACAATCGTCCGTCGACGTCATGTGGGCGGCGGTCCCACAACGGAAGGAGGGAAAAGCAACAGATGGACAACAGATGGCAGTTCAGTACCGAAGACGTGGGGTTTAAATTTGCAGGGCTAAAAGTTCGCGATAACACTGGCCTTCCCGCATTAGGTGCACGGTACCATGTGGCTCGGGACAGTTTTCTAACAAATCTTGGACTATAAGCAGCAAAACTAGCATACAATGTTAACAAAATGTGTAACTTCGATTACAAACTAGCAGTTAAGCTTAATGCAGTGTTCTATACTAAAGGGTATCCAAAGCATCCCTTAGCGGACTGGTCAGTATAAGGTACTCAATGACTTGTGCTGGCCAGTTCATCCAAAAAGAAGATTTTTTTTCAAATTCCAGTAATTTTTGCAATGGGAACACCGCATTATGTAAAGAGTGTACCAGAAGAAAACATCATCGTTGCAGTTGTCCGTGTTGTAGTTGTAAGCTGCTTTTCTTCCACTTGCACTTGACCAGTTAACCAGTTAATATTATTTGTTCTATCGTTACAGGAAGCCATTAGGAAAAAGATCACTTCCAATGAAGAACGAGACCACTGGTTAGATCATGCTTTGGATAGTCATAACTGCTACATTGATGAAAGATGTTGCCAGACTAGGAAAGGGAGAGACACATGTGCCAAGGTAATCCTTTTTTGATACAAAATAAAATATGGTTCATAGGTCGCAAGGTTTGTGCTTTAATGTTTCTCGATAATCAAGTTATTTTTATTTCAGAAGAAGTTGATAGAAGACGTAAAATCATTGTTTCGAGTAGCAGTGTTATTCACTCCAATCCCATTGTTTTTTGCATTGCTTGAACAACAGGTAGTTTGATGACACCCCATTGTGCTGATCATGTATGTATTATTCGGCTGTTTTGCTCCTCTAAAACAGTGTTTTTGATCAAGAGCGGATATGTGTTACAAGTAAGCCTAAGCGCTAGTTTGCACTTGTCCAGTCAGTCGCTTCTTTATTATGAAATTTAGCACGCAAACATCTCGCACGAATTTGAATGAAAGAATGAAATTGATTACAGTTAAAAGAGAACGTTTTAAGACTTTGAACGCAAAGCTAGCACCTGAAACATGTCCCATCACTCTTTTAATGCGCTATTGGGGAACCCTACTTGTGTTTTGGTGAGGGTTAATTGAAGGTTTGGGGTTTTTTTGTTCAGTTCGATGGTATGTAATTTGGACAGTTGACGCAGCGCAGTGGCCAAGCAAAAAACTGATCATAATGAGAAGAAGCATGGCATTAGTACACTTGACAAGCACGAAAGTAGCCTTAAAATGGTGAAAGGCGAAAGCCAATAAATACGTAAGCACATTTATTTTTCCTCTGTAATTCCTACATGCACAGGGATCAAGATGGGTTGTACAAGCAGCGATGATGGATGGAGAGGTTGCGCCATGGTTGACTATATATCCCGACCAAATGCACGTGGTTAATCCTATGATGATCATTATTTTGGTGCCACTGTTTCAAGTGGTGATCTATCCAGCTTTGGGAAAAATTGGAGCCTGTCCAACGTATGTTTTGAAATCTTGAAAGCAACTTCACATTTAGTTCTTTGGCGAATATCACTGACTACAGCCTACTTCAACGCATTGGGCTTGGAGGCTTCTTGGCAGCCGCTGCTTTCATTATCTCGGGTTTCGTACAGCTTAAAGTTGACGTAAGAAATTTTATCTATACAAGCAGAGCCGTCCTACGAAAAACAAAGAACATGCTCTTAACTTTAGGAAATTAAAAAAGGTGTACAGTGAGAAATACAAGCATAAATTCTGTTATGATCACTAACACAGGATGCCAAGCATCGGATTTAAAAAAAGAACTGCGAGCTGATAGTCGTCGTGACTTAAGCCAGGAAGATTTGTTCCTATTCTTTCTGCTGCATGCCTTTCAGCATCCGCCGGGCATTACAGCATCTGCCCAATGCTCTTCTTAAAAAATCTTCAACTTATAATAAGTGAATGAATATCTGTCCTCTAAAACAGAAAAGGCTACCGGCTTTCACAAGCGAGCAACCGTCGTCCTGACCATGATTTATAGCTGAATGAAAGATTCATTGCCGTAGATATATTAGGTTGTCCCATAAGTCCATTTTTTCAACGATTGATTGCGGATTCCGCCGGCGGTGTCCTGTGTAGCGCTATAAAGCATTCGAAAATGGTTAGATCTATCAGAAAAAGTGAAGAAGTAGCCATTTGCGCATTTGTTCTCTCCGCTTAGGTTTGGATTTTTTTAAATAGCAGTTTTTTATAGCATTTGGAAGACAATGTCCTGCTCTACAAGAATTTGTCTTGGTCCTACAGTGTATTTGCTCATTTGTCTTTTATTGATTTTTAGGTCATCAAAATGGTACGTCCGACCTTTCCGTCCGTAATTTTACTGAAACTCCTGCTCTGTGGTATGACTTTTTTGCTCGGTGTTATATGTCGTTCGAAAAAAAAATGCTTTGCTCTATAAGGATTTGTGTCGCGTTTATTGGTTCATGCTGATTTCTGTCGAATATCAACAAAATTCCAAAAAGGGAAAAATTATCTTCACCAACAACTCCTTCTCCTCGTTCAGACTGTCTTGCTCAGTTTTATATGTCGAGTGATACTACCAGAATATATAATTTGTTCTCCGGCCATTTAAATTTTTGCTAATTTTCAGGTCACCAAAATGGAGCAGTGCCAGATCGACAATGATGAGCACTTTTGGCACCTTCTTCTTTTTGCTTCCAACATGGGTTCTAGTACGGCTAAGGCACTAGAACCCTGGTTGACTGTACAAACACTATTTTTCATCGCCAGTTACAATTCTGAGCAAAATTCGTTGAATATGTCCGTGTGATGAATGTTGACGGGCAAGCAGACCGGCAGCAATCGTCAACCGCTGGTTCCTGATTTCTTTCATCACTGCACAAGAACCCAGTTTGAAAGCAAAAAGAAGAAGGCGCCAAAAGTGCTCATCATTGTCGACCTGGCACTGCTCCATTTTGATGACCTGAAAATTAGCAAAAATTTAAATGGCCGAAGAACAAATTATATATTCTGATAAGGCAAGACGTGCACTTCAAAGCGTCATATCACCCGACATATAAAACTGAGCAAGACAGTCTGAACGAGGAGAAGGAGTTGTTGGTGAAGATAATTTTTCCCTTTTTAGAATTTTGTTGATATTCGACAGAAATCAGAATAAACCAATAAACGCGACACGAATTCTTATAGAGCAAAGCATTATTTTTTGAACAACATATAACACCGAGCTAAAAAGTCCTAAAGAGTTTCGGTAAAATTTTGTACGGAAAAATAGGACGTCCCATTTTGATGACCTAAAAATCAATAAGGACAAATGAGCAAATAGGACCAAGACGTATTCTTGTAGTACAGGAAATTGTCTTCTAAACGCTATGAAAAAAAGCTAAGCGGAGAGAACAAGTGCGCAAATGGCTACTTTTTCACTGTTTCACTTTCACTTTAACGACCTAAAAATTGACAAAATTAAGGAGGAAAAAAGAAATGCAATATATGTTCTGATAGAGCAAACCATTCTCTTTCAAAGGCTGTATAGCACTGTACAGGAGACCGCCGGCGGAATCCGCAATGAATCGTTGAAAAACGGCGGGGACTTATGAGAGAACCTTATATATATAAATATAAATAAATAAATAAATAAATAAATATAAATAAATAAATAAATAAATAAATAAATAAAATATATATATATATGTACATATATGTAATCACACACTTTTAGAACACTTTGCCGGAAAAGCCGAATTCAACACATGCATTCGTCTCCGTAATGAACTCTTATCCTAGCTCGTCATGCGACTTTACTATAGAAGTGGATGGATATAGCGCAAAAACTATTGGGGCCCATACTGTAAGTAAATTTTTGGCTCTTTGAAGCCGATGATATTTGCTAGTAGCTATCTTCGAAAGTATAAAGCTTCTAATCTTACACGATGCCATAGCAACAAACACTTTTTCCATCTCTAACACCACCAAAACTCGGACTAAGGAGTAAGAATCGAAGTCAAAATATAGATAAAGCGCCTGATGCTATTCTGTTTACCCTTTTATGATAATGAGTATTTAAAGTCGATTATTTCCGCAGCTTTTTGCCACTTCTTTTGTTGTTGAAAGTTAAAATTTGCTGACGCGTTGTGAAAAGCGTATAAATCGGAGGCCTATTGCGTTCTGAAAGCAAGCGCAAACCTAGTGTTCCAATCGTTATCAAACGCGTCCTGTTAAGGCGTGCCATTAATGTTGAAACAAAGCCATCGGAATGTAGAAATCAGCACTTCAAAATCCCATTGGACATCAAAACAACCGGAACAAACAGCACGACCAGGAATCTTGGTCAAGCTGGGTATCTCGGTTGCAGGAGACTGAGTAGGCGCCCCATTTACACCGCCAGAGGGCGCCGAACAATATGCTAAACTATAAGGCCTAGGAGGATGCGAAAGGCCTTTAATTTGTGAATACGGAGGTCCCTAACAACATATTCTAGCTTGCCCTCTTTTTGATTTAAACCACCAGCTCTCGTACGCAGGGCGCGATCACGCGCAAGTTCTTCTTTGGTGTATTCGCGGCGTATGTAAGAGTGAGGGAATCCAGAGATCAGGGAAAGCCGCCCCTTTTCGTGCAAGTTAGGAGCCGATCCCTGAGCTCTTGACTACGCAAACTGATCTTGACATTTGCGAGAGTTGTCATTAACTCGAACGGCGGAGTGACGGCGAAGTTGAATATTACCTAGCTTCCATTCCTCTTCAAGGTCTGTATGATATGACGAATGGATTAATTATTTGAGAGCTTCCTTGTGAAATGCGGCAGCAGCAGCGGCATCGCATTGCTCCATAACACCAAACCACCCAAGGTTCTTGGCTTTTTCAGCAACCACCCGACTGAAATTTGATTAGAGCACTATAAAACTCAGTGTTAGAGCTATCACTGTGCGACACTTCAACGACTCTCAGTCTTGTCAAGCAGGACTCGAGTTTGCGAATCCTTCACCTTGGCAAGGAGTTCAAACATGCGATCTCACCTAGTGAAGTATTCATCCCAGCAGGCTAGCATGGGCTCAAGTCACGATGGAAGCGAGTATTCCCTTTTTGGAACCATGAAAAGAGAATTATAAAGAAAGAAAAACAAGAAAAACACTCACCTAAAAAAAACGGGCAGAAACAACACCAAAACAGACGCGGAAGGTCCCGTTCCCTAGTCCAGGAAAGTGAGTGGACACAACAAGATGGCTAGAAGGCACAGCAACCGGACTCCAGGCCGATCAGAATAAACAGAGTAGACAGCGACGTAATAGACTATTCAGCCGACCCAGAGTAAAATGGCAGGAAGAGCGACGTGGGAATACAGTGAGGACGGCGGAGAAGGACAAGAAAGCGGTGGAGGAGGACCAGGAAGCGGTGGAGGAAGACTAGGGGCGGCGCGACGAGCAACCGCACAAGGTGGCAGGCACAGGGTCGATTGGCCGGCATATGAGAGCATCCATCCATTACATATGAGAGCATCTTAAATACATCCTGCAAGAAGCTGACATAGGAATACATAAAAAGAACAATGAGAAAAGCGCAATGTGGATTTTCGCATACGAGTGGCTTTCATAATGTGTTTTTGTTTCTTTAACGCAATAGTCTGATGATGCTCTATGCGAAATTCATTTATACATCATTTACAATCGTCCCATGATTGCGAGAAAGGCGCGGTATGTAAATAAAACTTTAATCCAAATAGGTCAAAACTCCCTACAGCTTGCTTCTTCAGATGATTAGCAGCATTTATAAGCTAATGGGCAGCGAAGAACAAAATGTGGCTCGAACATCTAGAATTGGCTACAAACCTTCAAGTAAGATAACCTTTATATTTACGAGGTGGGAGCTGTTTATGTAGCTATGATTTCCGTGCTGTTTTTAACCTTAACGGTTGCAGTGAGAAAACGGGATGTCCCTCTCGCTTTAAAATTGAACAGCGGGTAGAAGGAGGAAAAGAATACGTCATTGTGTTGACTCCTTCTGGATGGAGTATATTAAACAACCCTTTCGATAAAACGCATACGACAGGTGGGCAGTATACACTGAGGTAAATTTTATTTCCAGTTTTAATTGTGTTCTTGTGTTTGTTGAACTAGCTCAGTAGTAGACCAATATACGAAAGAGGAACGCTATTTTTGGGGAAACCTTAATGATAACGATTTCTTAAATTTTAGCTTGGTTCACCTGGTTCCTTGTGATAAATGGCCGGCCAGAAGTACTTTGGACTGCAACCCTAATGGAACTTACAAACCTTCTATTGCAGTCTGCGTGAAATCCTTTAACTCCAACGGAAACTGCAAAAAATTAAATCGGTACAACCTAGTGAACTGTTGTTGTTTAGAAACTTTAACGTTTAAAGAAATAAGTTGCAGTGACTTTTATTATTGGTTGGGTAATGAAATAACAAGGATAACCGTGCACGATTATGCCGAAGGAAAGATTGTTTTTAGCGGAGCACTGTTGCAACCAAAAAACATCCCAAAGAGAGAGTAAGCTTGTGTTAATTTTATTCTAGAAAAATTTGATGTCGATGTCCCATGCAGTAAAGCTTAATATATTTTCTGTTTTCTCTATGGCAATGCGAATTTGGTGAAGGATCAGTTGATTCAAGTTCAACTATGCATTCTCACACAGAGAAAGGTGCTAGCAACGATCCCGTATAGAAAATAAAATAAAAATAGAAGCCAGCTGTTTTTAGCATTTATATAAAAATAGGGGTAAAATATGTAATGTTTAGCTCAAGGTCTTAAAATCTAATAAATAATTTACAAAAACATAGTTTCCCTATAATATTTTATGGTGGCTCGCACTCCACTATAGAAAGACAATTTTGCCAATCGTCTTGGAGCTGCTTCTCTTCATTTGCGAGGTTGTACATGAACTCTCTGAAACCTCATTTTATAGGCTTGAGATACAGTACCTCAAATATTCCAATCATGGTCAACAGGCTGCCGCAGCTGTAAGTCCATAAAAGTTTCTACTACATCACACTACAAATATTTATTCTTCCTTCATTTGTCAACCACCTATTCGGAACCGCTGCCGCTTTCCCTTACGATTCATATCGCACAGTAGCGCCGTAATGTCAGAGCAGTGTTTATATCGAATTGTTGCATTAGCTGGTATATGTAAAATGTTCTTAGACCTGTGAGCATTTTTGCGTTTCTGTAGATAATATCGTCTTCTGCTACAGGGTTTCTTTGAGGCGACCTACGAGCACAGTATTTCCAAGTTTTCCTTAGGCTTTCTGGCTATAGAAACATATTTTCCTCACTTTCCAAATAAAACCTGTAGATTCAAAATTCATTAGCAGATATTGTAACACCGGAGACGAGAAGAATCTGGAAAGAGACTATCGACGACTGGAGGAGGGTGGATCGCGTGGGGATTTATTGCTGGTTTATTTTTCCCGGCTCCTTATGCGCTAGGTCATATTTGTCGAGCTTGAACATATTCAAACTGGGAAAACACGCGTTCAACGAATGTTTCTTTGTTACTCACAGACTTCGTAATCCAGCCACAGCAGGATATCAAAACTCACTATCACTTAAAAAACACCCTCTATTAAACTTCCGATTGTTTGGGATGCATCGTGGCGTTCCGAGCCTAGTTTTGTTTAAATCATAGTCAATGTTTCATCGAAAGAGCAAATTCGTGGTCGGTTTGTAGCCACATCGTAAAATTAATCTTTTTTGACATGCTTTGGTGAACAGAAAACATGGTTTGTTCAAGGCAGCGCATGGCTATAAAATTCGTGAAAAGGCAATGTCAACTGGAATGTTGTCTGTCGAAACAGTTACAGTGTTGAACAGGGCCAGTACACGCGACAACTAATGCTTCTTAACGTTGCGCTTCAAACTGCCCATCAACGTTGCGAAAACGAATAAAAATAATAAAAGTAATGACGTAAGTCATATTCGTTTTGAATAAATATAATTCAGGCTAGAGTTCCAATTTCTGGATTGTTGTTTACCCATCAAAATGCTGGAGGAGAATACGCGATCACTATCACTGAAAACATAGCATCTAATGATGTAAAACTGAACACGTTATTAATAAAAGTGTCTGATGGTCTAACATTCTGCTCCACTTCCAGACGCTCATGACCAACGTTTATATGATCGCTGCAGAAAACATGGTGTCAATACTATGGCAGCTACCCGCTTACGTCGTCATAACGTTAGCTGAAATTCTCCTTTCAGTAAGCGGACCTGAATTCGCCTATCAAGAGGTAATTTTTTCAAGAAATGTTATTTACAGGCTAAAATCTGCTCTTTTGTAGGCGTCCAAAGAACTGAAGTCGGTTGTTCAAGCGATGTGGTTGCTTACACAAGCGATGGGGAACGTCATCGTGTTGATAGTGGCTGGAGCACATTTCGCAACACCTGTAGTCTCCTCTCAGTAGTATTTTTTTCCTCTGACAGAATTTGTTGATCGCAGCTCATTTCACATAACTCCCACACATATTTTATTGTCTCTAGTGGCATGCCATCAAAGAATGGAGCCCAAATCAGCTTAATAATGGAATGTAATTTCAGGCGGCAGAACTGTTCGCATTTGGAGTGGCAATGATTGTTGTTATGATCATATTTGTTTTCCTGGCTGCCTTTTATTACACATACAGAACAGATTATATCAAACTTCATCAGAACGTGGCATGCGAATCTATGTCGTCAACATCTCTATCGCCTTGACAGTGTTTATTTATTTTATTTAAAACTTCTGAAAAACATACTGATTTATTCCAATGAGATTTTGAAAGTTGTAACTTACATTCTTGAGTTTGGCCGATTGTACCGATCGCATTATAATGTATATCAATGAAGAAGCAGATGGTTCATGGTGGCAGGAGAGAACTAATCAATGATCGCGTAGCAATCATTCCACCACTATTTACGATTAGGTGTTGTAATATTAAGTATGAGTTAGGACTTATGCCGGTCGGTTATTCCATAGGCGTTTATCTAAAGAAACTATCATCGGATTGAAATTGAGATGTTTGGTTATCCCCATCAAAATTGTAGGTTACCTAACAGGTTCACAACCACGCCAATACTGCTCAAGCACTATGTAGGAGTACAATAAGAGCAATTAGAACCGAGCGCATACAAGAGAGGTTTCTAAGAATGTTTTTGAACGACAAAGCTGATGCTTGTGAGAAGCTCTTCGACTTTTAAGTTAAAAAAAAGGAACAGAAGTAAGAGAGAAGGCGGTTGCTAAACGGTTTAGAGCATCTCGCATATGGATGCTGGAAAATGAAAAATCAAGAAGCGACGGCATAATATTTTATATAAACGAACAAAATGTCAACGGAGAGGCGGTGCTCAACATTTTCAGTGCTGTGAACAAGCTGTGTATAGCCTGAGGGGCTTGCAAAAGCGACAGTATTATTTCACATAAAACTAAATATTGCGGGGTTCCATGGATTCAACAGAAGGTAAATCTCAAGAATGGTCTTCCAACAGGACCTCTATCGGCTCCTAGAACAACTTTATCATAAATGCTCAAGTGAACTAAAATGTTTGGTTGTGTCGCTAGCAGTATTTTGAAGATTGCGATTATATTATAAAGATAAGATTATAAGGTTATAAATAATCGAAATAGTGAAGCTGGTTATTAATAGATTGCAAGTTGTCTGATACGACTAACGGCGTCTCGCACTTGAGCGCTTCGCGCGACCTTGCAATATCACTAACCTACGGAAAGCCCTTTGGTATACTCCCGCGTCGCGCAGGCGATGGGTCGTTCTGTGGGTGCCAAATCAAAAAACTTGTAACACTTAAAATCCTGCTGCATACCTTTGCATGAATCTGTTCTTCACTTCCGTAAGTTTATCATAGGCGTTCTTTCCGGATCGTCCAGTAAAGTCACTGCTTTGCAATGCTCAGTACTTCTGTGCAACGCTTATATATAGTAGGATGGTGGCTGGATCAATCAAAAGGGCAACGTGTTCAATAGGCACGTTGCACAACTACAGTTCCCCATCCCCACATTCTCCCAGCACACTCTTCCAGCACCGCATCTCCAGGCGCGTTTGGCGACATGTTCAGCACGTCTACTGAATCGCCTTCCACGTTGAGGAACGTGTTCGGCACCTGCGGTGTGCGCTGAGTTGCCGCCGGTAAAGTTTTTACCGCATATTTTTAACGCGGAAATTCGCCGATAAATTCCAGTATGTTCGGTAAATCCGTTATTTTTTAAACCTTAATATTTCCTCAAAAGCAATAAGTTTTAAGGGGCGGTGATGTAAAGAAGCGAGAAGCATACAATCACGTTCAGCAAAGCGTATCAACTTCATTTTATAACGCATGTGTCATTCTAAAACTAACAACGCCCTAAAAGTAACGAACATCTTACAACAAGCAAAACAAGCAGAAACGCAACAACGCACAAGTATAACGACCTATATTGTGGTTGCCTTAGAAAAGATAAAAGCTTAGTTGAGCTCTACAAAAACATTTCTGCAACATCCGACATTCGAGCGAATCTTGCTGCACTTCTTTTGGATTAGCAGTCTAACTGCTTTATGAAATTACCACAATGATCATCCTGTCCTCTGAAACGTATCTTGCACCTTCAACTACTACTCTTTTGAACAATTCAGCTACGCTTTGGAGCAAAACCAGACACTTAAAAAATCAACAAAACGTGTCATGATAGTAAACTTCTTATTTCTTATTATACAGCCAAACTGTTTAATATTCCACCAGAAGATCAAGCAGACTAGTAGAGTATGCCTGACATCCTGACCTAAATTATGCGAACAAGAGAAAAACGTATCTTCAACTCTGGCGATCGTCTAATCTAACAGCTTCTATATCTCTCGGTAAAATTGTCTCATGTCGTGTGTGCTTCTCTATTCGAGAGATGGAAGCATGATTTTGCATGGTAAGAGTGGTTAAATTTCCTGGTGAATTTGGAGTTTAACGAAAAGTTTCTTCAAGAGAATTTAACCCGAAAATGCCGGTAAATCCGTTAAACCAGTAAATCTTTAAACGCACACCCTTGTTCCGTAGGTCTACTGAGTCTCCAGGCACGAAGCACAACTACAATCCCCCCATCTCCACACTTCCCCAACACAATCCTCCAGCACAGCATCTCCAGGCGTGTTTGGCGACATGTTCGGCACGTCTGCTGAACCGCCATCCACGTTGGGGAACGTGTTCCGCACCTCTACTGAGTCACCAGGCACGTTGCACAACAGCAACCCCCCCCCCCACCCCCATTCCCACCCTTTCCCGCAACACACTCCTCCAGTACTTCTGTGCAAACAAACAATTTCACAGACAAACAGACAAACGACCGTTCTCGCTATTATATAGTAGGACAAGTGCTCCGACACGCCTACAGGCATGTCTCGCACTTGCGCGCCTCGCGCGACTTTGCAGCATCACTGACCTATGGAAAGTAGTTTTTGTAAAACTTAAAGTTCGCTAACATCTAGGGCATGCTGCGTGCTTTATCGGTATGAAGCCGTTCGCCGTTTATCATAGACATTCTCTCCGAACCGCCATTGGTTTGCTCTGCGCAGTACTTCTGTCCCTCAGGTTGCTCATCCGCAACCGTTCTCATGCTCAACATCTAGCGTTTCCAGGTATCGTTGACATCTCTTCCGAAGCCAGGTTCCCCCTCACTCGTTTCTTTTTAGTGGATCTAATTGCTGGTTCACCTTTACTGGTCTTCCCTTCCCTCTTTAGTTCCCCCACCCTCCTGGTCCCAACTCCTGGCCCACTTTTTTGTTTCCACTTTTAACCCTTACTGGTCTCTTCTTGCTGGTTTTCCCGTTCTGGTCCCTTCTCCAGGTTGTTCCTTTCCTTCCTGCTCGCTCTCCTGGTAAACCCTAAACCCCTTCCATTAATGCCCTTCTCCACCACATCCTTAGTGGGCCTCCCATGCTAACGGCAGACACATATTGACACGTGACACATATTCAGAATCAGTACGCTTGTTCCGCGACGTAGAGGGCCCATGTTCTGGATCCGGAAGCTCAGAAGACCCGCCTTCCGAATTAAGAAGCTCAGATGCGCGAGCAGTCGCTGCTATGTCGAGCCTGATGAGGCTATGCATATGGCGGATTCTTTGTTCCCCGTATGAATTCCCTTACGGCTCCCTTCTTGTTGGTTCCTAGTCCTGGTCCTGACTCCAGGTCCCTTCTTCCAGGTACCATAAAACCCCTCCACCTCGGAATCCTCCTTACTATTCTTCCCAATTAAGTAGCTCTCACACGCTCACACACGACGACGGCGAGCGAAGGCCCATTGCGTGTCATCGATGTCACATCTTCTAAATCCGTACTCTCTTACTGGTAATGGATCCCCTTACAGATCCTCTTAACTGCTCCCTCCCTGACTGATAACTCCCTACTGGTCCCTCCTTAATGCCTAAACCCTTCTTGGTGTCACCTCCTGGCCTGCTTCATTGATCCCCCTATCGCCCCCCCCCATCCCGATGCTTTCTCCATGCTGCCTCCTAGTCGTTGTCAGTTCTCCACCCTCGAAGTGTCCCTTATACTCTTACCTCTTTAGTGGTCTTCTTATGCTAATGGCACGAAGTCGCCGGCACGGCTTTTGAATGTGGACGCTCAGGAACGCGCGTAGGTGCTGTTGTGTCAAGCAGTAAAAGGATGCGCTTCCCATGCTGCAACAATTCCCACGTTCAATGGGAATTTTTTACCGCGCTGTGGATGATACAGCGTACCTCACCTACGATTAGATTAGACCATTCGACCGCTCTCGCTGTGGATGATGCGGCGTACCTAACGGCCTCCGCACACTTTTGCGGCGGCGCGACACGCGGCACGCGGCGAAACCGTCGCGAAGCGTCGGAGTTGGGACCTGGCAGGAAGCTAACGCGGCGCAGCTCGTTCGCCCGTGCAGCACAGCTAGGCAGAAACGCGCTCCGATGAAAAATGCGCGCCCCAAGATACCAGGTGCTGTCAATACCAAAATTCGTCGCGTGTTGTCGTCTTTTACTTTTTTGAATTACGTCGTTGTGTCTATGTTCGTGTGGGCGCAAATATGGGAGGGGGCATGGCTTGCCGGAGCGAGTAGCTGCACACAGCAAATGCAAATGCAGTTTTATCCCCTTGTTTCGATCCATAACCGTGTTTTATGTGTTTCCGAATTGGACAAAGCAGGGAGCTCCAAGATGTAGGCAATTTCAACACGGTCGCGTCACTAGACCACATCCTGGAGTTCCTACGCCTGCCCAAATCTGCACAGAACTGAGCTATTGTATATTATCTTTACCATCAGTGTGTATAGTCTCTTAAAATGTGTTGAAGACACTTTTTAGGAGCTGACCTTCCCCCCCCCCCCCCAACCCGATTTGCGCAAACGTTTTCAATTGGATAGCACTTCCATACCTGCAAAGTTTAGCGGAGTATACATGGGGCACTCTGGATGATTCTGAGGTTAAACTTGGAATGGCGACCTCTATTGTTTATGCTTGTGGAACGCAAACTGCAGTATGCAATTTGCTGGGTTACTGGAGATGCTGCGGGATGCTGGAGCACACTGCGAGCTTGCACCATCACTCAGAGCACAGTCCTTGCCCTCATAGTGGAACCAGATCAATTTCTTCCGAAAATTAGATTTTTCAAGAGACTACTACGACTACCGACGGGTGAACACTGTTGTATTGTGTTCAATACTATGCATGCTTTCACTGTTAGTGGCTACATGTGAGTTTAAAGAAGAAGGCGCAAATAGGGTCGGGGGGGGGGGCTCCTAAAAATGGTGTCTTCAACACATTTTAAGAGACTATACACACTGATAGTAAAGAAAAGGCGAGGTACAGACATTGCTGTTGCTCTATTCTGTGCTCTGCCCGCGTCAGCGGTCATTCACATCACCGACTTGAGCAGGGAAGGGACTCCAGGGTGTGGCTGGAGTGACGCACCCGTGTTGCCTACATCCCGGTGTCGTGACGCGGGTGGTCGATCCCCCCGTCGAAGCATCGGCGGAGAGGGGGAACGCCACCCACGCCCCGGCTTGGAGCCCTTCCGGATCCGCCGCTCGCTAAGGTTGCACGCCCTAAGACCACGCGGTTATGTTGCCCATAGGCCCTAAGCGGATCCACTACGCCACGGTGTTAAGGCTTGATCCACTCCCACACACTTTCATGATACACCTTGCCGTGAGCACTGGACTCAACGCTTAAACCAGGGTTACCCCCCTAGGTCGAGGCGTCCCCCGACTTCGGGCGGTCCCCCTGGCTTTTAGACTGGCTCACACTCTTGCATACTTCGACCAGGCGTGGAACCGACAGACCAGTTTAGTTGAACAGACTAACTATTAATATTATAAGTTTATGAAAGTCTAAGCTACGTGTCTAAGAATACATAACGATTACAAAAGACCTACGAGTTAGGGAAGACCGCACCCACGACTACCAAGGGTTAAGCAAGCCGACAACCCGCCGGCCATGGCCGGCCCGGTCCCCGTGGCGTGTGCCAAGTCGGGGACTCCGGGGCCGGTCAGCGGGCCGGCGTTACCTGGTGGACTCCGAGGATGACGAGACGACGGGCGTTGGAGACGGAACTCACGATGGACTGCGGACGCTTCAAGTTGTAGATGGCACCTCGTCGGACTAAGCTGGCTGGTCCTCGACGATCCATGGGATAAGCTAGGCCCCGACAGTAGCTGGACATCCTGGCGGACGACGACGGATGGCTGGCGACGATGACGACCGAGGCACGACCGCTCAGCAGGAGCGGCATGCCGACGACTGACTGCTAAGCCAGCTAGAGCGCTCAGGGGCACGCTCCCCCTGCGTCTCTAGCCGCTTCCAGAAGCTTCCTTGCGGCGGCGACACGTTGAGACACGTGTAGACAGGTATCGACGCGTCGATCGACGCGCGTTGACCTTTTGACCCCCGCGACGACCGTATTGTCGTACGGAAGTCACGACACTGGGGGCCGCGACAAGAAGACTCACGAGGTAGCTGTGGCTTGCTGCTCACCTACTAAGCTACAAACATGTTGAGCATCGTCGACTGCGTGGTTGACTTTGAGCGGCGGCGTGGCGGGCGATGCCACGGTGCGTGCGCCGCAGGGTGTGACAGATGCGGTCTAAGGTCCGGGTTATCATGACGGAATTTTGCGGGCCAATGCAGATTCCTACGAGTTAGAGATACATGATAAATGAGATCTACTAGCTAAGTGTAAACATAACAAAATACAACAATAAACGATAACAGTAATGAGATTAAGGCTTCGTGGAGATTAGGGTGACCGGTTGTATGAAGTGATGACGGATAAAGTGGTAAAGTGAAGTGTTGCAGGTAACGATGGAAGACTATGATGGAAGGCTACAATGGACGAACTAAGGACGGTTACGATGGACGAAGTAGGTTGGTGTTGGTGTTGCAAGATACGTGAAGATGTTGACGATATATACAATTATGTACAGGACGGCGACTCGACGTGGTAGGCGATAAGGGCGACAGCGGCTCGACATGCGTTAAGAACGACAGCGGCACGACCACGGCGAACACACGAGGAGCGACCGACCTGAATTAACGGATTGGGGGATCAAATATTGATATAAGTAGCAAAGAAAGAACAATAATATGTGTTACGTATAATAAAGATGTTGTAATTGGAAGGGAAATATGTGTGTATGGAAAGAAAAGGAAGATGATAATATAAGGAAATGTGAGAATAAAGTTGTTTAAAATGTGATAAAGAAGTAGGAATGAAGGAATAACTTACAGTTTCCGTTTTAAGGCACGTAGAATTCTTGCTCCAGTCGATCGAATTCTGTGCGGAGCCACGTGTTGTTCTCTTCCATGAGGTGACGAGCGATGCGCGCACCATCGCGTGCCGTTCGCAGTCTCAGCCAGCGCTCGTTGGTAAGATCCCGGGTGGCCTGGCGGTTATGTGCGCAGAACGCGATATGATGATTGTCCAAGCCGCACCCAAGACACTTTTTGTTGGGCTGCCGGCACTCATGGTCTAAGTGGTCACCGCCACACCGGAAACAGCGGGCATTCCTCATATGTATTAGGATGCGGTCGCTGATTCGTGGCACATTAGCGCAGGATGACGAATAATGGTTCTGGCGACAGAACCAACACGCTAATGCCGAAGGTGGGCTGGACTGGACCAAGGGAGTTGGGTCGCACATGGACCGGCGTTGTAAGGTCGGTGCGGTTGGAGTGCGTGCGCGAGCCGGGCTAAGGTTAGCAGGCCGGGATGGCGTTATTGGAGACGGTGGCGCGTGCTGTGCGGGCTGTGGAGACCTGCGAGGAGGCTGCGGGTGTTGCCGCCGAGGAAGACGAAGTGGCCCAGCAGGCTCTAAGCGAGCTTGCTGTGCTGGAGCTGACGAGTTCGCGTGGCGTCGCGTCTCGCGCCGGCTGGTGGGATTCCACCAGAAACCTTCCCTGCTGGCCGAATCTCCCAAGGAGGTTGGCTGCTGTGAGGGCAAGGGAGGCTGCGGCGGTGACGGCGGACACATCCTGATGTGGGGATGGTCCGGTGCTCGACGCTGATCAGGCTGCGGAAGCGCAACCTGCGCGGTGGCCTGCTGTGATGGTTGGACCAGCCTTATGTGCAGTGACTGCAACTGTTGAACAAGTGAGCGCCCCTTAGGTGGTAATGATGCAGCTTGGTGCTGTGATGGCTGCTGTGGCGTGTCAGCGTCCATAGACACAGACTGTCTAAGGAGCGGGGTGGAATACCGCCACCAGTAGCGAATCATCTCCGGTGTAATGATCGGAGACGAGTGCTGCGGCTGCTGTAAGGGCGGCTGTGCAGATGATGCAGCTGATTTAAGAGGCTGTGAAGCAGGAGATGATGATGGAACGAGCGCGCAGGCTGAAGGTGTAGATGTAGCAGAGCGAGAAATGCGGCGTGTCGCGATAAGGCGGCGCCGATGAGGTGGCGTAGATGTGCCCATGGATGGACGATGTGCAATAGGAGATGAGTGAGATGGAGTGGGAGTAGGAGTATCAAGTGGAGGAGGAGGAGGGGAGAAGCTAAGAGGAACAGGTCTACGTGATGAACGAGAAGAACGATGAGGTGAGAAGTGAGAAGGTTTTTTTGGGAACGTGCGTGGAGGTCCAAAGTAAGGAGGAGGAGCAGTAGATTATAAGGATTGGGCAGAGGAGCTAAGAGAGCGTTACTAGGATGAGATGATGGAGTAGTGTGACGAGAAGATACTATGGGTGCAATAGGAGGTGGTGAGAAGATACGGGGCTCGACGTGCCAAGGGTCACGTTGACGAGGCTTGAAGTAGGCCTCGTACCGCGACTCGTGCTCTCGTGGTGGTGACACCCACGGGCTAAGCTGGCCTTGTCGAGTGGAAGGTGAAACGCTGCGAAGCGGCGAATGCGCGCGAGGTGTAAGCCACCTGTCCCAGGAGCCAGTGCGGTGTGCTGTGTGTTGACAATGATGATGATGGTGAGCGCAATGATGATGACAGCAACAAGGAGCCTGGCTGAGGACATGCTGGCAGTGCGCGTGGTGCTCATCGTCTCTGCTAAGAGAAGCTTGACGATGGTGCTGGTCGCTCGTGGTGGAACAAGAGCAGCAGCAGCATAGATGATAATGTGCAGAAGGCATAATGCGAATGTATCTAGAAAGGAAAGCTGTTGGAACGAGATAAGGGAAAAATAGAGAAAACGAAGGAGCGAAGAGAAACGGCGAAAAAGGGTGAAGTAATAGGATGAGGGTGAGATGTGAATGAGTATAAACAGTATGAATAGAAAAATAATACAAAGAAAGATTATGGAATAGTGTGGATTGAAGAGGAAATATGTGTTATTGGAGTGTATATTTAACTATGTATGTGTGTAAACGGTATAAAAATACTAAAGAATGGTGTCTCTTCTTAAGGGAAAAGTAGGCACACAAATTGGCTTATTCTACCTTATGAAACGAACGTTTTAAAGAAGATAATAGTATATGAGGATGTGATAAATTGCGATATGAAATAAAAAATGTATATAGTTAGCAAGAAAGAAAAAGTGTGGTTGCCGTGCAGGTTTTTAAGTGCATGGCGCGACTTTGAGAATGATATGCCTTAAGAGCAGTGAAAAGTTAAATGTTTTAGCACTAAAATGAAGATAAGTATACGGGGCTGCGATGCTCTTAAGGCATATTCGCTAAGATAAACTGATTTATGGTTGAAATTGTTTAATAATTAAAAGGGTTACAATTAATATGAGTAATATAAGGTGAAATGTATTATGAAAACGAAGATTTAAGGGCGTGTGACTATTTTGATGCGAGTCCTTAAGACGGAGATGAGGAAGAAACAAAGGGCTCGCTAGGCTGGCAGGCTAAGTAGAGCGTGCGAGAGATGAATGAGTGAAAGGAAGAAGGGAGGAGGTTGCGCAAAGTGACACGTCGACTAATATGAAGAAATCGAGACAAGAAATATACATAATAAGAAAGCAATAAAGGTGTAAAATGGAGAAATACACAAAAAGAGGAGGTAGTCGCAGGCGCGCTAAGGCACGCGAAAAAAAAAATACACAAAAACCCTAGCGCAGTCACACGTCTTACATGTTAAGAAAGGGAAACTTACCTTTTAGTGAGTCGACGGCACGTCTCGCGATGGTTCCGAGCGGTTAGAGCGACGTGATGATAGAAATACAATGATACTGAGATGATGATGACAGACGAGGAAAGCGTAGGCCGCTACGGCCTAAGAACAGTCCGAAAGTGATTCGCAGGCACCCTTACGGGCGTTTTGCTGTAATTCGTCACGGGACCAGCATCTTGCTTGAAGTTGCGCTAAGTGCAGCGCGTGTTAGCGCCCTTGCGTGGCGGCTGAGCCGGCTTAACGCCGGTAGTGGACCTAGAGGGTCAGCTGGCGGTGGCGTATGCCGTCAGCTGGCTCACCGGAAGGGGCGTCGACCGCATGCTGCACGCGGGACGCGGAGTGAACACAGAAAAGAGGTCACGACACACGCACCTGATTGACTGAGCCTGCTGACCGAGCCACTTAGGGTTAAGAGAGATTGAAAGGACCGCGGCAATGGGCATGAGGCCGCCGCTAGTCTGCGCCGAGGATGTCGTTGTTAGCGCAAGTAACGGACAGCATGTATGCGTAGCGAATCTTAGAGAGGGCGCCTTAAGGCGTGTTAAGCGCACCTTAGGATGTTATACTTAGCGTGTAGCGCCTAGTTGGTAGCGTTGAAGCTAAAGGATGGTATTTTAGCGCCTGAAACTGGAGTTTTAGCTGAAAAACTTAGAAAATATGCCTAGATGTTGGATTTGAAGGCTAGATATGGTGTCTTAGCGCCTATTGAGCGTTCTACGTCCTGATGAAGAGATGACGACTTTTGGCGCTGCGCTTTGGTTGAGTGCGCGCTGGCGATGATGCTGAGGGAGAGTCCTGGTGAGATGGAGGTTGATGAGAGTCCTGCGGCAGTGTTCTAAGAGAGTCCTGCGGCGGCGCATAAGTTGTCGCTGCGCGGATTTCTAGCGGATATAAGTGCGAAATAGATCGAGTTAAGCTCTTTCCGCTGGCCGTTCGGACTTCTGCTGCCCGAACCACTCCGTCCTTTCCTGAAAGAAGTGAAACAACCAAACCGTAATTCCATTGTCCTCGTGGTAGTTTCTCGTCCGCGATCAGAACGACGTCTCCGGGCTGTGGAGCGAGTGCAGCCGACCTTGGTTGTTTCGTGCGAGCTTGGTGACGTTCTCGCAAGGCTGCAAGATAGTCGGAGTGCCATAGTTCCCAGAAGTGATCTAAAACAGACAAGCTCTCCTTGTACCACTGGGAAAGATTATGTGTGGCATCATAGATGTCGTCCATTTGAGATGGTAAGAGTGGTATTTGCAGATCTACCTGAGGACTCAGAAAGTCGATAGGCCTTAAAATATGGACGAATATTTCCCGTTCCCTGTAAGGTGTTATGGGACGGCAATTTAGCGTGGCCTCGACTTCTATGACGACCGTCTGGAGTTGGTTTAACGGTAAAATGGTACGACCGATAGATTTTTTGTAGGCTGACTTAAACAGACCGACGAAACGCTCGTAGAAGCCACCTTTCCATGGCGACAGCGGGGTGATAAACTTCCAGTTGATTTTCTGCGTGGAGCAGAAACTGGAGATGCTGCGCCACGAGGTTGGAGAGTAGATGAGCGATGCGATAGCGGTCTCTGCACTACGAAACGTGGTCGAGTTGTCGCTGTAGACGATACTTGGCGCACCCCTACGCGCTATGAACCGGCGAAACGCTAAAAGAAATTCTTGCGTAGTAAGGTCGAGTACGACCTCAAGGTGAACTGCGCGTGTTGTCATGCACGTTATGAGGCAGATCCAAACCTTGGCAGAGATGGTACCCGTGCACGCGTGAGGACCGATATAATCGAGTCCGATGTTTTGAAAGGGTCTTGCGCGTTTTGCCCTCTCTGGAGGGAGAGGAGGCACTTGAGGATACCGATAAGGTCTGCCGTTGTTTTTGCGGCATGTAACGCAGGTACGCAGGGTTTTAGCGACACAAACCCGTATGGATGGAATATAGAAACGGGTACGCAAGTTAGCGATGGTATGGTATACGCCGGAGTGATGGTTTTTGAGATGGTAATGCAGCACTAAGAGGTGTGATAGCCGATGTTGTGGCAGTATTAGGATTGGAGCTGTTTCTAGAGGCCCGATCCGGTACGGACAGCGAATGAGATGGTCGGGTGCTCGTCTGGCGTTGAACGTCGCGAGCTGTAAGCGGTGTAGCTCTTGTTCACCTTCGCGCTAAGATGAGCTGTTTTTCCGCTGCTTTGACGTCCGACGGCTGTACCGTACCTGAAGGGGACACTGAAACTACTGCGGGCAGTTTTGTTTGCATTACTGTTCGAAGATATGGAGGAAGCCGATCTAGGATCTGACGGCGGATGAATTTGGGAACGTACGCCGTGATTCTGATCAGCTTGAGGTAGTTGTTAGTAATAGAGAATGGTAAGGCCGATTGAAAAATGCCTTTAATGATTGAATTGACGCTGGAATACTCCAACTGCGCGTCGACCTTGTCCTGCGGGAGGACTTTGAAGTCGATGTTAGCATGCGGCCACAGGTCCGGAGGAGCAGTTAAAAAGGATGGACCGCTCCACCACATGTGGTTGTGGGCTTCCTTTGTGGCAAGACCGCGAGTGGCGCAGTCTGCCGGATTGTCCTCGGAAGCAACATAATGGAAGCGGACTGAGATGTTTTATGCCGCTAGCGCAGTCACAGCGTCGCGAATGGCTGTTACGCGATTTTGGACGAATACTTTAAGGGTTTTGGTGGTATGTACCCAGTGTAACGCGATAAGCGAGTCTGAAAAGATGTGAACCGCAGATATTGGAAGACAAAGCTGCCCAACAAGGTATTGTGCCAAGTTAACGCTAACAAGCGTAGCCAGTAGTTCCGATCGTGGAACGGTGAGCGGTTTGATGGTGTTTAGACGCGATTTGGCCATTAGCAGTGTAGAAAACGCGGATGTTGAGCTGCGACAGAGTAGATATGCGCAGCACGCGTATAACCGTTTGGAGGCGTCTCCGAACACGCAAAGCTGGTATGAGCACTGTGGCGTTGGCGCTGACAATATGGACCGTGGTAAGGGTGGAATTGAACCACGAAGATTAGCAAGAAGATGGCACCATTGCTGCTGTTGCGCTTGTATTAAGGGCGTATCCCAACCACAATCTTCAGCCCACAAGTCCTGTATGAAGACTTTAAGTGGTGCTAAGAAAGGAGTTAGGAACCCTAGAGGATCGTATGTTGACGCTAAAGCGCGTAAAGCAGTTCGCTTGCTATTAACCGCGATTTGTGTGGTTTTGATGGGAATAACCAACGTGTCCCTTACGGGATGCCATTTGAGTCCCAGCAGAGTGGCATTGGCTGGGTCAACAGCGCGGTCTGTGTCGGCGATGGCAGCGTTGACAGTTGACGAATTACACAAGAACTCTATAAGGTTCATGTGCATCTTATTGAAGATGGTTTTGGCTGTAGCGTATTTTTGGATGGCTTCTTCGTGCAAGGACGCACCCAAGACGACGTTATCCACATATGTGTTATGTAGGATTTCGCCCCCGAGGGGCGAAGACTCCCTACGAAGATAGTATTGGATGGAAGCCGCCAAAAAATGGTGATGCGTTAATGCCGAAAGGTATGCGGGTGAACCGAAGGATGCGCAGGTTTGATGGAGATGGTGGTAAATATGGGTCTTTGAGCCAGAGGAAACGCGTTGCGTCACGCTGTGATGTTTGAAGCCGGATTTGATGGAAAGCTTTCTCTACATCAGCTATCAGAAGATAGCGATGTAGGCGTGAACGCAAAACGATACCGATCAGCTCTGGTAACAGAGTAGGACCCTGATAGAGACAGTCATTAAGACTGACTGCGCCCTTCGTTTTGGAAGAAGCGTCGAACACGACTCGTAATTTGGTCGTGGCTGATGACTCTTTGTGGACGGCCTGGTGTGGAATGTAATAAACGCGTGGACCGTCATACGTAAATTCATCGACGTCTTCAACAAACCCAGCTGAAATGTGTTCATCGATGACCTTGATGTACTGTTGCCAGGCTTTGGTCTGGCTTAAACGCTGAAATTGGTTTAAGAGTCTACAGTATGTTAAGTTTTTGTTGTTTTTAAGAGGATGATCCTCCTTCCACGGAAACTGAACATAAAGATGACCTTTCACGAGTTTAGAAGTACTATTGAAATTGTCTAGGATGCGTTTTTCGAGTCCACGGTCTACGGATGGATCATGGTCGTCGGTGATGCCTAATGCATCAAGCGACCAGAGTCTCTGGATCGCGTCTTCGTCTCGCTCTGATGACGTGAGCCCTGATGCGGAGTCGACGAGCTCCGCTGGTTCTTCCAAAAAACCGAATTGCCTGAAACAACGGTGCCGAAGCGAGTATGGCTTAAGACCATACCCAGACAAATTGGTGCCTCTGGGGAGATGACGTCCCAGTAATAGTCGATCCCGATAAGGATATCGGGAACGACAGAACCGTCTCGACATAATGGTGTGGTAAATCCGTGATCGTGGATGAAGTCGAGGTCTTCCTGAGGAAGACATGGCGGATGTTGAGCCAGGGTAATGACTTTTTTGGTCGTGAGTTCTAGTCTGAACTCTTTGTCGAGAGAATCGACAAGAGTAATCTCTGCAATGCCTGAAAGTTCAGAGGTGGTTTCACCACCGAAGATGACGTAAGTACGAAGTTCGTTGTCAGTAATTTTGAGGCCTAAACGTCGAGCTGAACTTGCTGAAATGAAACTGTTTTGGGCGCCTGAATCGAGTAGAAGAATAACATCCTCGAAACGGGCGGTGTTACGGTTATAAGTTTTGGCTTTGGTAAGCATTAAAGAAGCTGGATTACGTTTGTTAATTGAAAAGATGTTGGCTGATTTGCACAAATGTAGAACCTTTTCCGCCTCAGCCTCAGACTCGGAAGCATGATAGTGAGATGGATAAGGAGATGGACTACGGCGTTTTGGCGAATTTGGGCGCTCCTTGACGGGAGAACGAAACGAAACGCGCGATGGAGAGCGCGGTTGAACGTTACTGTTTTTACGGCTACGAAGTAGCCTGTTGGAACTGTTTCGACCAAATGATGGTGATCTTGACTCACCACTGCTTGAGCGGTAACGTCGTGAATGACGGTCGTCGCGTGATGAACTTCGCGACGAGTACCTTGCCGGCGATCGATGCCTATAGCGGTCGCGAGTGCGTCGTTCTTGACTTCGGCTGCGTCGTTCTTTGACGGAAGCGCTATTGGATCTGTTTCGTCGCTCTGCTCTCCTGCAGAGGAGACGATGGTGGTCCCCTCCGCAAAGAGGACAAGCGCGATACACACAAGAACGAGGTATGACCATGACGTAAGCACTTCCAGCAAAGATTACGCATACGCACGATGTTACGTCGAAGTTGATACGGAGCATCTAAAGTACAACGCGTAGAGCGATGATATTCAGAGCTGCAGAAGCAGCACGTATTTGGCTCGGTATCAGTACGCGTTGAGGACCGCGATGGCTTACGTGTTAAGTGCGACATGTTTACCGCAAAGTGACGACCAAGTGTTGTTGAGTTTTCATACCTTTCCTTAGATATGATGATATGGTCGAGTTTGCGCATAATTTGGTCTAGATCGAATTGCGAGTTGCTTTGATATTTGAGTTCGTGCAACTTCTCGCGTATTGTATCTGGAAACTTGCTCTTGACTAAGTCAAGAAGCGGTAGTACCGTACGGAAGTCTTCGTGCCTACGAAGACCATGTAGTATTGCCGTAAGGCGAGACCAGATGCGACGAAGTTCAGGACCCATGTTGCCTACTTGAGGAAGTTGTTGGAGCTGCACGTGTAGAGCGGCACGCGTCGTATGAGGGCAGTCGTACCGCCTTTTAAGTGCTCTCACCAACTCGAACTAGTTGTTATCAGCAGGGTCCACATCGTCTAGCACCATTAAGGCGTCGCCAGTTAAAAGACTTTGCAAATGCAAGTACTTTTTCAACGGTGGAATGCTGGGATTGTTGTGCACAGCCAGCTGAAACGCGCCCCAGAAGCGTTGGAACTGAGTAATGTCGCCGTCGAATGGCTTTAGCTTATACTTGCTAAGCTGGATGGTAGTACAGTATGGCAGCTGCGGCGGTGGAATTGCTGTAGCCGCTCGGATGGTAGGATTAAGCGAAAGCTGCGCTTGTACAGGCGACTGAGAGGCAGTGAGAATTTGCTGCTGGCTCGTATGCGAGGCAGTGGTCTCGAGCGAAGCTGAAGCCTCTGTGCCAGCGTTGGAGCCATGCGTCATTTCAGAGGGTTGCGCTAAGCGACAACGCTCGATCAGCAGCTGCACTTCATCGCGGCTATGGTTCAGCGTACTAAGGATTGACTCTGCCTCGACCACTGTGTCGTTTACGGGCGTTTCTTGCATATAGTTTTCGTACGCCGCATTATCTGCTTCTTGATCAGCAGACGCCTCGACTGTGGAAAGGAACACTTGACGTCGCTCTTGCACCGTACGGATGGCGCATGTTAGGTCCGCAATGGCCGCCTGGATGTTAAGGCGGCGCGTGTCGAGCATTTGGGGCTGATTACTGTCGCTTGCATCTACAGGTGTTATAAGAGATGCATGGATTTTACCTTTGGCGACAGCTAGAGCCGTAAACGCCTTGGTCAGGTTGGCCTTGCAGGTTGTGATTGATGGCATTGTTAGCGTGGGTGTATTGAGCGTTAATGACAGGAGGTGGTACTGTCGGTACCCGAGTCTAAAACAAACAAACTAAGAGTGGACTACCCTGAGGGAGGACTCTGGCCAGGAGCCTCCCCCGCCGAAAGCACGGTCATACGAAGCAAGCGATACGTAAGCGCACGACTGCAAGTTGTGACATGTGTAGACATGGAAGGTGAATGGTGTTGAAAATGGAATATGAGGGCTTGGTGTATGGGTGTGCGAGTGTGAAACGAGATAACTGAACAGGAGGGCCCCACGACACGGCGCCTCCTAGCTAAGGCCAAGGACCAAGAGAAGTTGCGCTCGGAGTACACCGGCGGCAGGTCTGCACCGTATAACGCCGCTAAGGTAACGTACCAGACAACCGTCAGTAAGCTGATTCTGCTCGAGCCCTGACCAGTTGTTTTACCTGGGGAATCCCGGTGTCATGTCCGTTAGCATGCTTCTTTGACACTGCGACTTGGTCCTTGAGGGGTTTCCTAGCAGCTTTTGGCTGCTCTCTACTCCTTCTTTCCGCGCGGCGTAGCACTTGTGCCTCGACTTATCACGGCTGTCCCTGCGTCGGCTGCTGCCACTCGAGGCTCCGCAGGTAAGAGGACACGGCTACAAAAAGTGAGGAAGGCAGTACCCCAGTTATAGCGTACGCCGCACACATCAGCTTCTCCTGTACTCGCTAATCCAGCCTCCCACTCGCATCGTGCGTGGCTTGAGCTCAGCTCAGTAGCTTGCGAGCGGATGGAAGGTTCGATCACAAAGGCCCCCCGTGGGTTTCCCCACGAAGAACCTCGGTCCGATGCACCATGTCGTGACGCGGGTGGTCGATCCCCCCGTCGAAGCATCGGCGGAGAGGGGGACGCCACCCACGCCCCGGCTTGGAGCCCTTCTGGATCCGCCGCTCGCTAAGGTTGCCCGCCCTAAGACCACGCGGTTATGTTGCCCATAGGCCCTAAGCGGATCCACTACGCCACGGTGTTAAGGCTTGATCCATTCCCACACACTTTCATGATACACCTTGCAGTGAGCACTGGACTCAAGGCTTGAACCAGGGTTACCCCCTAGGTCGAGGCGTCCCCCGACTTCGGACGGTCCCCCTGGCTTTTAAACTGGCTCACACTCTTGCATACTTTGACCAGGCGTGGAACCGACAGACCAGTTTAGTTGAACAGACTAACTATTAATATTATAAGTTTATGAAAGTCTAAGCTACTTGTCTAAGAATACATAACGATTACAAAAGACCTACGAGTTAGGGAAGACCGCACCCAAGGGTTAAGCAAGCCGACAACCCGCCGGCCATGGCCGGCCCGGTCCCCGTGGCGTGTGCCAAGTCGGGGACTCCGGGGCCGGTCAGCGGGCCGGCGTTACCTGGTGGACTCCGAGGATGACGAGACGACGGGCGTTGGAGGCGGAACTCACGATGGACTGCGGACGCTTCAAGTTGTAGATGGCACCTCGTCGGACTAAGCTGGCTGGTCCTCGACGATCCATGGGATAAGCTAGGCCCCGACAGTAGCTGGACATCCTGGCGGACGACGACGGATGGCTGGCGACGATGACGACCGAGGCACGACCGCTCAGCAGGAGCGGCATGCCGACGACTGACTGCTAAGCCGGCTAGAGCGCTCAGGGGCACGCTCCCCCTGCGTCTCTAGCCGCTTCCAGAAGCTTCCTTGCGGCGGCGACACGTGGAGACACGTGTAGACAGGTATCGACGCGTCGATCGACGCGCGTTGACCTGTTGACCCCCGCGACGACCGTATTGTCGTACGGAAGTCACGACACCCGGAGTTTCCTCCCTTGTCCAATCCGGAAGCAGATAAAAAACGGATCTGTAATCAAAACAAGGAGATAAGACTGCATTAACCTTCGCTGTATGTAGCAGCTCGCCGTAGCTGTAGCGAAATTGGCGCCGGACCTACATGGGAAATCTAAGACACCGATTTTCTCGTTAGGTTGCCACTACAATTCACTGCGAAATATGCTATCAACATAAAAGTGTAGGGAAATGCTCTCTTCTCTTAGTAAATCTAACAGCCTCTGGTGAACACAACCACACGGAAACGTTACTTAAGAACTTAGAAAGACAAATAAGTCCTAACAGCTGCCTACACGATATCCGCAGAAGTAAAAGTACAGCATTTCGGGGAGAGAGATCAGCTCCTCGCCTCGTACGCGCTCGTCGGTGACCTGAAATTGGATATAACAACCGATACGAAGCAAAAAAATCAAGGAAAGAGCAGAAAAGCACGACAAAATAAGAAAAAGAGAGACGAGCGCTGAAAATAATCAGCTGATCGGCGTTATCGACCGCCGAGTTTAAAGGACGCGCTCGGCTCCATTCTCGGATTCTCGCCGCGAAAGGCTAGAGCGCAGACAACTCTGCCAGCAACAATGCGGCGCTCGCAGCAATAATCTCCTCTACAATTACTGCCGCTGCCGCTTTCGCGGCGCCGCGCCTGCCGCAACTGCGACGCATCCGCGGCAAGGTGGACGCGGCGAGATCTGCCGCGTACGGCGACCTCTACGTCCCTGCCCTATGCTTAAAGATAGGGCTGCCGCGTTGCAGCAAAAGTGTGCGGAGGCCGTAACTGATGTTAGATCACTCGACCGCTCTCGCTGTGAGTGATGACACGTATCTCACTTAGATTAGATCACTCGACGAACAAACTCTTTTATATATAGGTGGAGAGTGGTGATATCCAGATTGTGGATTATGCTGAGCGAGCGCATGTCGATTTCACCACATCCTGATGGCTACAATGGTCACCATGCCGTGACCTGTCCACCCTTCCTTGTCACGATGTCTCTTGCCTATCATTTAGGTATATGTTATACTTCGGCGACGCTGCAGTCGGCGAAGTACAATACTCACCATAAGGACTGGAAAAAGGGGTGGTAGGCGCGTCATCCGCGTTCTTTCTGTTCTTTTGCCGTTGCCGCCTTGGTTTTCATCCATTTTGAAAAATTCGCATACCTTCGTGATCCCCTCGGCGAGTTTAACCCAATTCCATAAAAATGTTTTCGCTATTTAATTTTGGCCACAACTTTTTCTTATAGCGCCAGGAGATACTCATTAACGAGTGACGTCTCCACTAATTGCGCCAAAAGGATATTTGGCAGTAGGCGGATACCAAATTTACTGGCGAAGTGATTGATAATAAGCGATCCTCAAAAAGAAAATACTACAGACTAGGAGGTTTGTATAGATGAAATACGGTGAAATCAATCCCTATTTCGAACGCGCCATGCATTCTGCATCAACGAGGTAACGTGGAGGCGATTTAGATGTGTACTTCGCACACACAGTGACTTTCGGTTGCTGCCTATGGGCAAGTCAGTGCATTATCCTTCTTAAAATTGTACAAGTATAGCAAAATTAAGTGATTCCGGAACAATCAAGGAATTGACACGCCAGATTTGCCCCACCGTCAATCGAAAAAATTACATCTATAGAATCTTTCTAATTGACTAAAAATAAGCAATTTTGTAAGGAAATTTGGTTAAGCGATGTATATGCATGTAAAAAATTTGTTTGGCTTAGACATCCAAGTAATTGAGAACAATCTGAGGTCTAACATGGTCCCAGTTTTGCCTAAGAATTATCGGAAATGGGAGTTCAATTGCACGAGTGGTAATTTACCAAAGTGTTTAAAGAAAGCAATCATGGTAAAATTGTACGAAAGCTAGCAGCTACCAAAGTTGTCTGCAAAACCAACAGTTGAGAGGAAACATCATTTTCACCAAATTAAATGGGGGTTGGATTCGTCGTCTCGAGGAGGACAGGCCACAGAATGAGAGCTGCACGAAAACTCTGCTCCACCTTCCATCTGTAGCATTCCCGGCTTAGTGTACGCGCTGCAACCCATGCAATCGAGCGGTCAAACTTCACTGAAAACGCGAAATAGCCCCAACGCAGGAATGTTGGTCTAGAATTGGGAGATTTCTCTACCAGCGGATTCGCCTATCAGTTCTGGGTCGCATACTGTCGGAATCTACCGTTTACCTATATTTCAGCCGATTTTTCAATTTTGAGCTAACTCGCTGTGGACTGTGGAGTGTGGCCTGTGCACGATTAGGGCGAGCACAGCTCTACAGGAGGGTCGTGACCTCACGCAACGCCTTGATGTCTAATGCCGCCCAGAAACCATCTTCACACCTATGAAGGGCCACCACGCAGCTCGATACCATATCGATCTTCTCTAAACATCAGCATGATTGGCTTTCATTTATCAAAACTATCCCTCAATATTAGCAAGCTTTTGAATGAGTCGTGGCATTGCATCTTATTTGACTTCGCTTTTAATCCTTGAAATTTCTTGAAATCTTTGCTTAAAAGAGCAAAAATTTAAATTGCGCATTTCGGAATCTTGCTGCTTAGACAAGTACCTTCCCTCATCAAAAAACTTCAAGTTATACGAAAACCTAAAGTCCTTCTGTTTCTAGACAGAAATCCAGACAAAGCGTGATCTCAGAAGAGAGCATCTCGGAGCATAACTGTGCGTCAGGAATGAATATGACGAATGACACGAAACAACATATTAAACACTGCCCTGTTCATCGGCACGCTTTCGCGAATCATTGTGTATGCCTAATTCGTGTAGAAATTGCTTACACGTCCCGAGAAAGAAAGTAGAACTAGAATACATCTCCTGAAAAGATTGATTACTACTGTCCTTCTTCTTTATTCTTCTATTACGCCGGACCAAAGGTTTCTGCCGTTTGGTTATTCGAATGGGGATGAAATGAGGTACAGATCCTTAAAATAACGAAACACCTTGCTGACAATTGGGGATCGTTAAGAAGAATAAGCAAAAGAAAGTCAGAATTCACTTTTCCATAATTTAACATAAGGTTGGAGGAATAAAGCCTGTTGGGCCCAACCGCTTACTTTAACAAAAAACAAAATGTTCGCTTACTGCTAGTCTCAAATTAGCCATATGGATGGAGCCACACACATAAGTCAGTGGCACCCAATTAGATTTTTTATGGATTTCACCTGTTTAACCAGAAGAATTGAACATAAGGAGCATTTTTTTAAAGAGCAGTTTCTATTAACAGTTCACTATAACCATTAGGGTGGAGCGGTTTGCAAGAAAATAGGAATGAATTGCTCTTCAGTAACCACTTCGAAGCTACTTGGTCAATCTAAAAGGATATTTTTTCATTCTTAGAGCGTAATGATTTATTGTCGGTATACAGGGGATGGTTTAAAAACCAATAAGTAGGCTACAAGGTTAAATACGAATATACTGATAAGATTCCAAGAACAAAGCAGAAGCGAAAATCTTTTGAAAATATGTCCTGCTCAATATAGAGTCCATACCCATCCGGTAAGCACCTCCAAATAAAACGTCATTAAATTCATTCACCCAAAAGTTGTAGGGGTTGAATTTGACATTGGAAATTTTATGCTTTTCCTTATTATAATACATAACTCTTTCACTACATTATTTTACTAGATTTCTTGAAAAGCGTTCATAGGAGTAATCTCACCTGGTACAGAAGGAAATTCGAAAAATATTCGGTTTCCGACATTTCATGGCATCTAGTTGTCAAACTGTGCACAATTAGAGAATTTCCACCAATAAGTTTTCTGAAGGATATACACAAAATTTGTAAATTTTTATATGAAAAAATAGTGAGCGTGGTGGGCAATTGGAAGAGGTTACGGCTGTCGCATGCACTAAATCCCGGTTCCTGCATAGGATTTCTCACCCAGGACAAGCAAGACTTCCATCTCTGAGGAAGTGGTGAAATGCTTTCTTCTGGGAAGGACAAAAAGTGACTTGTCCATCGACTGGCCACCCCAAGTCATTGTGTAGGCCAAATATACATTCAAATTCCTCCACGCCATTCCGTAGTAGGATTCGTGGAGCATCGCAGTATGGATTGATTAGCGTCGTGAAAATACTGATTCTGCCTGAAGTTACGATCATTTGAATTCAGCAGACGAAGACGATGGAGACTTCCGGTTCGATATAGACATTTCTCTAAGCAGCAGCATACCGAAATGCGTGACTTGATTTTTTATGCAAGGATTCCAGAAAAATTACGATCAGGTTTAGAAAGTGCAAGTTAATGATAAAATCGAGATCAAATAAGATGCATTCCCACGCCTCATTCAATGGCGTTCAAAAGCTGGCTAATAGATGTGAAGATGGTTTCTGGGCGGCATTAGACATCAATGCGTTGCGTGAGGTCAGGACCCTCCTGTAGAGCTGTTCTCGCCCTAACCGTGCCCTAATCGTGGCAGAGGCCACACTTCACAGTCAAGCGAGCTAGCTCAAAATTGAACAACGGCTAAAATATAGGTGGACAATAGATTCCGACAGTATGCGACTCAGAACTGATAGGCGAATCCGGTGGTAGAGAAATCTCCCAATTCTAGGCGAACATTTCTGGCTGACATTGCGTTGGGGTCATTTTGTGTTTTCAATGAAGTTTGACCGCTCGATTACATGGGTTGCAGAGCCTACACCAAGCCGGGAATGCCACAAATGGAAGGACACAGAGATTTCGTGCAGATTTTATTCTGTGGCCTGTCCCCTTCAGGACGACACTCTAACGTCCATTTAATTTGGCGAAAATGATGTTTCTTCTCAACAGCTGGTTCTGCAGACAACTTTGGCAGCTGCTAGCTTTCGGACAGTTTTACCATGATTGCTTTCTTTAAACACTGTGGTGAACTATCATTCGTGCAATTGAACTCCGATTTCCGATAGTTCTTAGGCAGAACTGGGGCCATGTTAGACCTCCCAAAATTAGATTGTTTTCAATTACTTGGATGTCTAACCCGAACAATTTTTTTTACAGAAAACTGCATAATCATCATCGCTGTCTTTGTCAGCTTCAAAACCTACACATCGTTTAACCTAAATTTCATTCCAAAATTGCTTATTTTAGTCAATTAGAAAGATTCTATAATTAATTTTAATTTTCTCGATTGACGGTAGGCAAATCTGGTGTGTCAATTCCTTGATTGTTCCGGAATCACTTGATTTTGCTATACTTGTACAATTTTAAGAAGATAATGTACGCTGACTTGCCCATCTGCAGTCACCGAAAGTCATTGTGTGTGCGAAGTACACATCTAAATCGCCTCCACGATTCCTCGTCGGTGAATGCATGACGCGTTCGAAGTAGGGATTGATTTCAGCGTATTTCATCTATACAATCCTCCTAGTCTGTAGAATTTTCTCCTTGAGGATCGCTTATTATCAGTCATGTTACCAGTAAATTTGGTATTCGACCACTGCACAATATCCTTTGGGTGCAATTAGTGGAGACGTCCCTCGTTAATGAGTATTCCCTGGCGCTTTAAGAAAAAGTTGTGGCCAAAATTAAATAGCGAAAACATTTTTATGGCATTGGGTTAGCCTCGCTGGGGGATCACAAAGGTACGCGAACTTTTCAAAATGGATGAAAACCAAGGCGGCTATGGCAAAAGAACAGAAAGAACGCGGATAACGCACCTGTTACGTCCTTTTTCCAATCCTTATGGTGGGTATTGTATAACACAGGGCTTATGTAGTCCCTCTTCATGCTCTAAATTTCAGGTGCCGGATTCATAAACTACTTACGTAACTTTAAAAAGAATTGTGAGGGAAAAGCTCAAATAACGCTAATCAGCGGCTTACCAAGCGATATGGTAAGAGATAAGCCGCATTCTCTAAGCTTTTCCCCTACAATTCTCCGTTAGGCCTATGTCATATCATCGCTCACCCCGAGCGAAGACAAATGATAGCCTCCCATATCGACTCATCGCTTCGCGCGATCGATATGGGAGCTTATTAGGTTTCGCTCGAGGTGAACGGTGGTATGACATAGGATTTAAGGTTACGTAAGTCGATTATTAATCCGGCCCTAGGTAGCCATCTGTAAGAGGGGCAGAGGAGTTTGTTTCGACCCATCTCCTCAGGCCAATGGCGGTCTCTTCTCGTCCATCCTCTGCAGAACATTTCCTTCGCTGTGCGATTCCTACTATCCTACTATATATAAGCGAGAACGGTCGTTTGTCTGTGGGTGAGTTTGTGTGTGTGTTTGTTTGCACAGAAGTGCTGGGGGAGTGTGTTGGGAGGAAGTGTGGGGAAGGGGGGGGGGAGGAGGGGTCCAGTGAAGATGGGACCGGTGAGGAAGGGACCAGTAATGGGGACCGGTGAAGGGGGGGGGGGGGGGCTGGGGGAAGTGGTCCAGTGAAGGGTGGATCGGTGAAGCAGGGGGAGGTGTCCAGTGAAAGGGGGACGGTAGAATGTTGACCAGTGAAGAGGGGACTAGGTGAAGGGGGGACCGCTGAGGAAGGGACCAGCAATGGGCACCGGTGAGGTAGTGGGGGGGGAAGGGGCCAGTGAAGGGGACCGGAAAAGGGTTGATGAGTTAAAAGGGGACCAGTGAGGGTGGAACCAGTAATGGGGATCGGTGAAGGATAGGATAACCAGCGAAGAGGGGACAAAGGGGGTCCAGTGAAGGTGGTTGCAGTAGTAGGAACCGACGAAGGGGAGGGGGACCAGTGAAGGGTTAACCGGAAATGGGCTGACAATAAAGGGAAACCAGTGATAAGGGACCAGTTAAAGGGGGTCCAGTGAAAGTGGTGGGCCTGCTTTGTCCTATTCCGCTATACCATTCTATATAGCAAAACCAGTTTTTTAATGAATGAGAGAAAGCCTAAAGAGGAGAAGAAGACGTTCGGGTGTTCTATACTCCGGGTTTGGGGCGAAGCCCCAACCAGACGTTTGGCGGCCGGCAGGCCGTTGAACGTCTGGTGTATATATAAAGGAGTTAGCGGTTGGCCGTCCGTCCGTCTGTCCGTCCGTTCGTCATGACATGCCAGCGACGTCGTGCAACAGGCGCTCGGATTCAAAAGGCATGTCAGCGATGTCGCGCATTGGGTGTTTTGGTTCAGAAGAGGTGTCAACGATGTCGCGTAATGGATGTCTGGGGTCAGAAGACATGTTATCGATGTCATACAAGGGGTGTCTGGGCTCAGGAGAGGTACTACGGATTTCATGCAAGGGGTGTCTCGATTTAGAAGAGGTGTCACCAATGTCATACAGGTGGTGTCTGGGTTCAGAAGAGGTGTCACCTATGTCGCGCAAGGGGTTTCCGGATTCCGAACACGTGTAATGGGAGACCACTAAAGAGGAGACCAGCAAGAGAGGGTCCAGTGAAGGGTGAGAGGACCAGCGAGTGAAGGGTGGAAGGAACAGCGAGGGGAGGGGGGGGAAGGAGTACCAGTAAATGTAGAACCTTTAGTGGGAGCCAGTGACGGGAGACCAATAAAGATTACCACTAAGGTTGGGGTTTGGGGGGGGGGAGGGTAGTAAGGGGGGAAGCGAACGAGAACCAGTGAAGTGGAAAAGTTCTGTGGAGGGGGAGCCGGTAAAGGGGGACCATTAAAGGAGGACCAGTGAAGAGAGGCCCAGTGAAAGTAGGATCAGTAATTGCAGCTAGTGAATGGAAGGGATCAGTGAAGGTGAGACCAGTAAAGGGGGAACTGCGAAGGGAGGTGGGGGCAGTAAAGGAGGGACCATTAATGGGGACCAGTGAAGGGGACAATAAAGGGTACCACTTAGGTAAGCGGAGGAAGTAAGAGGAAGGCAAAAGGGGGACAGTGAATGGGAACCAGTGAAGTGGGAAGATCCTCTGAAGGGGGGGGGGGACCGATAAAGGAGAACCAGTAAAGGTGGACCAGTAATAGGAAGGGGATCAGTGGAAGGAACCTGTAAAGACGAACCAGTACTTTTTCTCACTATCGCCCAACGTGTATGTGACAGGAACATCGTACAACGTTGTCTAGAACAAGAGATGTGCCACAGATCAAACATTGCGAAGCATGCGTTGTATTTTCAGGTGACCTTTGAAGGGCAGCGGGAGCGTGTACATGCCTCTCACTCTCACTACTGACTGATGCTCACTACATTTTTCTGCCTGTCTCTGCCTGCACATTGGTATGGGGTATTGTGTATTATCGGGGGGGGGGGGGGGGGGGGTAGGGAGAATGGCTTCGGGAATCGGAGGATTATTATTGCTGTCGGATATTTAGCGACAAGATCACAAGATTATTCAAGATTATTCTTACAAGATTATCACAATCTGTTCCCCACCACGTAGAGAATCTGTACTTCGGAGAATAAATAGGCGTAAGTGCGATAGAGGGTGGATAATCTTCACAGTAGCAGTTTTCAAGATTGTGCCCTACTGTCCCGCTTTCCTCTGGGACCGGTTTTTCAGTGTATATAGTACTATCTAATTTTTCTAGCTTCTGGTGTCTGTATATGTTCCATGCTATATAACTGGATAGAGCTAATAACCCATTCCCATTGTGCCGTTAATAGAGAAGGCATTACAACCCGACCAACTGTGGCGGACTCCGTTCCTCCACGTGGTGCCACTGGAAACTGCTCGCTATGCGAGCTAAGTTAAGCATGGACACTCGATTGCAGGTGACAGGCGGACCTATGAAGATTCCATCTCACACCACATGGCGTTATTTGTTTGTCGAGATAATGCTACGGCGTCCGTGGGAGCCAGAGCGCACTCGCAAAGCCCGGGACTGTGAGAAGTATGCGAAGGTCCCTGATACGAGTACGGCATAGGGGGAACTGAGCTAGTCTAAAAGATCCCGTAACGTCAGCAGAAACCGAGTTACTATGCTCAATGTGGGTACGTTGACGGGCCGCTCGTACGAGTTGGTAGAAGCACTGGAGCGAAGACGAATCGACTTATGTGCGGCACAGGAGACAAGGTGGTCCTGTTGCAAGTCGAGGGACATAAGCCGAGGCTTTGAGGCCATTCTGTTTGGCAATCTCTGGACCACCAACGGTGTTTTTGTGATTGTCTCCGCACGTTTTCGAGATGCGATTGCAAGCGTGGAACGTTTCAGTGATCGTTTGATAAAGGTCGTTGTCGCTGCTGAACAGCCAATGTATCATGTCTTCTCTGCGTACGCTCCGCAAGCAGGCTGTTCCGTGTGAGCCAAGGACGAGTTTTGGACCCTGCCTGATGAGAAAACAACAGAGGTGTCGCCAGAAGACGCTGTTGTTGTCGCAGGTGATCTCAACGGCACGTTGGGACTGCGAAAGGTTGTTACAGCTGTCATGGCGGCTTCCGTTATGAGGCACGCAACGCTGATGGTGAACGAGTTCTCGAGTATGCGGACTCGCATAATCTCACCATCTCGAACACAATGTTGAAACGCGTGACTCCCATCTCGTCTCTTTCTATAGCGGAATACCAAGACACAGATTGATTTTATCCTTGTCAAGCATAGCGATCGAAGGGTGGTCAAAACGCGAAGGTTGTGCAATACTAGGTTGCCGCCACGCAGCTTTGTTCGCTGATTTGCACACTTAAGTTCGCCCTTCCGAGACTGAGGCAGATCGAGCATGCGGTCTAGGAAGGATCATATGGTGCGGATGAAAGAGAGCGACGCAGCTATTGTTGTTCGTTATCAGTCGCCGACGGTTACCACTGTTGAGGAGACATGGAAACTTGCAACCGTTTCGGTACTACAAGCTGCATGTTCCGAACTGGGCACGATGAAGCCCGGACGGTGTATGATCGAGGAGCAGATTTGGCTGTGGGCTGATGACGTCAAGGAAAGAAGATATCAAAGAGAAGAAAAGACTATATCACTATTTTCTCAATACAGTCGACAGTTGGCGTATATACCAAGAGGCGAAGAGGGCAGCTAAGAAGGCTGCTGCCTTTGCCGTTCTCATTATGATTATGTCAATGAAAAACTCGAGACGCGCGATGGTGAAGGACCACGTTATCGGCTTGCAAAAGCACGCCATCGACAGAGCGAGGATATCGAGAAGTTCTTTGGCATCAGCGATGCAAATGGCCATCCACTGAAGAATGCAAAAGGCTAAGGAACAATGGCATGACTACTTCGAGAGAATTTAAACAGTAGTGTTTGCCTATTTGCTTATCATTTCCGTCCCTCCTACGCACGGTCCTGTGCGAAAAACCACTGTGGAGGAGACGGAATCGGCTTTGAAGAAGCAACGAACCCTGACGACAGAGCGACCGACCTATGGAAGTCGAAGTGCTGGAATCCTGCTAAGTGGCTATCAAAGTTTTCAAACAAGATGTTGCGGAGAAGAAAGCTACTGGTAGTTGGCAGCAAACACAACGATCCCGATCTGGAAGAATGGCAGTCCCGCGGACTCCTCGAGTTGCCGTCCAATCCGACTGCTCCCGCACACTATCAAAATATTCGAGCGAATTGTGGAGGGACGTATTCGCGAAATCGTCCGGCTTTCCACCAACCAGTGTGGCTTCGTAGCCGGCTGTGGCACCAACGACGCCATTCATAGTGTTCGCCTTCCTGTAAAAAGACATCGCGGGAGACAAAACCTACTGCATCTTGCTTTTCTTCACCTGCCGAAAGCATTCGATTGAGGTCATATGATACGCCTTAAGAGAGCACGGTGTTCCCGAAGAACTTATTTAGTGAGTGCGCATTCTCTACTCTGGTCCTAACCATAAGAGTCAAGTGCGAGCCCGGCAAGCACATCGGCGGAGTTTCCAATCTCTGTCGGTGTTCACCAAGGTCCTGTGCTCTCCCCACTCCTTTTCATTGTTGTAATGGATGCCATTTCGCGAGAGCTTTAGAGACCTACTCCTTGGACGTTTCTATATGCAGATGACGTAATGCTTGCCAGTGAAGACAAGGCCGAACTTACACGACAAGTGCAAACTTGGTGTGACCGCTTGGCGGCATTCGGGCTGAAGCTGAACGTTATAATATCTGAGTACTTGACGACAGACCTAAATAAGACTGGTTCCATTGACCTCAATGGCACTGCGCTCGTGTGAACGACACACTTCAAGCATCTTGGATCTGCAGTTACGTCTGATGGTAGCCTGTCATTTGAGATAAACTCGCGCGTAAGCGCAGCGTGGCCCAAATGGCGCTCAGCGACAGAAAGATACCAGACTGCTTAAAGTCGAAGATCTACAGAACCGTCGTCCGACCTGCAGCGATGTGGGTGCTGAGTGCTGGGGCCGGATTCATCAACGAGTAACCCGCGGGTATAAAGGGTAGAGATACCCAGAATGAAGCCTGCGTCTCTGACTCTTGCGTTATCTCTGCCTGACTCTTATCTTATCTCTACCTCTTATCACCCGCATACCCACGGGTTAATTGTTGATGAATCCGGCCTCTGGTCTGCAACGAAGGAGGCTGAGAGCCGCCTTAGCATGATGGAGACGAAAATGCTGCTCTGGACGGCTGGTGTCACGTCAGATCATGTTTGCAGTGTCTCCATGAGTCAAAGGTTTGGCGTCGCTCCATTTACAGATAAGCTACGTGAAGCTCGCCTACGGTGGTATGGCCATGTTCTTCGTGCGAATGGCGGCACCGTTAAGTTTGAGATCAACATAAATGTGCCCGGTAAACAGCCCAAAGGATGGCAGAGGCAACGCTGGCTTGATACGTTGCACATGAACTTAAAGGAAGCTGGTATCCACCACAATCGAGCGTTTGTTCGTGCGAAGTGGCGCTACCATACCAGAAGAGCGGATGGTAGCGCCACTTAGCTAGCGTTTGTTCGTGCGAAGTGGCGCTACCATACCAGAAGAGCGGATTCCGCCGTAAAATGGGACAAACGCTGAAGAAGAAGATTGCAACCGGAGCAGCAAGCCAGAACGTGATCCATATACAGCAAAAAAGTGAATATGCATTTAAAACAAATAACTCTAGCTATTTCCACGGATCTCCCTCGATAGAGAGCCTTCGGGCTCTCTTGTTAAGAGGGATCTCGGGCCGCTTGTCGCAGGGCGGCGGCGCAAAGTGAATATGCATTTAAAACAAATAGCTCTAGCTATTTCCACGGATCTCCCTCGATAGAGAGCCTTCGGGCTCTCTTGTTAAGAGGGATCTCGGGCCGCTTGTCGCAGGGCCACGTGGCGCGTCCCCGGGTGGTGGATAGGGGAATTAAACGCGAACCATATGCGACCGTGTACTGCCCAGAGACGCAGGTGGGATGCAGGGGATGGACTCCTTGCTCCTGCTGTGTCGGGTCGATGCGTTCCTTGTGCGTGGGAGCGGCATGTTCGTGCACAGTGTGCGTGGATGTGTCCGTGACTGTGCGGATTGTAACTGTGTCGGCTCGGCCAAAAGCTTGCACTCGGTAGACTGGGAGTACATGTAAGGCGATTCGAGGCCGCTTTAAGTCTCGCCCCGTCCCTTCGGGCAGTCTGGCTGGCTGCCCGGAGTACCCCGCCCGCACGACAGAGCCTGACTAGCTACCCGTGTTGTATTCCAGTCAAACACAGCAGCACTAAAGGGCCTCATTCCCCTGACCCCGAAAGAGCCCCCATTTCTGCAGCGATGGGAAGGACGAGTACGGAGAGGCTGCTAAAATCTCAGGGCCTAACCAGGCTGCGCAAACTGAGAAGGACTAGGATGACGATCTGTACTTACAACGCCCGCACGCTTGCGTCCGAAGCATCCGTCGAGGACCTGATGATGCAAGCCAGGAAGATCAAGTACGACGTCATCGGACTGACCGAGACGAGAAGACACCACCCCCTACACGCCGCCTACGACTCCGGAGAAGAACTGTTCCTCGGAACATGCGACAGCAGGGGAGTAGGCGGCGTTGGTGCCCTCGTCAACACGCACTTGGATATGAACATCGATTCGTACGAGTCTCTGACTAGCCGAATCGGACGTCTGCGACTGAAGCGATGTGGCTCCGTGCCAGCCTTGACTGTGTTCGTCGCGTATGCCCCAACATCCGACTACGACGACGAAGACGTCGAGGCCTTCTACGTGGAGCTGGAGAAGTTTTATAAGGGAGATCACACCTTCTACAAGGTGATCGTCGGCGACTTCAACGCCAAGATCGGGCCACGAAGGTCGCCGGAAGAACTTCACATCGGAACCCACGGTTTGGAGTGGAACGAGCAAGGTGAAAGGCTGTCTGAGTTTATCATGTCGACCAAGACCATCCATGGAAACTCGCAGTTCCAGAAGCCTCCCTCCCTACGATGGACCTGGGAATCCCCCGGTGGCCAGTTCCACAACGAGATCGACCACATCATCTTCAATCGCAAGTATTGCCTGACCGATGTCTCCGTTGTCCCCAAGTTCTACACGGGATCGGACCACCGCCTCCTTCGCGCGAGGTTCCGCTTTTCGCGTCAAGGAGAGAAGGCCGCGAAGTTCAAGAAGAGGAATCCCAGAACGACCATCAACTGGGATCTCTACACCTCTCTTGTCGGCCTTTGGGAAGATGCCGTCATGGACAACGTCGACGAGGAATACGATCGCTTCGTGCACCATCTCCACGATAGTGCTAAGGGAGCCGAGAGCTTGAAGACCACCAAGAGACGCCTGTCTCCGGAAACTCTCGAGCTGATACGCCAGCGTGGAGCAGCACGAGCGTCAGGCAACTACCAACTGACGTCCGAGCTTGCAAAGCTATGCAGAGCGGCGATAAAGGAAGATCTCAAGGAGAGAAGGGCGGAAGTGTTGGCTGAAGCAGCAGAGGCAGGGCTGAGCATTCGCAATGCCCGCCGGAACTTCGCCAACTTCAAGACCAAGATGACCGCTCTCCAACGTCCTGACGGAACCATCACCTCTTCCAGAAGGACCATGGAGAAAGTCATCCACGACTTCTACTCCGATCTCTTCGATAGCCACGTCCACCTGCCCCCATGCCATCTTCCGCAGGATGGATACGTCGTTCCCTCTGTTCTCCCTTCCGAGATCCGACACGCCATCTCGTCGGTAAGAAACGTACAGCACCCGGTCCTGACAGGATCAGAGCTGAACACCTGAAAAACCTCCCGCCAGCGCTCATCAACACCCTGGCGCGGCTCTTCACACGCTACCTGTCCGAATGCAAGGTTCCATCTCAGTGGAAGACCAGCAAGACCGTTTTGCTGTACAAGAAGGGAGACGTGCACGACATTGGCAACTATCGCCCGATCTGCCTGTTGTCCGTAGTCTACAAGCTGTTCACTCGAGTCATCCTGAATAGGATTAGTAGAACGCTGGACGAAGGACAGCCATGCGAACAAGCAGGATTTCGGAGAGGATTCAGCACGATCGACCACATACACACCATTACGAAGCTCATCGAAGTGTCGCGAGAGTACAAGCTGCCGCTGTGCCTTACGTTCATCGACCTGAAGAAGGCATTCGACTCCGTCGAGACTGAAGCGGTCATGGAAGCCCTGCTCACCCAGGGCGTTCCTACTCAGTACATCAGAGTTCTTCGAGAGTTGTACAGTGGATTCACGACCAAGATCTCACCATTCTACAACGACGTCGTCATTGACGTGAAGAGAGGGGTTCGACAAGGGGATACCATATCCCCGAAGCTCTTCAGCGCCACCCTCGAAAACGTCATGCGCGAACTAGAATGGGAAGACATGGGAGTGAAGGTCGACGGCCGGCAACTGCACCATCTTCGCTTCGCTGACGACATCGTGCTCATAACCCCGAGCATCAGTCAGGCGGAACGAATGCTGGCCGACTTCGATCGTGTATGTGGAAGCGTTGGACTGCAGCTGAATCTTACGAAGACGATGTTCATGAAGAACGGATGGGTTTCTGATGCCCCATTCTCGCTCAACGGAACGAACATCTCCGAATGCTCCAGCTATGTGTATCTGGGTCGCGAAGTCAACATGACCAACGACCTAGCACCAGAGCTGAGCAGGAGGAAAAGAGCGGCTTGGGGAGCTTTCAAGAGCGTCGAAGAAGTCGCGAAGAAGACGAAGAACGTCCGACTCCGTGCCCACCTATTCGACTCCACTGTTCTTCCTGCCCTAACATACGCCTCAGAGACCTGGGCTATACGAAAGCAGGATGAACACGCGATCAGCGTCGCGCAGCGTGGAATCGAGAGGACGATGCTCGGAGTGACACGACTCACGCAAGTGAGAGAAGGCCTCCGGAGTTCCGAGCTTCGCCGACGTTCGAAGATCAGAGACGCTGTCGCATGGGCCAAGTCGTCGAAAATTAGGTGGGCCGGCCACGTAATGCGATTCGCAGACACCCGCTGGACGAGAGCCGTCACAGATTGGATTCCGCGGGATGTCAAAAGAACACCAGGACGCCCACCAACGCGTTGGTCGGACTTCTTCGTGAAAGCCCTGAACGACCGATATGACGCTCTTCGTGTCCCTCGAGCGAGGAGGATCCATTGGCACTCTGGCACGCGACAGGAACGAATGGAGACGCTGCTGGCGCCCGCTCGAGCAAGTCGATGATCAACGGGACGACAGGTGATACAGGTGAACTCTAGCTATTTATGCGAAACTACCATTATCGCAAATACTATAATACACTTACCAGCGCGTCTCTCACTTGTCGGCCTAGAAGACAGTGCTCTCACAGTTGTTTACATTTTGTTTATATTTTATTTATTTATGTTCATCATACTACTTTCCATTTTCTATCTCTTTTCTTTACCTTGTTTTCTTTTTTACATTACTTCTTGCTTTTTTCTCATATTGTTGAATTCTAAGACTGCTATGCCATTAGTGCAGTGCACCGTCTAGTCAATGCGTTCAGAGCCCTCGTTCTGTTTTTGCTTTATGCACGCGCGATGGCCCACTTTTATTCAACACCACCGTTTCACTGATCGTGAGACTTCAAAGTGGTCTTCGCTGCTCAGCACCTCTAATGTCTACAGTTTATGCAATGTTATATGCTTTTTCAAACCGTTCAGCAGGGTAGCCCTTATTTCGTGCTCGATATCAGTTGGGAAGGGGAAAAAATTGCGTTTTTTGGAAAATTCACTTCGCGTCCAAGAATGCGGTTCAGGTACGTTCTGTGGTGGCGTTTGCTTATGCTTGCACAATCGAATACAATCCGATTGACTTGCTTGACGGGCTTGACTTTGTTGTTGGCTTACAGAGTTGCTCAACCTGCGTCAATAAACAGGAAGATTCGTTTATCATTGGAGTGATAGCACTTCATACAAGGCTTTGTCAGACCAATGATTTGGTTATTTGAAAAATGATTCCATTTTATTAGTCGTCAGTTGAGGACAAGCTCAGGTATTATATACCAGACGTTCAGCGGCCTAACGGCCGCCAAACATGTGGTTGAGGGCTTCACTCCCAGACACCGAGAATTGAACACCCCGTCTAGGCCTTCTTACTCGCGTTACAGTGAAAAACTGGTTCTAGAGGAAAGCGGGACAGTAGGGCACGATCTCGAAAACTGCTCCTATGAAGCTAATCCATCCCCTATCGCACTTACGCCTATTTATTCTCCGAAGTACACATTCTCTACGTGGTTAGGAACAGATTGTGATAATCTTGGGAGAGCTCTATACCGCTAATTATCCGACGGCAATAATAATCCTCCGATTCCCGAAGTCATTCTCCCTACCCCCACTCCCCCACCCCCGATAATACGCGATACCCCCTTACCCATGTGCAGCCAGCCGGAAGTGTAGTGAACATCAGTCAGTAGTGAGAGTGAGAGGCATGTACACGCACACGCTTTCTGCCTTTCAAAGGTCATTTGAAAATCCAACGCATGCTTCGCAATGATTGATCTGAAGCACATCTCTTGATCAAGACAACGTAGTACGACGTTCCTGTAACATACACTTGGACGGTAGTGAGAAGAAGTACTGGTCCGCCCTTTCAGGTTCCTTCCACTGACCCACTTCCTATTACTGGTCCACCTTCACTGGTTCTCCCTTTACCGGTCCCCCCCCCCTTCACAGAACTTTCCACTTTACTGGTTCCCATTTCCTCCTTTTTGCCCCCTCTTACAGCCTCCCCTCACCTAAGCGGTGCCCTTTATTGGTCCCCTTCACTGGTCCCCATTAATGGTCCCTCCTTTACTGCCCCTACCCCCCCCCCTTCATAGCTCCCCCATTACTGGTCTCACCTTCACTTATCCCTTTTACTGGTCCCTCCCCTTCAATAGCCGCCATTACTGGTCCCACCTTCACTGGTTCCCTCTTCACTGGTCCTCCTTTAATGGTTCCCCCTTTACCGGTTCCCCTTCATAGAACTTTCCCACTTCACTGTTTCCGCTCCCCCCCCCCCTCTTAATACCGCCCCCAACCCTCATCTTAGAGGCTCTCTTTATTGGTCCCCCTTCACTGGCTCCCATTAAAGGTTCTACTCTTACTGGTACCCACCCCACCTCCTCTCTTCGCTGGTCCTCCCACCCGTCACTGGACCCCCGCTTAGTGGTCTCCTCTCTAGTGGTCTCTCATTACAGGTGTTCGCAATCCGGATACCCCCCCCCCCGCGACATAGGTGACACCTCTTCTAAACCGAGACACCCCTTGCATGAAATCCGAAGTACCTCTTCTGAGCCCAAACACCCCTTGTATGACATCGATGACATGTCTTCTGACCCCAGACATCCATTACGCGACATCGTTGACACCTCTTCTGAACCCAAACACCCAACGCGCGACATCGCTGACATGCCTTTTGAATCCGAGCGCCTGTTGCACGACGTCGGTAACACATCTTCTAAATCCGAACGCCTGTTGAGCAACGTCGGAGGCATGTCTTTTGAACTCGAACACCCTTTGTGCGACATCGATGACACTTCTTCTGACGGTCTCGACACGGCGTGGGTGGTACCTCGTCTGAACACGGACGCCTGCTACTCGACTTCTAGGAAAGGCCAGACGGATGAGCGGACGGACGGACGGACAACCGCTAACTCCTTTATATATAGTAGGATAGAAAGTAGGATGTTGGTAAAGAAGGCAAAGAATAACGAGTAGATGATGGTGTTGTAAGCGATGTGCATGAGATGTTAAGCCTTGACATGCTATGTTTGATAATTCTTAAAATTCTTGTCCGACTCATAAGCTTTCAGAGTCCTTCTACACCTCTGCCTTCCTCTCCTCTCGTGCGTCGAGCCGTCACCGATCGTACCCAAGACGGCGAAGCCCCAATCGGCGCAACTGTCTCACGAGTGTCAGATCTTTGCCTGCATAACATGTGCCTTGATGTGTTATTCATGAGTAATAAACCTAAACATCAATAATCATAGGATTACGTGCTTAAGCAAAAGTAGGAAGAGCAGCTTCTGCTGGCCGATGTTGTTTACTGTGTATTCAATATATCTTGGGATTTGCGCTACGCATTCTGCCTTTGCTTCATGTCATGGAGGGGATTTGAATGCGTATTTCGCATATAAAATGGCTTGCGTCAGTCAGTGCTTTATCCATCATACTGTATCCCGTAACTCCTCCGACTGCGCTCCAGAAGCTGGGTAGAGCAAGTAGAGTGATGTTATAAAATGTAGAACAATCTGTCTAGATAATGTTCAACTGATAAGGCTGCGTGGATCTGAACAAAACCGGGTATGATTCACTTGCATTACTCACCTGGAGAAGTAGGTTGTCTAGTTTTTCACATATGTTCTCACGCTGGTGACTGTTGTCGTTTAAGGGAGAGTTCATCAGTATTTAAACTCACATTTTGCCAATGATGAGTGTTTCCATGGAAGATGACGGTGAGATATCAAGAAAAAATTACTAACACGGTTGTCCACTGACATGTCCTGTCACAGTCGTAGCATTTCATCCATGATTTGCTGGGGACACTGCAAATATATGATTCACTCTGAATATGCGATTCTGGTTCCCTCAGCTGAGACGTATTTTTGGGGAACTTTGCCCCGATGTCCTTCGTGTTATCGAAAAACGCCAAGCGGGTTCGTGGAGACTCTTGTTTCGAAGACTTTTTGAATCTACCCTAGTCGGAGGGAGGCACATAGCTACTTGCATCTTCCATCGGTATTAATTAGACCTAACCAAATTCTGCTGATGCACTCAGTGGCGGCTCTTCTTCCTCTTCCAAGCCGCGTGCGGTCGCGTCGTATCGACGAGGCCATTTTCGATATCCACCGACACCACGTCAGTCGATATGGAGGAGGGTCTTGAGCGGTCGGTGGCGGATCGCGGATCTTCCACCGCCGCTACAGGAGAGCCCTGGGAGACGGGAGCAGTTCTCACACGAGCAGCTTGTACGCACCACACCCTAGAGTCCCTTCCCTAGCCTGTCTCTGCGCTCGAAGAGCGTAGAACCCAGCCGCGAACTTCCCTTGAGCGACGGGAGCAGTTCTAGCACGAGCAGCCTTGATCGCACACAGCCTGAAGTCCCCTCCCTAGCCTGTCTCTGCGCTCGAAGAGCGTTGAACTCCGCCGCGGACTCCCCGTGAGCTTCCACTCGAGCAGCTTTGGTGGCACACACCCTGGAGTCCCTTCCCTATCTTAGTTATGCGCTCTTCGAGCTGCCGTTTATCACTGAGCGACGAAAACGTGCTCCAATGACAACGGCTCGGTTGGCGTGAGCGGGCGCTGGCACTTTGCCACGTCAGCGCCTGGTTAGGTCCATTGGCTATCTTTCAATCCCTGCCTCGACTTTCCATGGGTGCTTCAGCTTCCATGATGCGACAGTCTTATTTAAATTTAGGGCATTTCGTTCCCAATTCCTCTCTTTGGTGCAATCTTAGAGGGTGGTGCCCGCTCTTAAACGATTTCTCGAAAAATACAATAAGTGGGCAACAACATGCAGAAATAAGTACAATACGGCAACTTGGGGCCGGATTCATCAACGACTTACAGCAATTCAACAAAGGAAATTACAGCCGAAATCCCTGATAGCGCGGCTTATCAAGCGATATCGTGAGCGACAAGCCGCGTTATTTGAGTTTTCCGGTGCGTATTCTCTGTTAAATTTATGTAAGTCGTTGATGGTTTCGACCCCAGATAGGCTCAGTTTATGGAGTTTCTGGTCGGGGAGGGAAGCCTAAAATAACTCGGAGCAAGTTTAATATATACATTTACACCGAAAACGGATCATCTTCAAGCAGCTAAAACAGGTAACATCAGTAAAATAAAATAGAGACAAGTCAAGACACCATCGGTCAACGTTTTAGGCACAGGAAAAACAATGTACTTCAAGTCGTTATCATTTGCAAACGTCACCACCCAGCTCTCAAATGCTATTTATTCTTATGTTTTCTGGGTTATTTTGATTTCATTACTGCAGTTTTCTCTGAGAAATAAGTAATTTCAATGCATTTCAATACTGGTGGGCGTGTGTAGCGCAGTCGGAGGAGGTGCTGACTGTCGCGTACACCCGACACCATGCTCCTAGTTCGAATTTCCCACCCAGGCCGACCAAGCCTTCCATCCCTCCGGATCTGTGAGTTGGTACAAGACTTGTCTGGGAAGCGTAAAGCATACTTGTTTATCGGCTGACTACGGCAAGTCATTCTATGGCCAAAAACGCATTCAAGTCGCCTCTACTATATCCAGTAGAAATAGGATACGTGCCACATCTTAAAAAAGGATTGAGTTACGCCGTCCTTTATACTTTATCAATACTGAACACAAATAGTTGTATGAAATCGTTTAAGAATGGCCAACACCAACTAGGATTGCGCCTCCAATTTGATTTGAAAAGTGTCCAGTGCGACATGGTAATGGTAATTTCAATCTCTCAATGCGCAAGGCAGGGAAGAGGGGGCTTCCCCGCCTCTTCCTGGCATCTAACAGAACGTTGCAGTCGGATATGGTGACGTGGAATTTCCTACATTGTACACAACATGAAGCGTATGCAGGTTCAAGGAGAAAGGCTTAGGTCAAACGTTTCGTCTCGCGCGAACTAAACGGGCAGAAACTCGTCATACACATGGGAAATGCCACGTCACCTCGTACTTGTGTTTGTGTACTGGGCTGCCTCCTCCTTCGCGCATTGCGCCCTCAATTCTTATGAAATCGAGAGAGCGGCCACGATCACCTAGGGCACCCTCGAGAGCTTTGCATAGCAAGTTATGCATATTTGTCAGTATGTTGTGCCTCTCAATATTTTAGAGCGGTCTTTATTTGGCGGCCTGACGTTTCGGCATCCCGCCGTCTTCAAGTTCGTTGCCTCCTAGCGACTAGGACAGATCCGACTTTATTAAATTGTACTCACATTACCGCTAACTATTCCAGCGTGATACTAAGGCTTTGGTGAGCAAAAAAGCGCAACACGTTACCTAATCTGCCTTGTACCGTAAGATATACACCGAAGAGATCCTCACCGAGGAGGCAGTTCATCCCGCTAACCCGCCTTGTGCCCAAACATTATGTTAATACAGTCCCCTCCTCCCCTAACGCCCCGGATAAGATGCGACTATCGATATAATGTAGATTTTCTCTGACCTCGGGCAGCCTACCTTTAAACCAATACAAATCAGCTCTGCTTAAAACGTTTCGGATACAGCGATACTCCCGTTACAGCGCGGTTTTTTGTGATAAATTCTGCGTTCAAAATGACTCCCGTTATAATGCGATCCGGGCTCAGTTCCGGTCCCGCACAGAATAGCAAGACGAGCAAGATGCTGACCATTCTCGCGCGCGGTCACCAAAAGTGCTCATAGTCAGCAATATGTCGAGCACGAAAAGAGACCAACTCAGATTGACCAGAGCAATCCCTGCACATTTGTTTAGCCTAAAGCAGCTAGTATAAATGCTGCTTACTGCTACAGGATGTTTTGTTGCGACCAGACCTTCGCACCGTGGATTATGCCTGTACCCTCTGCTTTCCAGACAGGATAACAGCAACAGTGCCCTATGACTACAGGCGACATCACCATACCATGGGAGTGCTGATAAGCCATTTGCATCGAGTAGGTTGCGGAAGTGGCGCGCGATTTAACAGCGCTGATAGGGTATGGGCCAAAATCCCACCTGTTGGCAGGGAGTGTGGGTTCGAGTCCTACATAGCGCGATAGTTTTGATTACAACAAAAGGTCTTGCATAGTCGTGCTGTTGATCACGTCGAATTACCCCTGCTACCTGTTATTCCTCAATCATATGTGACGTGCTAGTGCATACAATAGAGTGTATCTCTAAAAACGGGTCTTCATTAATAATCCAAAGTTGTTCTTTGCCTCCACACTTTCTTCATGGTCAGGTATTTCATTACTATAACCAAATGTAGCCATTGTGTGCAATTCTAAATAAATCTACGCGAAAAAGAGTCTGAAAAGGTCAGCCCCGGTTAGGACGCGACTCCCGTTATAACGCGGAATTTCTCCCGTCTCTTCGAGCGCGTTATAACGAGAGGGGACTGTACATGAAGCATGTGGATACATTTCATAAGTAGCGTTTACTGCTTGGACCTATTTCAAATAATTGGAATCATTGCAATATGTAGCTTAGAGTCAACGCGTCATTTAACGTGCTTCAAAGGAGGCCTCTCCATTCATTTGGACCGAAGTTGCATTTGCATTTATTACGCATAAGACGTGCGTAAACAAAAACAGAAGACCAACAGTGAACATAGTAGTAGCGAAGACACCAACATATGTATTATGCAGTAGTAATTCAAACGAGCAACAAAATACAGCACAGGAAGGACTACAAGATAGTGCTTTCCCTGGATTCGGCTCATACTTGCCACCACTAACCTGAGTAGCTCGCCAGCTGCGAAACTCTTGGAAGCAGAGAACCGGGTGAAGTGGGGAGTATTCCTCATCAGCGTTTATATGTCTTTCTCGTGAAATCATTTTGACACCTTTCAATAGCGACTACATATTTCCTTTTGCTGGGATTAAATACTGTTACGCCAGTCTCCAAAATTATTTTTTAAATCAGTATATTAAAATATTCATATATATATATTTATTAAAATATTTATCTATCAAATTTTAGAAGTGTTAGTTTTTGTTTGATATTACAGATCGAAGTTCAAATGAAAGGGAAACACTAAGTGCGGAAGGAAATCCCGGACAACGCAATGGTGAGAACTACAACAAACAATATTTGCGACGTAGGAGGGTTTGAGAAAAACCGTTGCAGTGTATCGAAGAGCAGGTAAAGGAAGCAAAGAGTCTGATCCAGAAAGCGATGAAAAGAAAATGGACGACAAGGAACACGACCAGCCGCAGGTGAACGTATACATATGAAATATGATGAACCATTTGGTGCTATCCGAATTGCGATGATTTCGACAGGTCCGCCTAGGATGTGGTAGAATGCATCCTATTTGCACCTAAAATGCAAATGTGGGATTCCAAAACGTTAAATACAACATATAATAAAAGGGAAGACTTTCTCTCATAAGCGTCTGCAGGATGCCTTGGTTTGGACTTGAAGGCACCAACCGTATCGGACGCCACTTCTGTCACGCGGGCCACACAATGGAGCAAGAATGAGCGATTTTGAGTTATTTTGGCCATTTTTGGGACAGACCACAATTGCACTGCGATCTCACACAGCCAAGCGTGGCAGGACCCGCATTCGACAGGGAGGGCGAGCCCTTCAAATCCAAGCCAAGGCCTCCTGCGTACGATTATGGCCTATGTTATACTCCCGCAGGAGCATCCGCGGACGGACGGTAATCGCGCCGAGATCCCTCACCTGGCCAATGGCCGCGCCCCGCCACGCCCGCCGTCCACGGATCGCCGCCGACAGACGACGAGAGGGCTGTTATAATTCCCGTCCGCGGTGCAGTGTACTGCGGAAGGCTGTCGTCCCGCGGAGTCGGGCGCCAAAAACGCGCTCCGATGCGACGCGAGCCGCCCCGGGACGACGACGACCGTCCAGCGGATACTCCCGCAGGAGTATAATATAGGCCTATGGATGAGTGTTTTCCCTTTTATTTTGTTTTGCATTTGAAGTCATTCAGATTTTTTTGCATTTAACTATAGGCCCGCCTAGAATGCGTTCTATCACATCCTAAGCGAACCATTAAAATTGTGTGCACCCACCCGACTCGGATGTCGCCAGATATTTATATTAGAGGAATCAGAGATCATGCCACCTTACATAAAGCTTGCTTACAAAGAAGTTCTGAACTACAAAAAAGTAAACTGAATCTACTCAATGGTAGGAGGTACCTTATTTCGCCTTTTCTCCACCTTTTTCGCAACAAGTGTAAGAATGAAACTGATGGTGAGCTGAACTAGCTTGTGAGAAGACCTTTCTTTGTAATTTCCTAGACTCGGCATATTAATTGTATCAGTAAATAAAAGAAAGAAGCCCAGATGATGACTTTATATGTTTTAGGGCTTTTTGGAAATAGCCAGACGCTGGCCAAAGCAGACATTATGCATCCTTGGCAATGAACTATGCGAGCGGTTTTGTTACTACGGAATGAGGAGTAAGTAAATTTGGTCGCAGAAAGGATGCAGACGAGAATTGACTCTAAGGGTTTCTATCATTTTGCCTTAGAATAATGGAGAACATAACTATAATAATCATGGAATCAATTTTTTTAGAAATTATTTCTAGTCTAATATTAGGTTGTCCCATAAGTTCCCGCCGTTTTTTCAACGATTCATTGCGGATTTCGCCGGCGGTCTCTTGCATAGCGCTACACATCCTTCGCAAGAGAATGATTTGCTCTATCTTAATTTGTGTTGCGTTTCTATTTTAATCGTGAATTTTGTCAATTTTTAGGTCGTTAAAATGAAAAGTGAAAAAGTGAAAAAGTAGCCATTTGCGCACTTCTTCTCTCCGCTTAGATTTAGAATTTTTGCGCAGTTTTTTTATAGCATTCGGAAGACAATGCCCTGTACTACAAGAATACGTGTTGGTCCTATTTGCGCAATTGTCCTTTATTGATTTTAGGTCATCAAATTGGGAGGTCGGACTTTTCCGTCCGAATTTTTGCCGAAACTCCTGCTCTGTGGTAGGAGTTTTTTGCTCGGTATTATCAGAAATTGTGTCGCGTTTATTGGCTTATGCTGATTTCTGTCGAATGTCAACAAAATTCCAAAAAGAGAAAAATCATCTTCACCAACAACTCCTTCCTCGGTGGTGAATGAACATCAGGAACAAGCGAGTGACGATTGCTGCCGGCCTGCTTGGCCGTCATCATTCATCATACGGACATATTCAACGTTTTTTTCTGCTCAGAATTTTAATTGGCGATGAAAAATAGTGTTTGTACGGTAAACGAGGGTTCTAGTGCTTTAGCTGCACTAGAACTCTGGTTGAAAGCAAAGAGAAGAAGGTGCCAAAACTGCCTATCCTTGTCGATCTGGCCCTGCTAAATTTTGATGACTTGAAAATTAGGTAAAATTAAAATGGCCGAAAAACAAATTATATATTCTAGTAGAACAAAAGATGCACTTTCAAGTGTCATATTACTCATCATATGAAATGGAGCAAGACAGACTGAACAAGGAGAAGGAGTTGTTGGTGAAGATGATTTTTCACTTTTAGGAATTTGGTTCATATTCGACAGAAATCAGCATAAGCCAATAAGCGCGACACAATTTCTTTTAGAGCAAGACATTCTCTTTCGAGCGACATATAACACCGCGCAAAAAGTCCTACTACAGAGCAGGAGTTCGGTAAAAGTTTGGGCGGAAAAGTCCGACGTCCCAATTCGATGGCCTAAAAATCAGCAAAGGACAATTGAGCAAATAATACCAACACGTATTCTTGTGGAACAAAGCATTATCTTCCAAATGCTATAAAAATGCGCAAAAAATTCTAAACCTAAGCGGGGAGAGCAAGTGCGCAAATGGTTACTTTCTCACTTTTCACTTTTCACTTTAACGACCTAAAAATTGACAAAATTCAGGATGAAAAAAGAAAAGCAATGCAAGTTCTGATAGAGCAAATCATTCTCTTTCGAAAGCTGTGCAGCGCTATGCAAGAGACCGCCGGCGAAATCTGCAGTGAATCGTTGAAAAAATGGCGAAGACTTATGGGACAACCTAATATATAATGTTACGTGTCCGTCACGGGGTCATTCTTTTTCGAATGCTGATAGCGCTTTGCAAGACACCTCCAGCGAAATCCGCAATAAATCGTTGAAAAAACCGGCGAAGACTTATGGGACAACCTAATAGTTATACTAGCCATGCTAGGTGTTAGGGTGGTTCATATGTTCTTCCAATCTTCCAACTTGCCTTTCTTTCCTGATTGAGACGTGTTCTCGATTTCATGCAATTGGTCAAATGTCAGCTCATGCCGATGCAACATTTTGCAATCTACCAGCCGCTTATCTCAAGAAATATGGAATCTTCAAATTTGATTTGTCACCTGACTAGTACGCCACACGAGCTGATGCATGCCTTTTCAATTTTTTAAAAATTTATTCAGCAAGGCACACTTGGATTCCAGCAGAGGAGAAGCCGCCAGCAGTTCCCAAAGGTGTTCTGCACCCAAAGAAGGAGATGCTGAGTGCGTGGTGTTGCATATTGGGACTTCTTCCTTCTAGTGCCGCCATTAACATTCAGGTGTACTGCAACCAACAACCAGAACTCAACCACGCTCTTCAAATTAGACGCCCACAACTCGACAAGATTTATTTTCTACAGGACAATGCAAAACCGCACTCTTCAAAAATGACCCGCAAAAAGCTCCAGCTATTAGTATGGGAAGTGATTGCCCACCCACCATATTTACCTGACCCTGCTCCAACTTTATACCATTTGCTCCGATCGCTAGCTCTTTTCTGGAAGGAAAACGATACGATGGTCGAGCCTCACTTGAATCCGACCTTCGTCACCTTTTCGATTCGAAACCCACGGATTTCTATCGCTACGGCATTACTCCCTGCCGGAACGATGGAGAGACGTCATCGGCAAATATGGGCGATATTTCGGTGAGTAAGTAAGCAGTAGTTTGATCAAAATATATAAAAATTTGAAAAATCTCAAAAAAATCACAAGAGCATATGGATCACCCTCATAGCATTAAGCTTTTTCAAGCATTAAGCTTTTGTGGCTCAGTCACTGAGGTCTGTGAGGGAAACCCAGTGGAGAGAATGGGAGATGGATCAAAACAGCTTCTGCTCTTTAAGGCTAGGTTTGGTCTGCACCACCTTTCATTAGATGAATCCTCATTTGTCTTTTAGACTGGCTGTTATCCAATGTATGCAGACTGATCTAGCCTACCATTTTCTCGTTATTAGAGCATAGAATTAGAAAAATCAAGGAACTTTGGGATTTGGGGCAATATACGTACCGTTTTAAGATTGATCACATACTGGAGATCCATGAATTAAAGATATAAGAGTACGTATGTTGCTCGTATCGACCACATCCCTAAAAGCGTTGTAGGCTGCCTCCTGTGGCGTTTGTCATCAGTCTAGGAGAATTTTAACCAATATACCCATCTCACTTATATTAAAAGTGTGTGCTTATGAAAGCAGAACATAAACGAAGACTCCTGTTTTCAGCGGTTCTGACACTATATCTGATGACTGTGCTGATGTTCTCGAGTGATACTGCAACAGCGGTCTATCACGCTTTCGCATGTGTCGCATATACTTCTCCAATACTTGGATCTATAATAGCCGATGGCTATATAGGAAAATACTGGTACATAATTCTATGTACAAATTGATTACACGATGAAACATAGTGAAGGAGTAATAGGTCTTCTCCTAAGTATTCGGACAAGAACGAAAGAGATTGTTTTTGTAGACTGACCAGGACAGCGTCTCAGGCGTAGGTCTGAACGGATGAATACCGCTTCGAGAATCCTCACTCCTTCAAATAGTAGAAGGGTATCCAGTTTCTGGAAAGAACCTACCGCGATAGTGACTCCGAAAAATAATGTGAAATTGTTCATTTCTAGAAACTCGAGCCTGTTGGGAGATGGTCTCCTTGAGTACTCATGGAATCGTATAGTTGCACAAGATAACGCCTTTCCAACATCGAATAGTCAGAAATACATCAATTCAAAGAATGAAACACCTGGCTCCATGCCCCTTTCGTATCTTCTCAACTTATTCGATGTTTAGAGTTTATGGTCTTGTGCAAATGCGCGATTCTATAGAAAACTTTCAGGGCTGCTGCCCTTCTACATGAAGAATGAAAATTGTGGCAGTGGTGCTCATTTTCACCGTACAAAGATACACCTGAAAGAGAATAATTAAAAGTACAAACAGTTGAACAACGCAGCACAGGTGCTGAACACTACAACTGTCGGATAAAGGTCAGAATTAAAAGGCCCGTTCAAAATTAGCTGTTTTTGAGTTCATTGCCTGAATGGCCGTGTATCCGTACATTAAGTGCTCACTTTTGTCCGTAATAACCCTGGTTGCTTCAACATCATAAGTCATGGTACATTCCGGCTTCTACACATTTTGCCACTTTTCCACTGAGCTATCATTTCTGCTCTTGGATAAGTGTGTATGGGATCCGCCCGCTCTTTCTTCGCCGCTTTCGTGAACAATATTCGGCTATTGTTCCAAACAATATTCGACTATTGTTTGATTCCTCAGCCAGCTCCTCAGCCGTCAACATCGGATCTTCCTCAGCCGCTTTAGTGACTATGTACTTCAAGTGGATGTTCAGAGCGCGGTATGTCAGCGTAATTTTCTCCACCATCATCGAGTTTTTTGATTTATTGGAATGCTGTTGCCTTTGCAACAAAGTGCCTTCCGTTTTCACGACTGATGTTTTTGAATGCCGTCTGTGTGTCATGTACTAATTGCTATTGCAACACAAAAAATGATGAACAGTCGTTTGTGAAAAACACTCATGGTGAGCTGATCCAGCGCAAGCAGCACATCAAAAAAGCGAGAAGATTCTGCCATCACAGTTTAAAACTGGAAAGTTTTGTGTAGATTTCTGTTATTTTTTGTGACTGTATTAGATTTTGTGAGATCTAATAGCATTTTGTCCGTAACACCAGAACAATGTGCGGCGAGGAACTACTATCTGTCAACTCCTGGTGATTACAAGAGTTGACACTTTTAGGATTGCTGTCTCGGAATTAGTTTTTGCAACGCATTTCTATAACGACTTCCAGTTCTTTGTAACAGGATGCAGCAATATAATAGCAGCGCATGGTATTTAGGACTATACTCAGCATTTCGTGCCTGTATGCGTTTGGTCAGGCTTTGTTATCATTTACTGCCATATTCCCTCCACAAACTTTTGTTCATCCGTAAGTTAATAGTTATTCTGTAACAGACACTGCTAGATATGAATTTTGTATTTTAATTTGTTCTCGTAATCTCATATTCGAAACGCCGTAGAGGTAGAGAGTAAATCTCTTTCGAAAAACAAACAAGTTATCGCATTTGCGTAGATCGTAGATTTGGATTATAAGAAGTAAGTTTTGACAGAAGGGCGCAACTAGTGGAGGGGGGGGGGCAGTTCATCAGTACTCGAAAAAGTTACGGGTTTTTACCAGTTTGACCTAGGCCCCTCTCGGTGCAACTTGCATTACACGTAGGTACGCGTACAATGGGGAAATTCCACGTCACCAAACCCGACTGCTATGCTGAAGGCGGTCGAAGCCAAGGACTGCCCCCCCCCCCACGTGTTGTGCCGACAGAAGTTTGACTTCGAACGCAAGTAAATTTTTAGAAAATACGATAACTTGAAAGGTACAATGAGTTAAGTGTCTTTCGCTTTGCTGTTGCTGCTGTTGCGCAGCCGATGCCGTAATGATTAAGCATACCGCAGAGACGCAGAGGAGAAACAATAGCAACGAGGGGGCTTTCACACTGCTGTTGCTGCAACCCCGCATCAGCAACACCGGCATCAGTTGCGCAGCGGTTGCGCGGCCTCAGCAACAAGGAATGACCGCCATCATTTCTTGTTGCTGATGCTCGCCAACGGAGGCATATCACATGTCTTCTCTCATTTTCTTATCTCACGCGCTGCGGCTGCAGCAAGCATTGAACTCCACCCTTTTTTCGTTGCTCGTTGCTGCAACAGCGGCAGTGTGAAAGCCGCTTAACTTAACGCATAGCAGTGATACTGATCATTATCAGGCTATTTCTCAGGCTTTCTCTAGCATTTAACTTGCTTCTTAACAATAATCGTTTCAGATACCTGGATCTTCTAAGTATATTTCTAGTGGGACTAAGCACCGGGGGAATAAAGCCATGCGTACCTGCATTCGGAGCCGATCAGTTTCCGAAACATGAAACGAGGATGATATCACTATTTTTCGGTTTCTTCTACGTAGTCACTAACTGTGGATCATTGGTGTCCACTTTTATAACACCTATTTTCAGAGGCATGTTTGGGACAACCTTTTAATTTGTTCTTCTTTTTCATTCTATGTAGAAATGTAAATATTACTCATTCTTTAAGTGCAATCGTGTTTCGACGCTGAGACCTGCTTTCCTCTAGCATTCGGTGTGCCGGCCGCCTTGATGGTTGTATCCATAGGTTAGCTTGGTTTGTAAAAAAATCGAAAAACCGAATTACTATAGAAGTATCAGTAAGAGGGCATTAATGAAATAAACGGCTAGTTAAAGCAAGAGTCTTATAAGGTTTTAGATACGAAAGATGTTTGTAGTGTTTTTAAAACAGCTATGAAATGGAGGATAAAGAAGATAAATAGGTACGTGGGTCCTCGATCGCAAGTCAAGTTCGATTTCTCTGAGGATGTCATACTACAGTACCAAATATAGTTAATCCATTAGGCACTATCTCTGCAACCGTGGATAGTTAGGTGATGCAGCGTTCTTTACACATCCTTCAGGAGTGGATGGAGCCGAGTGCCAATCGCGGAAAGACTACCACTAATGCTGCGATAGGCTTCCAGGGCATTTGTTGGGTATTACATGTCGATTACTGGTTCGATGTGTTTGGTTCACGAGCAGGTATCAGAGCAAAAGGGCAAGCACCAAACAGAACGTCAGGAAAGACTACCAGATACCCATCCCGAATACAGATTATCTTAAAATATTGGGGTAATGATTGTTGTCAATAGTGGGTTTCGAATCACGACCTCGGACCCTGTGAAGATACAAAAAAGAACAAATTACAAAAGTTTTGCTGATGGAGTGTATAATCCGTCTAATCCGAATTAAATTTTCTGTCAAACATAGTTACGGTAAGCGTCTATTTCTTCGATGTTCTTGAGAAGATATAGAGGCGTCCCAAAAGATTGAGAACGCTCGCATTTTTGCCAGAACTCGCCTCAAATCGGATTTAAAAATGTGAAGTTTGAGCATGTTGTGACAATTAACAAATCTTCTTGTACCGGAGTATTACTGGTGTTCTATATCGTTCCTTTCAATATTTTAAGCATGAAAACAGAAAAAACGTGAAATCTGCCACATAGTTTACAACACTCTAGCAGCCTTTATTTATTACCAAAGTCATACAAGTTGTACACTGAAACAGCTAGCTTTACTAGTAGCGAGTTGTAAAACCTGCTTTAATTGCAGCATCACATCTCTTTGGCATATACTGGAAGTTTGTTGAACACGTCGCATCCGATATCTTCCCATTTCTGCTTTAATTGCCCAAACTTTGCCGAAAAATGAAAGCGTTCACAAACTTTTGGCCGCCACTTCCTTTTATTTGTGATACTTGATAGTGTCATTCATGATAACTTTCCAAGCAAGAACATGTTGTGCTCCAAGTAAAACGTCATATCTTGATCTACAAGTGCTCCGGCACGCCTAACGGCGTGTCCCGCACTTGTGTGCTTCGCGCGACTTTACAGCACCACTAACCTATGGAAAGTAGTTTTTGTGAAACATAAAGTTCGCTAACATTTAGGACCTGTGTGTACTTTATCGGCATCAAGCCGTTCACCACTTCGGTACCTTCATCAAAGACATTTTCTGCGGACCGGCCATTAACGTCATTGGTTTGTGATGCGCAGTACTAGTGTCCCTCAGGTTGCTTCTCCGCAACCGTTGCCATGTTCAACAGCTAGCATTTCCAGATATCGTTGACATGTCTTCTGAAGGCAGGTTTCCCTCATTCGTTCATTCTTGTTGGATCTAATTGCAGGTCCTCCCTTACTGGTCTTCCCTCCCCCTCTTTAGTCCCCCACCTTCCTGGTCCCAACCCCTGGCCCACTTCTTTGTTTCCACTATTGACCCCTTACTGGTCTCTTTCTGCTGCTTCCCCATTCTGGACCATCCTATAGGGTGTTCCTTTCCTTCCTGGTCGCTCTCCTGGCCCACCCAGAGGTCTCCCTTACTGCTCTTCTCCACCACCCCCTTAGTCTTAGTGGTCCCAACATGATCACCGCAGACGCAGGTGACACAATTCAAAATCAGAACTTAGGGGCAGCCCGTCTTCTGGATCCAAAAGCCCAGAATCGCGCGCAGTCGCCGCTGTGTCAAGCATGAAGAGGCTATGCATATAGTAGATTCCTTGTTATCCTATGAATTCCCTTACGGCCCCTTCTTGTTGGTTTCCCATCCTAGTCCCGCCTCCAGGCCCCTTCCACGAAGATTCCTCCCCCCTCGCGATCCTTCTTATTACTCTACCCTAATTACACAACACCACGACGGCGAGCGAACGCCCATTTCGCGACATCGGCGTCACATCTTCTAAGTCCGGTCTTCCTTACTGGTAATGGATACCGTTGCTGATCCTCCTTACTGCCTCCCTGATTGGTAACTCCCTACTCTCCTTATTGCCTAAACCCTTCTTGGTGCTACCTCCTGGGCTGCTTCGTTGTTCCCCCTATCGACCCCCCCCCAGTCGTGCCTCCTCCAGGTCGCTCCCTCCTGATCGCTGCCGGTTCTCCACCCTCGAAGTCCCCATTCTTTTCTTACCTTTTAGTGGTATTCTCATGCTAATGGCACGAGGTCGGCTTCTGAATCTGGACGCTCAGAAACGCGAGTAGGTGCTGTTGTGTTAGGCCAGCAGCAGAGTCTTGCGGGTGCCGCGGACCCGCCACGACAACGGCGGGTGGTGCGGCCCCGCGAGGGTTACTGCACGCAATACTGCGTACTTTCGGCGGGAGGAACGGAGAAATACAGAATGAATTTCATTTCATTGGATTATTTTCCTGCTCGTTTGAATGTTTCTTAAGAATTCTTTCCACTGTATCTTCTAGTATTAGCATTGTGTTGTTGCTGCTGCTGTGATGCTGCTTTCTGTTGAGTACCTCTTGGCTTCAACCAATTTTCTTATTGTTTTAAGAGTGTATAACTTTTTATGTTATATCACCGAAAAGGTGTAATAACAAGAAAGGTTGTACACTCTTAAATATCGGAGGATTTTGTGCTACCAAATGTGGATTACGCTACTATCAGGGTGGTTTGACAGTTTAGTGTTATGCTGCTTTCTATTGAGTACCTCTTAGCTTTAACTATTTTTCTTATTCCTTTAAGAGTGTGTAACCTTTTTGTCTATTGAGTGTTTAGAATGTATAACCTTTTTTGTTATAACACCGAGAAGGAGTTATAACAAAAAGGTTCGTCTGAAGATACATAGGTGGTGAAACGAAGCACTTTGGAAGGAGAAAAGTTTATATTTTCCGCTTTAAAGTGCCTTAAATATCGGCTCTTCTGCAGTTTATACATACACATCGACCGGAAACAAAAGAAAACCCCGTTCATCCAAGCTTCCTATTCGGTCACGCCTTCCGGCGGGTCTCACCCGCGGCTCCTGGCACTGCGGGCGACAGCCGCCTAAACTGCAGCAGCACTCGAGGACCCTTGCGTGCGGTGGCTCCGCAAAAACTCGTCCGCGCCGCGGCTTCCACCACAGTGGTAGTGCGGGTCCCACAGCAGCGGGAGCGATATGGACGAGTTCTCGGTGTGCTGCCGCGAGACACTGTAGTGGCCCTTAAGTAGTAAAGGGCTGCGCTTCCCCTGCTGCAGCAATATCCCAAGTTCAATAGCAAATCTCGCCCGCGCTGTAGATGATGATGGCGTGCTTCACTCCGGTTAGATCACTCGATCACTCTCGCTGTGGATGATGCGGCGTATCTCATTTAGGTCAGATCACTCAAAGGTCATCGACCGCTAACTCAACTATATAGTGGTAGATAGATAGACCTTTTTACGGAAATTAATTCCATCAGGAATGGTCAGAATCTAAGGATAAGAAGTGCGTTGGTATGAAGCCTCCGGTCATTTTACAAACCGACATGAAACTATAGCTTATTTTCATGTTTTGTAATTTGTTCCTTATCTCTTTTCCTTTCCCAGAACATGATAGAGCGGCTAGCGGTGTTTGGCGCCATAAACTCGATCAAATAGGGCGGTGCAGAGAGTGGATGGCGGGCAGGCCTGTATAAAGACTGCAAGCCCTCCACGGTTAGCTATAATGGGTCATGAAACTGAGAATAAATTCAAAATGCTGAGCGTTCACTTTTCTTTCCTTTTAGAAATCAAAAAATGAAAAGAGAGCACATAGATTAGACATATTTCAGTGGTTTTCGTTATGGGAACACCGCTGTACATTATGAATCCTCCAAAGGAAAACGTTATTGCTTCTGTTTTTCACGTTGTTTTTGTAAGTTAGATTTCATTCATGAGAACATGTAATCTATCGCACTTTATGCTTTTATAGGAAGCCATCAAAAACAAGTTCACGTCACATGAAAGTGTGAACCATTGGCTAGATCACGCCATGGAGGGTCACAACTGTGATTCTGATGACAGGTGTCAAGACCTTATGAGGACCGATCAACAGCATAGTTGCGCATTGGTAAATATAAACAAAAAATAAACACACCTTTGCAAAAAAATGAACATCAAAGATTTCGTAACAAGACAGTTCTTCCCCTAACCATGATAGGAACCCTGCGCTTGCCACTGGTGACAAATCTTGCTAAGCTGTACCTTCTAACTAAGAAATCGCGGAGCCTGCGGCACTGCAAATGCCGCTGCGGCAAAAAAAAAAGATTCAAATCGTTTTTATCGCAGGCACCGCATTGCGGCAGAAGAGTCTGCACTCTAGTCAGAGCAGCAGAAAAGAACTTGTAATGGAACGAACCGCATCTTTTAAATAGCACCACCACCGATGAAGCTCATAGGCTCCAGTCGTAGTTTAATTTCGTGTTTCCGCAAGTAGAGCAGATACAGCTCAGGGGAGAGAGACTCTCGAAACTGCTCGCTTGCACTTATGAGAACCCCCTCACCTGAAGTGAATTCAAGCGGTTTCGGAAGAACATCAAAACTGTCTGAGCAAGAGGCTTTTCATATAAAAACACCACAGGCTTTCTTGCCACTCGTTCTTGCCTTATACCTTCTGGTAGAGGGATGTAGCTACCTGCCACTATATCAAAGATCCTTGATAGCAGGATCCAATCGCAGTTGCCGCATTTCCTTCCGTGCCCAACACTCCTCGCATTCAAGTGCATTAACGTCCCTAGACCTTGGAGAAGCCGCTGCCAGTAGCAGGTTAGCAGGTTCTGTACAACTAATAGTGGGAGAACACCATGGTCTTCCCAAACTCGATTGCACCCAACCACCTCCTTTTCATTGGCGACGTATTTCAATCTTCTTGTTCTTCTTCAATGTTTAGTAACAAATAGCGCTGATTCTTCTTTGTTGGCGATTTCATACAAGTCAATAATAGAAACTATCTGGAATTCACCGATGAATCAGAGTTAACCCCAAGAATAACTCGAAGAAAATCATATGAGCGTTCACGACCTCTAAGGAAGTAGGTAAGCATGATACCGCTCGTTACCTTTGCGTCTTTCTCTCAGTGGCGCGGCAAAAGCTGGAGGAGCGCTGCGTCGCACCTCGATCTTGCAGCTCTGCCCAAATTTTGCCGCCAACCGTAGCGCAACAGATGTGTGGATAGGTTTGGCTTTATTACCTGAGAGGCAGTAACCACAAAAACTGATATGCTTAAATGAGCACATCACAACTGACTTACAGCATTTTTCTTGGAATTAATTTTTTTTGGGTGGTTTTTGAGCTTTTTTTCAGGAAAAACTGATTGAAGATGTAAAAGCGCTATTTCGAGTGTTGGTGCTGTTTATACCAATCCCTATGTTTTACGCACTGTGGGAGCAGCAGGTTAATTATTTTTTTACCAAAGCTTCCTGCAATAGAGATAATTGTTGCTGCTGTGATTATCTCGAATTCAGTTTTAAGAGATTTCACATCCAGTGTAGAGTGGAATATGCAAGCGATTTTGTTTACAAGTAGCACTACTCCGATGCTTAAGAATTACTATTGCTTGCAACTATGCGTGTACAGGGATCTAGATGGATTGTTCAAGCAACGAAGATGGATGGGGAAGTGACGTCGTGGTTTACTATATATCCTGACCAAGTTCACGTTGTCAACCCTCTGATGATCATCATTTTGGTGCCTGTTTTTCAAATGGTGATTTATCTTAATCTGCAGAAAATCGGAGCATGTCCAACGTATGTTTCCTCTGAATTTCAGAGTTGACCTGTTTTTAATACTTTCAAAAATTTCACTGGTTGCAGTTTACTTCAACGCATAGGGCTTGGCGGTTTCCTGGCAGCTGCGGCGTTTATAATTTCCGGATTCGTGCAGCTCAAAATCGACGTAAGTTTTTGAATTGCGCAAAAAAAGCCGCTTACAGCATTTCAGCTTCGTTACAATTTTGGGCGGCTAAGAAACCATTCAGAAAAGGAACTGTTAAATTATGCGGGTGAAAAGCAAGCTGGTGAAATGCTTTATATTGTTGCGCTGTGACTTTCTGGATCAAAGATAGTACAATTTCGTGAGCGAAATGTTCTCTAGTGGCGGGTAGATTGAGAGTAGAAGATAATTATTAGGCTGTTAGAAATAGTGAAAAAAATTATAACACTTGGAATTTTGGTGCGCAATTAGTGATGACTCCCCTTTACAGTTTTCATAGTTTATTGTTATATTAAATTCAAGAAAAATCGCGTGGTGATAATATAAAGAAATGTTGCAATAAGGAAAGTCGGAGGAGCTGCTTATTGCCTTCATCTGACATGCCTGTCCTGCCCAACTAAGCCTTCCTCCTTCCATTTCTACGGTAGTTCATGAATTGGAACAGACTTGTCTGAGGAAGGACCACTGACCTGCCCAGCTATACAAAATGTACATCATGATAAGAAAGTATGCAAGCCGTATCCCGAATAGGGAATGTTTTATTCCATCATTCTTTACTTCATTGTAATACCACGTAGTTTTAAAGAATAAAAAATCTGCGGGTCAAGCACTTATAACCTTTACTTCCTGCACACATCCGCTGTCAAGTTTGAGCAGTTTTCAGAAGACCATGCCGGATACGCCGAATGCAACGCACGCCTTTGTTTCCATAGTTAACTCGTTTCCCAACTCGTCTTGTAACTTTACTGTAGAAATGGATGGTCATGAAACGCGAACTATAGAAGCCAACTCGGTGAGGAAATCAATAGTTTTTTTCAATAACCGAATTTGCTATACAGATGGATTTTATGCGATGTAAAGCCTTTGAAGGTGTTTTTGTTCATGAAAAAGCCGTCCTAGAGATCCAAGGCTTTCATCATACTGACCTATCCTTTTGTTTTCCGTTGTTTTCTAGAACGGTTTGTGGCATGCAAATAAACACGCTGTTTATCTATATTTATTGAACTTCTGCTAATCAATTATTATCAACCACTTCGTCTACCGGTCATTTGAAGATTCAGCAGCCTTTCCTCCAAATGTTACTACGGTCAGGCTACAGACGTATCTATGGCAATGAAGACGATCTCGCTAGATAAACAACTGCAGAAAGCATAACATTACTACATATCACTTTTACATGAGCTATCCATTTCTGAGTTACCAAATTTGCTGTGCTGGCTGAAATATCAGAGATGGAGCCAAACAAATCGATTGGCATTACGGACGTGAGAGATCTAGCAATAAGTTAGCTAAACACTGAAGACATGCTTTGCTCTCAGTGTTTGTGCTTGTGTGTTCTTTTGTACTAAATTTCGCATCTACAATACGTAGATTTTTGTGTGATGTAAATGAATGTGCATTGCTCTCTCAACTGCTCCGTATCGTTTAGTCACTGACGGACAACAAACAGCGGGGAGTGATTCAGACATTTAGAATTCAAGAAAAAAGGAAGACATTCATGTTTACAAGGTAGTCTGTGATGGATATTTTATTCTCTAAAAAATAATTAGAAACTATTATAGTCAAAAACCGGGTTGTCCTCCGTATTTTGAAATTGAACAAGAATTTGTGGCTGGAAAAGGGTACATGATTGTTTTGGCTCCTGGTGGATGGACTGTCATTAACAACGCCTTCGACAAAACACGTAAGGGAGGTGGACAGTACACGCTCAGGTCAGTAAAAGTATGTTTACATGCATTCTATTGCTACCAGTCTTATTAACCGACACTAATATGATCTACAAGAGGCATGCTGATTCAGCAGACATAGAGCTAGGGTAGTTTCAGCGATTAGCGATTAACGAGATCAAGGCACCAAAAGTATCCGCTAAGTTTCATCTGGGCGCGTTACGTTAGGTGTCCCCAATACCATGGAAGGCGGAGCGGCTCGCTCGATTACCGTATACTGACCGGGTGCAGCGCCCGCCTCAGACGAGATTTCACAACGAGAAGAGGCGAGTTGAGCAGAGCGCGCATTGCTGCCATGGGCGTAGAATCTTTTCTATTAGTTCATATTGTAGCCTGCTTAACCTATTCAAAGGTAACCTTTCATGATAAATGGGAATGAATGCAAAGTATTTAAACAGCTGGAAAAATTACGGCCACATGTCGCCTCCGAGACTACAGAGACGAAATGGGGAAGGGAGGAACGCACCGGGTTTCTTCCTTTTCTACTTAGCCCACGAGAACTTCATAGGTTCCGCGCAGGCCATATCCTCTTTCCAACTTTTCTTATTTGCCTTCTTCTGCTTGTTTTATGATTTGTTAGTTGAGTTCGGCCTTGCTAGCATATGGATGTGGCTACTTCGGTCTTTTACTGCCTTCGATAAGGTGTATTATAAAAGGCGAACTCCGCCACCGTAATCGAAGGTAGTGGCGGGCGGGCTTAAATTTCGAATCAAGGAGCAATCACAGAGACGTTTTAAGATCTCCGCATACTTTTGCCACGAAATGACGGTGACGAAACTGGGGCGACGTCTTGAAATGACGACGCTCCTCCTCAATTTTGTGCGCCGCTCATACACACTCAATTTTTCAAGGAGGCAAGCGGTAGAGGGCGGGAGTGTACTTCCGTCGAGGCCTACTTCCACGGCGGGAAATTACAATTTGACTCAGCTCATTGGTGTCGATCGCAGACTCTTCTGTTTCCACTCTAGATCCCTGCCACGATCGGCTAGAGGCAGACGGAACCCTGACGGCTGCAGCGGCAATAATGGTGTGAATCCTTATAAGAAATGCTGAAGTGGGCTGGCGCTGTACAGGATCGTTCGCGGCCGGCGGCGCTGTGCGTCACTGTCTTTGCTTAAAGATCTCCGCAGTCCTCCGCAAAGTTTTGCAGCAACATGCGGCGGTTTTGTTGCAAAAGTGTGCGGAGGCCGTAAGAGAGATGAACAGTACACAATTAGGTCTCAGATGTCTAAGCATATTATTGCATAGGTGTAGGAGGCCTCTGAACAAGGAAACCAAAGACAACGTCTTTTCTATCTTCAGCGTTATACACCTGATACCTTGCGAGAAATGGCCAGCAGGAGGTGGTTCTAACTGTAGCGCTGCTAATGTCTTCATCCCTCCTATAGCGATTTGTGTGAAATCATCGAGCGGAAACTGTAAAAACAGAAATCGGTAGGACTTGAACAGTTTTCAATTTGATGGCTTGTATGGGCTACTGCATTATAGCGACTTCTTCTATTGGATGGACAATGAGGTCACGAAGATAGCTGTGCATGATTACACTACAGGAGAAACTGCTTTTTATGGAGCCATGTTACAGCCAAAAGACATACATAAGGGAAAGTGAGTCCCACTCAACGCAAACCAAACTAGTGCGGTAAGGCCTCTAAACTGCTAGATCCCACCGTTCACATCGTGGGGGTATTTCCGGATAGTCCATCTATGACCTTATAATGATGTAGATCAGTAAGGGTTAGCGATAACGCGTGCGCCTCAAATCGGTTCAATGTTCGAGATCCACGCAGGTCAGCATTACCTTCCATTCTTCCGGGTATAGGCTTCGGGGAACGTAAAATCAGTTTTGTACACAGAAGATACTCTGTAGGCAGATATGATGCTGGGTAGCCGCAGAAGCAGAGATACTGCAAAAAGAAACACAAGCAAGTTTTTCACACGGCAATCCTATAAGCGGAATGCGTGGTGCATCCCACTGAGATTTGCGTAGACGTTCAACTTTAATAATTCCTTAACTTCTATCTATAGTTCGTCTGATCGTGGTTTTAAGCAATAAGCTATCAAGCCGGGAAACGACCGGATTTATGAAAGCAGATCATCTGTTTTATAAGGATGTTATAGGTTCGAGATACATTATCTAAACTACACCTATGACGGCAAAGTCGCCAAAGAGGTAATGTCAGATTCATTGCTTTATCATTGGTATAGCTGCAGGTAGGGGCGCAATACATATTGCACATTTCGTCAAGCATTCGAATTACATTCTGTTTTGGAATCTTTTACAATACAATATTTATCTAGAATTTCGATGAAGGTCGATTATAATACATATAGGTGTTCACAAAAGTTTTTATCAGATCGGATGAGTTATAAAGAAGCGTTAATACGAGACAAAGCTGAGCAGTTATGCTAATATTTGAACTGTAAAAAGACGGTAAGCTAGGATAGAATAGTAGAATAAGTAGCAGTACTTCCAATTGCAATGCGAAAGAGGGGGCTTAGCTACTACAAGTGTCTGTTATTAGTTTCAAGGTGAATTTGTAACATAGTATGAATGCGACACAGTGTATAGAGCAGATCGTATTGTATTGTAATTCCAATGCATCGTTATTCGTGATTAACTGTAAAAAAGTTGCAAATTTTTTCGTGGAGGTCTTGCCAGGTAATGCCTCCAGCTTCCTGTGGAACTTCGAACAGAGATCTGTTACATGTAATAGAGCTCTAAACGCTGATTATGCATTTATAAACCAAATTTGCTGAATTGATCTTTTGAGCGAGTTCTGAACAGCGAAAGCTCGCGTTATCAACTGCTAGAATGTTAGAAACGTTGATGCAGCGTTGGCCGAAGCGTTGCCTAATCAGAGGAGTCGTTAGCTGACTCAACAGCCGCGGTAACGGCCGCAGTGGTAAGGATTTCGCTTTGCTGGAATGGGGTTGGTTCCCGTCAGGTTTTTCTGCACATGAAGACCTTCTTTAAACTCATTTTAAATACATTTTGGAGATAACGGCTGTTGGTAACTTTTATTTACGCCTGCTAAGTTATTTGCTGTATAAGCGAAAACATGTTCCTTTTTAAAGGCCGCTCAAGTGCAACATCACCTTCGCTCCCTAATCTAAAAAAATTAGCCACTCGTGTAGAAAAACAACACATGAAGGTTGTAAGAATAACTGTTCGAAACTTAAAGCCGAGGTGCCAAAGTGAATTTTGTCGGCATTGGTCACGCATCCATCCTCGTCATCATAGTTCCAGTCGGAATCGTTGTCAGTCGAAGTGCCCATATCCATATCTTGATCCGTCTTGACCTCAACGAACATGGAAGCACTCTTCAGAAGAATATTAGCGAATCTTGCAGCAAACTGCCATTCGTTGCTGTACTCCTCGCGTAGCTGCACAGCTGTCCTTAGGTGATCTCCAGATTGTAGAATGGAGATTACTTAGGTGGAGAAAGGGAGACAGCAAAAGAAAGATCAATAACTCATCAAAATCTTCAAATTTGATCTGCCATACCAAACAGCCTATTTGGTTTCACATGGGATTGGAAGCTGATTAGAGTAGGTCTAGATATAAGTAGATGTGCAGGTTGTGAGCAGCTTGTTGTTTGCTTAACACATTTTGTTGTTTTATTATTCGACCAGTATTGAGGAAGGTTATAACGTCTGCAGTTGATTAGAGCAAATTCTTGACTTTTTTCACTCTGTGAATAGATGATGTTATTAGAAAAATGGTGCAGCTTTACGCAAACTAACAAACCTCGATGGAAGCCGCCATTAGCTGCTCGCTCAAAAATGTGTTAAGAATGGGTGTTAGCTTCCTTATCGCGGAGAGTCACAGCATATAAAAACGCCAGCACCAACGTGAGCCGAACCCATGACCTTATTCTTTTGAAGCGAGAGCACCACCACTGCGCTGATAATGCAGCCATCGCCCTCTACTACGCAACACCATAACGCTGCATCAACGGGCCTGACATGGAGTCGACAATGAGAACTTCCCCCGGCCAGAACTCACTTAGGAGATCCGTTTGACAAATTTGATTTGATAAAAAAATATAAAAAAATCTATACGCAGTTTTTCATGCTCTTTCACATATTGGTCTTTACTCGGAATTTCATAGGAACCTGAAGAGATGCCTGGTTAATGTTTTTATTTCCATATTAGGAAAGAAATCCACTTCCTGGAATGCTATTCTCTGATCAAAAGGTTGGAGGTGTCTATGCTCTTACACTGACTGGAAACGATACTTCATATAAGGTAGGCTGCTGTATGTTTCAAGGTCCGGACTTTAACGAAGCACCTACATCTACAAACTTTAATTCTCCTTTCAGTTACTCACTGCAAATGTTCACGTGATTGCTCCTGAAAATACCGTGTCGATACTTTGGCAGCTTCCTGCTGTCGTCGTTATAACTGTGGCCGAGATTCTCTTGTCAGTAAGCGGACCAGAGTTCGCTTATCAGGAGGTAGTTCGCTCTTGTAGGGATGACCCCCTTCATCCTGACGCGATTCTCAATTCTAGGCCTCCAGAGAGCTAAAGTCAGTCGTTCAAGCGGTGTGGTTGCTGAACCAGTCAATTGGGAATATCATCATTCTAATTGTGGCTGAAACACACTTTGCAACACCTGTACAGTTTACTTATCATTAGTCAATTTTTACAGATGATGATATTTCACGTCTTCAACATGAGTCTCGAAATAGTTGTGTCTCTTACCAAGCTCATCGTTAGCCTGCCGATAGTTAAGCTAAAGCAGTGCCACCAGCACAGTTTGCTGGCAAACAATGATTAGTCTCCAACGAAGTATAGGAAGACCAAGGCTTTATAAATTAGACAAAAAGTCTGGATCCAGCTTTTATATGGAGAAGAGCATACAAGAACATAGCGATTTGCATAAATTGCAGTGGCTTCAAAGGGTAATTGGAATAGTAGAGTAGCATATTAGGAAAGATCATATTACACCCAGAGACTCAAATAAACAATTTGAAACAAAAAGTCTGAATCCAGCTTTTATATGGAGAAGAGTATACAAGAACATAGCGATTTGCGTAAATTGAAAACTGTAAGAAGGGGATAACTCTCCAAAGTTTTCAGGCAGTCGAGCTGTTCTCGTTTGGCGTAGTAATGGCTCTTGTAATGGTTGGGTTCGTTTTGCTGGCGGAGTTTTACTACACGTACAGGGCAGACTACATGAGGCTTCAGCAGGATGTGATAAGCGAATCGTCTTTATCGTCGACGTCTTTGTCCCCCTGAAGAGAAATGCTGGTTTTGTACGATGCTTACTGAAAAATATGCCAGTTTATTCCAATAAATTTTCAAAATTGTATGCAAATATCCCCTTTTGGAGGAAACTCTTGGAAATTCTTCAATATTAAAACCCTTTAATTGCATCACAACGGTCTTCGATTTGAATAAATGTTTTAAACAAATTGCTATTGGTTCACATTCTGACTGCAAACTATTGTGTTGCTAAAAGCTAACAAGTATATCGAGATCAGAACATTTGCAGTCAAGCAAGCTAGCCAATATCAATGGCCGAAAGATTTAGGCGAAGAGGAGCTGTTGGCAGCATGCACCGCACGCGACGCAACCGCTTGCACTCCACTTTGGCGATGGAACGCGGAAACCGTGCGGTTTGTGCCTCTTATACGCCCGCGATGGCGCAGCCTCTGAGCAGCTCGTGAAGCAGTGGGTAGAGGCGCCGATGACTCGGGCGATGGAGGTCGGGGGTTCGGTTCCTATGCATGGTGCGTTTTTGCATTTCAACTGACTGGATGAAATTTCAGGAGTTTTAACGTCTATACAATTTTCAGGCGTTTCTGCTCGTTTTTCCAGCTGTATGCGGTTTTGCAGACTCCGGGTGCGGACTCTCACTGAGCGACGAAAGCAGTTTCCACACGAGCAGCTCGGACGGCACCCACCCTGAAGCCCGCCCCTAGCCTGGTTCTGCGCAGAACCCAACTGCGTACTCTAAGGATCAGCGTTCCCGATTTCACTTGGTGTTCATGCGTGTGCTGAAATCAATGAACGATTCCGCGCTCCACGGCGAACGTGCGCGGGCCGCCGCGCTGCTGCCAACAGCCGCCCTTCGTCCAAGTAATGCGGTCAATATCAATTGATATCATCAATTTCTGCGCAGATGAGTGTTCGAGATATTGTGCCTTGCATGAGATAGGTGATATGCTTGAGATAGGATTCCATATCTATCGGACAGGTTTTGCAGGTGGTAGTGTCATTGGTAAAAAATGCAGTCTTAGCGTCTTAGCGCATAGCTAAAGTAGTGTGCTCCCGAGAACGTAAGAGGTTGTGTAACTAATGAGGGTTAATGGAAAAATGAGAATTAAAAGATCGATAAAAGGAAAAAACGGTGGAAGCTATTCGAATAAGCACTGAGCATAACAAAACAACAACTACGAGGAGGAAGAACAACGGAAACGCAGCTTGCACAGAAAAAGTAACCATCCAGAATTATTGCGCAACGTCAAGGAAACCAAAGGAAAGAAGGAATTTAGTTGAAGAAACTGTCCGCCTTTGGCGAGAAAGTGGTTTAGCAGAGGAATAACTCTCCGACAGTAGCACTTTGCTCTAATTCCAGGTTTAGCTGGAGAATTTCAACGTTTCAAGGATTCCTCTAGTACGAGAGAATGCTTGACACACAAGGAAATAGCTACGCTTTCGATAATGTGACGGAAAGATAACAATGTTCTGGCCAGAGGGTTCAACTTACTTGTATTTTCAGTTTTTATAGCGTCTTCTCCCAAATTGAATACGACCGAGATTTTTTTCATCACATTTCCCTGAGTTTGCCGAGAGATTATATGGCTGGGCGTATGGTAGAGCACAGATTTAGGGCGGGGGAAGGGACTAACCCGCGTGTGTAGGGGTAGAGAAAGCCACGATGAAGCCTGCGTCTCACTCTTATCTTATCTCTGCCTGACTCGAATCTTATCTCTACCCTTTATACACCGCATACCCACGGGTTTAATAGTTGATGAATCCGTCCCCAGGGTGTGGCTTGAGTGACGCACCCGTGATAAAATTGCCTACATCCTGGGAAGCAAGTATAACGTGGATCTGTAATCGAACCAAGGAGATAAGACTACATTCACATTCGCTATATGTAGCTACTTTTCGCGCCTGCCCGCAGCGGCATGCTATGGTGACCCCCACCACCCGTGACATTCTTCACATTCAATCAGGACGAAGCTGTTATAGCATGACTATTAACTATTTGTCGTCATCTATGTAATGTTGTCAATTTGTGAAATATCCGACACCATATCATATCCAACACGATCAAACTTGTAGGAGTAAACAGTTGTAATCACTATCGCATAACAGACAGTTCAACTCGGTGTCTGCCACTATCGCAAGCTTCTTCTTGAAGAAGGTCGGTTGTCTGGTTTACTGTTGATGAGTATTCTTTTGCGGGAAAAATAGTTGTACTATTTCAGAACAAAACGTACCAATTAGTGTTCTCTGAACAGCAATGAGCAATTTGGACGAGGCCGAGGGTAATTATACTTTGTATCACCGAGGTCACGACTCTGCTCAACTCATGGGTGCTATACCAGTTGGTTGGACGTGACGTGAATTTCAATAGTCCACTTAGTATATGGTAGAACGCAAATGTTTTCGATTATCTTTTTTTTAGGTCAACCTAGGGCGCATTGCGCGATAGAGTGGTGGATGTGACCCATGGGTACTCAAACACAAATATGACGTCCCACATCCAGGGGCCGGATTCATCAACGACTTCCAGCAAATTAAGGTTTAATCCCAATGAGGGGGAGCCACTCCGTACTCACGTTGAAACACTAGATAGAGATGAATACTTGTAACATAACATGCCTACCTGAACCCCCAACTGTGGCTACTGCAGTCTTCCTCTTGAAATAAAGAGGAAGTTTAGACGAAGAAACGCTGAACGAAAAGACGACAAAAAGGCGCGTCGACAAGTTCACCGTGGCGATTCGTACAGGGATAGCCGTACAGTGGCCGTGGGTCGATACGTGGAGCCCGCAGACATCCCTGTACGTATCGCCACGGTGAACCTGTCGGCGCGCACACATGCGTTCCGGCCCGAGGCCGCTGTGCCCCCCCCCCCACTCATTGGATTGAACCCAATTTAACGGAGAAAATATAGTCGAAATCACTGACAGCGCAGCTTATCAATATGATAAAGCATTTCACCATAGCCCGTATGCATATCTCGGGGCGTCGGGGTGCCCTGTTCGGAGTGCCCCATCTGGGAAATTGCTAATACCACTAGAATCAGATCGGAATAGACGCCTGGCGTATGAGCGCGCATTTAGTGCAGGAACACACTCGTTCGACGCGAATGCACACGGCTGTGTCACCCTCCACGTGGGCATTCGATTGATGCGTATCGGTATCTTGTATGCCCGCGGTGGTCCTTGAATTCGGCTACATCGCACCATGGCATTACACGGCCTGTCATAAATTTGGGTGTGTGGTGCAGTGTGTGGTGCACCACACACTGCACCACACACCCAAATTTATGACAGGCCGTGTAATGCCATGGTGCAATGTAGCCGAATTCGTGGTCCTTCTGCTAGACGGATCGTGGCGCAGTGGATGGGGCTGCCTCGTGCGAGGGACGTGGAGGGTTCGGTTCTCTTGCGTCGAGGTATTTTTGCATTTCAACTGACTGATTGAGATTTGAGCGGTTTTGACGTTTACACCATTTTCGAGTGTTTCGTGCACATTTTTCCAGCTGTATGCGCTTTTGCAGAACCCATCTACGGACTCCTACTGGGCGATGAAAACAGTTTCCACACGAGCAGCTCGGATGAACCACACAACGAGGTCTCTTCCCTAGCTCGAAGAGACAAGAACAGCTTGGACAAAACTCAAAATCTATTCCGATCTGGTTTTAGCGGCCATAGATCGACTCACCCCATTTGCGGGTCTTGCCTGGCGGGTTTGGGGACCCAACCCGCTATGAGTATTGTTCCTATCGCGCTCGGGGAACTTTTGAGCTGTATGTAGTGAAAGATGAATTCGGCCCCAAGACGAGTACTTATCCGTTTGGTTCGCGTGACGTAGTGTTTGAAGCTTGCATTGTACGTACCTACTCCTCAGATTGTGACAATGTTGGAAATAGCACGTCACCACATTTGGCTGGTATATTCGGAAAGGCCATGGTCTGCTCCCCCCAGGCGCAATGCGCGCCACCTAGTATGCGGTTTGTTACATCTTAGGTGGACCTAGTCTCTGCACCCACCCAACTAGATACGCCCGCTCATGTTTTGAATAGTTTTCTGATGGAGGAAAAAACCTCAGAGACGATTGAAACCAAGAGAATATATGTGTACATTCCTGGATGAGCCCGTGGTGGCGTCTCTCTTGCATTTCTGAACCATGTTTTGCGTTTGAATGAATCAGCCTGTGTCAATGGCAATCAGTCATTTCGCAGGCTACTCATCCTTCAAGCTGCATATGACGTAAACCATAAGCTTTCAAAAAACAAAGTTTTTATGTACAAGTTACACCTAGAACCCTGAGGGGTCACGCGCGGGTCACTGGATATAAAAAATCGGTGCAATCCTAGTTGGTGGTGGCCACTCTTAACGATTTCATACGAAATGAATGTGTTCAGTATTGTTGAATTTTATTGAACTTACTCATTCCTTAGAAAACGACTGCACTAAAGAAATCATAATAAATAACACAGAGAACATGAGAATATATGACATTGTGAACCAGGTCGGGGGACGTTTGCAATCTGTTAAAACGTGGAAATACATTGTATTGCTTGCGTCCGAAACACTGATTGATGGTGATTTGGGTCATTTCTATTCTATTTTCGTTTCGTTTTCTACGCAAATCTATTAAGGGTTCCTAGCTTACTAGATTCGTGCCGAGAATAGTTGTTTTTAAGTGACTAGGAACTCGAAAACTGAGTCTGTTGAGCAACCAGGGCCGGATTCATCAACGACCTACGGCATTTTATCCGAGAAAATACAGACGAAATCCTTGATTGCGTGGCTTATCAAGCGATATGGTGAGCGATAAAGCCGCGCTATTAGGAATTCCGGCTGTACTTTCTCCGTTAAATTGCTGTAAGTCATTGATTAATCCGGTCCCAGGTTGTCGTAGTTCACTAATTTCTGCGTGTTGCCCATTTATTGTGTTACATTACATCGGAAAATTGTTTAAGATCAGCCACCACTAACTAGGATTGCACCAAAAGATCAAAATAAACACGAAATATAAGACAACTTAGTTAATGAGGTCTTCAGTTATACGGTATCCATTTCTCATCATGACTTCTGATAGTGGCATAGTGATCCGTATGCAGAGTTCGGAATTTATTTGCCACGAATGCTCTCCTACCGAGAAAAGAAAAGAAGGGCGCGATGAGCGGACGGGGGAGGCAGTCAATGGGCTTCGACCGCCTTGAGGAAGCAGTCGGAAATGATGACGGGGAATTTCCCATTGTACACGAACTGACGCGTACGTACAAGTTGCAGCAAGAATGGCTTAGGTCAAACGCTTCGTCTCGCGCGAACTAAACGGATAAAAACTCGTCCTACACGTGGGAAACGCAACGACATCTCGTACATTTTTGAGTACTGAAGGGTTGCCTCCCCCGTCCGCTCATTGCGCCCTCAATTCTTATGAAATCGAGAGAGCGATCACGACAAACTAGGATTACAGCCTCTCTTCTTGAAATCTCGGCAGGGTGATGCCAGGCACGGGTTCAAACCCTTGGTCTACCTCTTATCAAACGGTCACGTTCTAGTGTAAGAAAGAAAGGGTTTTAGGATGCTATGGAATTTTGAAAGAAGAATTACGGTTAGGTAGCTGGACGGAGCTGGAATCTTGACAGCATCTTCATTTGAAGAAAAAAAACTGCATTTCTCAAACGATATCTGACCTGTTAAAGTTGTTTGTTAAGCTGTTTATCAGCGCGCTCTATCATTCAGCTACCGTCGTTCGGAGTGAAAATTTGAGAGTAGGGGTCACTTATTCGGCTAAGATTGGCTTCCAAAGGACCGTTTGTCGCTTGTATACGAACAGTGGGTTTCCCAAGCTCCACCGTCGGAGTCGAGGAGGTGGAAAAGTGCCGATGTTTGCGTATGGGGAAGTAGTGCGAGTACGTGCGTACCTATTAGGTTGGCAACTAATTTCGTGGACTCTCAAGAATCTTCAGCGAAAGTATTTATTAACAAATAACTAATGACAATCTTTAATCAAAATAAGATCCCTCGGAACGCAGAAGTGCTTCCCATATATCAGGTAGCTGGTCTATCCTACGGTCATAGAATTATTGTGCTTTTAAGGCCAAGAACCTTTGGAGGTGCATTTTGACCCGGTCCACATTATTAAATTGTTTTCCAACCAAGAAGTACTGCACCGAACTATAAACGCGGTAGTCACTCGGCGCAAGGTCTGGGCTGTAAGTTGGATGAGTTTGACGCTCCCAGTCAAGGTCTTCTATTTTTTGAAGTGTCCGGTTAGCTACGTTCTCTCCGTTTGGTCAAGAAGGAACTAACTTCTGGGAGCTCGTCAAGAACGGTTCAGCATTAATGCTGTAAGCTACTCTTCTTGACCTGGCCGCGCGCAGGCTGAACTCCGCTGGAATCGGTTCAGACAGATTTTCAGGAGCGGAATTATCTATCAGCAAGACAACGCCAGATCACACATTACGAATCGGGAGCTTCAAAAAATTGAAGACCGTGCTGGGAGCGTCTAACTCACATACCTTACAGCACAGGCTGTGCGCCAAATGACTAGCACCTTCATTGCTCGCTGCAGCACTTCTTGGTTGGAGGTCGATTTATTAATGTGGACCATGTCAAAATGCACCTCCAAGGATTCTTCGCTTCAAAAGCACAAGAATTCTACAGCTGTGGGAAGGGCCAGGTAGCTGATAAATGGGAAGCAGTCCCACGTTCCAACAGATCTTACTTTGGTTGAAAACTGTTATTTGTTATTTGTTTATGAACACTTTTGTTGGAGGCGCTTGAGAGTCCACGAAATTAGTTGCCAACCTAATACAATATTTTTTGTGCTCAGTTGTGCCAACAGTGCTAGCTGTAGCTCGATGCCTTGATAGTTATTAATGTTTTAGTATGTAAAGTCGATAGCGACGAAGATAAAACGTCCAGTTCGAAGAACAATGAAAAGGATAATGTTAAAGATGATGAACGATCAGAGGTACTCTTACGATTCCTTCTTAATTTCGAAACAAAACCCGAAAGCTGGGCTGCTATTTTGGTTTCTTCAATTTCTGATAACGACGTCCAAATTAATGCCTCTACGGCTTTGTTTTCCCGTAATCCTCTACACAATAGTAGTTATCAAAAAGTTCATTTCAGACTCTGCTTCGGATTATTAAGCGATGGCCAAAACAGGTGTTCTGTATTTGCGCGAATGAGTTCTGCGAACGATTTTCGTTCTACGGAATGAGAGGTTATTTTCAAAGAATCATGTCTCCAAAGTACGAAGTTGGACAAACAATTAATTTCGAGTTCTGTGTCGTGGTAGCGGCACCATTTCTGGCGGCACAAATAGGGTTGAGGGGAGGGTTACCCTCCCCCCCCCCTCAGTAAAAACCAAGGCGGTTGTACGCCTTGGTAAAAAGGCACGTGTATGCCCAGTTACATCAGAAATGGCCTACTTCAGTTTAGTGCAAGGGTAGAACACACCATTGCTGTGAAAAAATCCGGTTTCAAAAACCAGGTAAGGCTATACTACATGGTGATCCCCGTCCCTATTTGCTCCTCTCGCGAAGGTAGTGTCGAAAGCATCACAAGAATGAAATCGCGACAGAGTTAAACTTCGTTCTTGGTTTGTGAAATAGAAGTTCACTCTATGAACTCTTTGAATGTCATAAAAAAAATTGCTTGTAAGATGTGGCTTTCAGCTGTAGGCTAGGATTGGTATCGACTTTTATTAGCTCACATTTCTGCGTCGTCGCTCTCATGAGCGTCTGGAAAAGGTGAAGTCAATCTATTTGAAAACTACTCGCCCAAACGTCATCTTATCCTACGGAAGTGAATTTCGACGTATACAAAGAGGACACAATATGGTGGCAAATCACTCTTACCAGGAAAGGGTCTCAGGCGTAGGTCTGAACGGGGAAATGGATAGTACTACGAAAATATCCACCCTTCCCATAGTAGAAAAACATGTTTCGTCAAAGGCTCTAGACCGGATGTTTGACTTCCGTGTTATGCCCTATTTTTGCATTTTTTCATGACCGCTGCTTCCTTCACCAATTTGCTTCCTGCACATCTCCTACACATTTATTTCACTCTAAATTGTTAAAAGGGCCAGATTCGCGACCAACACCCTAGATTCGTGATCAATACCCCATGACCATAGCAGCCCTAGTCATCCGTACCCGCTGTAACCTACCGTAATCAGCCGTACTTTCAAAACCGAATGTCAGATTCGTGATCAGCACCCAATAACCCCCCTGGAAGAAGTTTGGGAAAAACTATGGCGATTTAAATCAGCTTATTTCCCACTCATCTCCTACACATTTATTTCATTCTAAATTCTCAAATTAGGGTTTACTTTGAGCTGTGCTTCACTCCCTGCTCTCGCTTTCTGTATTATACAACGCTTTGTGTTTTTCAGCAAATGTTAAACAGTGACTTCAGAGCAGGTACGGTTACAGAGTGTACGGGACGACTAGGGTTGTCGAGGCCATAATCACGGATTTTGCCCAAACTTCTCCCAGAGTGGTTATTTGGGGTGCTGATCACGAATCTGACATTCGTTTTTAAAATTTCAACTGATTATGGTAGGTTACAGCGGGTACGCTGACTAGGGCTGTCGAGGTCATGGGGTGTTGATCCCGAATCTGCGGTGTTGCTCACGAATCTGACCCTTTTGACAATTTGGAGTGAAATAAATGTGTAGGAGATGTGTGGGAAGCAAATTGGTGAAGGAGACAGCGGTTATGAAAAAATGCAAAAATAGCGCATAGCTCGAGATTCGAACATCTGGCCTAGCACCTTTGGAGAAGCCCCGCAACCTGCTGAGCCACCGATTCGCTTTCCGCAGAGCCTTTCTGCCACGTCCCGTACGTCACCGCGCAAGCATGCACGCGGGCTCGTGCTGACTTCGAGGGGCCATAGCTCTTTGAGTTCAAGGACTCAGCAAAAACGAAACATATTTTTCTACTATATGAAGGGTGGAGAATCTCGTACTACTATCTATTTTCCCGTTCAGACCTGGGCCTGAGACCCTTCCCTGGTTAGTTGAAAGTTGGATAACTCGTGTGCGATCATAATTAGTCCAGGTAAGAGTGACTGATGGATCACATTCACCCCACCAATAAGATGAGCTGTTTCGATTACTTCTGGGCCGAACAAGATTGTAAGTAGATCAGTATTTATTGAGCGACCTAACGTTTCGACCTACCCCCCCCCCCTTCTTCGAGCGCTTGAGGATTCGGATGTTGCTATCTATACGACGAAACGCCTCACCGATTCTAGCCTTTCCGTTTTTCCTTTCCGATATCGTCTCGAGGCATATCATAAACCCCAGAATCATGAACGATAAACTCACCCGCTGATCCACCGCTTGTGTGGAGCGACGCCGCTGCCGCAGTTAGTCGACAGATGATGACTTACCAGGAGATTCAAAGATAGGTCGGAACGGCCCAAGTGTTGTATATGGGCAGAATCCTCCCTCTTTGGGAAACAACAAACTACAAGTATCTGGACCCCAATAGAACTCTGCGCAAAGTTAGGAACGAAGGGAGTTGGGCAGTTGGCGGCGTTAGCCCTATGCTTGCACGCGGAGGGCGGACTCAAGTTGGCTGGAAATAGCTATCATGGGGGACTACACTGCCGCCCCTCTATCCACTGCGCCACCGCCGCTCGCTCGTCATCACTGTTTCCACCCAACATAAGTCCGCCGCTCGCGCTCAGGCGAGGGCCAACACCGCGAACGGCCTAGCTTCGGTCGTCCGTAACTCTGCGCAGAGTTGTATTGGGGTCGAGATAGTTGCATTTTGTTGTTTCCCAGAGAGAGGAACTTTTGCCCATATACAACAGGGCAGTGGGCCGTTCCAACCTACCATTTAGATAGCCTCCTGGTGAGACTCACTATACTGTTCATCCTACACTATGTATGCTGTGTATACCAGTGTCATTCTTAACCTCCTCGTTACCACCGGTCGCTCTAAAACTCACAATGCAAAATAAACGGCAGAAAGTAATCGGTGACCGAACGACTCATTTCGGTTGTTCATTCATGGATTTCGTGAAAAAATCCAAAACGCCTCCAGCGCTTTCTAGAGGAAATATCTGTCTCGATAGACAAATCGTGCACTTCACACCAAAGTCATTTCCGCAATGTTCCTCCACTTTATGCTTACCTTGAGGATTGGTTAGGGTACCTCGCCTTTTGCCGGCTAGATGTTCATTAACACAAATGACAAGTACCCTTCCGGTTTCCCCAATGTATGTCTGCCTGCATGTCAGGCATTCAAGCTGACAGGTAATGCCAACTTTGGCACAATCCTCTGCTTTCCCGTAAGAACATACAACACAGTTCT
>OX377201.1:16270474-16351541 GCA_947396885.1 Heligmosomoides polygyrus polygyrus
TTAACAAAGAAATCTGATCAGTGTAGTATCCATCAACTTTGACCTAACATTTTGTGAATAGTAAGATTTTGAAAAATTTGAACAGTCATTCCTAGGTTATTTTCCTCTTCACATAGTAAGTTGTTGCATTCCCTAGGTTTCCATACGTAAAGAAATTGGATCTAATCTGGGAATTTGCACGTCGTCAGTGGTGCACCAAAAAATTACTGGATCAACTGAAACTCTTTTTGTCTGAATCATAAACGAAGATGAATATTATTATTATCAACTGACGCTTTGAACTAACCACCATATTCGTCGGATGTAAGTAGACAGTCACCTCATCGAATGGAATTTTCAGTCTGCAATTCGTAACAAAGCCAGCTCTAGCGAAAAAGAAGACCACTGGTTGGACTATGCTATGGTAAATCACGACTGTGATTCCGATGAAAGATGCAGCAGATTGGGAAAAAGTGACCAAGATCGGTGTCCAAAAGTGATTTTGCAAAATATAATGCGTTACACTCTTGAAGAAAAGCGCTGCAGTGATATTCTGTGTTAAGGAAAATCTGGTTTACGAGGTGAAAGGGCTGTTTCGAGTGATCGTGCTTTTCCTACCGGTCCCGATTTATTTTGCGCTGTTTGATCAGCAGGTAAGGAGGGAGTTGCGCATCCGATTAAGTTTAATTTTGATGATCGTTATGCAATCATTCGAGGGAACTACAAGTATTGACAGCAGTGTACGCAATTGGCAATCAAAGCATTGTAGGTATCAGGTAGGTAGTCTAGCATGGGTACTCTACCGTACGCACCTGGGACTTCTACCTGGCCCAAGAGGCACGTGTGTGGGATTCCGTTACCTCTGACACAAAGTCCTATTATATATAATATTATATATAATCCTACTATATAATGTTACGTGTCCGTCACGGGGAGGGGGACTGGAGCCAAGAGATGCCTACGACAGTGCGGCGTATGCCAGCCGGACGGCTTCCTTCGAGCTTAACCATGGGCGATTGCTGGCGAACTTGGCGGTGGATTGTCCAAGTTTACGATATATTCAGCGCATAACGCGCCAGGGTATGAATGGGTATCAAATGTGGAGCGTAGGGATTCAGAAGACGTGCCCTAAGCATCGTTCAACGTGCGTCACGATTCAGAAGCCATGCTGAAGTCGTCGTCCAACGTGCACAGCGAATCAGAAGACGTGCAGCAGACGTCATCCAACGTGCGTAGGAATTCGGAAGGGTGTCGAAAACGTCGTCCAACGTCCGCGGGGATTTTGAGTAATACCAATAGAGAAGGTGGACCAGTGAAGTGATCAAGGCTGATGACCGAAGTGTGAAGCCATTAAGGGTAAAACCAATTGAGTAAAGAGGGGATCAGTAAAGGTTGACCACTAGAGGGGGGGGGGGAATAAGGGGACCAGTATTCTCATTTAATATCGTCCACTCCGCGTCGGATTTCTGAGGGCGGGCAACAAAAGTAGCAGTCGGGGTGCAGAAATGCCATAGATGTCGTGGCAATGTGGAGACTCAGTGTCACATGTGCGTGCTTGACCCTCACTCCGTTCCTTTACCAGCATCTAGGTAAGAAAGTAAGCGGGAGGGGTGGAGGGGGGGGGGAAGGTGTGGAGAGTGACTATGGGGTTCGAAGGAGTATTATTGCCGCAGACAGTAAATGGTTTCGACCTGTCAACCAGTACCGATCACTTTTAATTGTTTTTCTGCAGATTAAGCGCTTCGGATTGGGACTCTCATGATCTGTTTCTCGTCACGTAGAGAACGGGCACTTCGGAGAATGAATCGTGTACATGCGGTAGAGGGTAGATGGGCTTCACAGGAGCAGTGAAGACTCTGCACTACGATATCCCGCTGCACTAATGTATATATTATAGTAAAACAGGTTTTTTACTTAATAAAAGTGAGAAGGCCTAAAGGAGAATGGAGGAAGATTGGGTTGTTCTACTTTCGGGGTTTGGGGGCGAAGCCCCCAACAAGACGTTTGGCGACTGTTAGGCCGCTGAACGTCTGGTAGTTCAATAATCCGTTTATTCGTAGTTGTACAACTAAAAGAGGGTAACCGGAGCAGAGGAAATCAACAACAATGAGCCCGCGAAGGCGGTACTTGTACAAAGGAGATGTTACGTATAACACTGCTTTCTACGAAGAAGACATTGTAGGCGAACCGTGAATGCACTATATATTGCCTGTCTGAGATCTCGCTGGAGAGAATCTCATGAATAAAGAAGCAGTAACAGGTGCTTGCGGCTGGTGACACAGCGAAGCTTATAGGAGAAATAGCTCGAGCCACTGCACTCACTACACTCCATAAGTACACCCTATTCATCTCGTATTCACCACACACCAGACGCCAACAGAAAAGCTGTTAATGATAGAACAATCATAGGAAACAATAAGCTGACGTGAGCTACTTGCTGGAATGTAAATTGACGAAGAGGCCATCTCATCCTCAACGACCTAAGTGTTGCAAAGTATGTTGTGTTGCCCATCAGAATATCCTCCTTCTTGGAGACAACAAAGTGTAAGTATCTCGACTCGAATACAACATTGCGGTGAGTTAGGCCGACGAGAGTTGGACCGTTGGCGGCCTAGTGGTTTATGTGCTTTGCAGACGACGAAATTCTGCGGAGATTCTAATGGGTTTTCATGCAAAAGCAGCGCTCCTATCGAGTAGCGGGAGCAAACATCGTTTTAACATCGGCTCGGGTACCGGACACTACACCTGTTCTGTACTTTTGGAGAACTCATACTTTTCATGCTCTGATCCACCTTGTGGTGCTATAGTATATTGTCTACACATTTAAATAGAGCGCATGCTTCAACCTGGAGATTACTTATGAATTAGAACAGTTTATTCCTAAACACCGAGACAGTTTTTCCTGCTCCATAATCAAAGCCAAATGCAGGTACCACCCGAGGCAGCGCGACGGGAGGTACACCCGCCCCTGCTAGGGGTGGGGGGAGGGGGGGTGGGGGCGTGGCGTCAGGAGGCACACCCGCTGTTCTGCGGACGGGGATATTTTGCTTTGCTTCTCAAAGGCTTCGTAAGGCAGCCGTTAGACTCTCGGTGAAGCTTAGGGTTAGGGTGAGTGAGCAAGGGGGATGCGAGGAAGGTTGCATGCCTTCCGGCTAGGGGCGTGTCCATATTTTGCACCTCCTGACCGTCCCCCACTATCCGAACCTAGTCAGCCGATGTTGGATTCTCCCGATATTTACTATCCCCTCACACAAGATAGGAAATAAATAAAGAAGCGTTTGCAAACACTCAAGGGTACTATATTTTCTACCAGTGGTACGGAAGAACATACTGCATAGAGTAAGACGAATGGTTGCAATGCTAATACAAGCAATGCATGAAAACAACGGGTTCCGTGTAGCCTGATTATTATTAAGAGTCAGGTTCCTTGAGTAACAAGGATTGGATAGAACTCCCAAGGAACCCTTGATGCTCGTACAGGTAGCCGACCTTGTAGCAATCACACCTTGTCAGATTCCTTATTCTGGAATGGCACCAACAAGACGTTTTTCTAACGTGTGTCTTATACTACCTACAAAATTATTTTTCAAACATTATTCTTTTTCGTTCCGGAGTGCCCCATTGAAGCTGCTCACCGCCTTTACATAGAACCACGCAGGTTGTAATTAATAAAATATATTTAACCGGTTTGAAAATTCAGGGATCCAGATGGATTCTCCAGGCGGTTTCAATGGATGGACAGATCACATCATCGTTTTCACTCTACCCCGATCAAATGAATGTCTTTAATCCACTTCTCGTTGTCATTCTTGTGCCGTTATTTCAAGCGGTCATTTATCCCGGATTTGCAAAAATCGGCGTTTCCACAACGTAAATTTGACTTGTTTTTCAACAACAGTAAGATTGTCAGAATTTATTGGAATTTTAGCCTGCTTCAACGTATGTCGATCGGTGGTTTCATCGCTGCGGCTACCTTCATCGTTCTCGGATTGGTGCAGCTTAAAGTCGATGTAAGCTTACGAATTTCTAAAATTTAGCTGGGAGCATGTCATATAGTTCATGATTCATGATTGAAGTCGCTTTTCACAAATCCTCTATAGTAAACAACAAGCCACGCGAATGCGTAACAACCATATTACGCTGCGGGACACGCCGCTCCGCCCACCAAGCTAAAGCGATGCGCAAAAACAAAGCGAGCCGAAAAATACCGCTTTTTAATAACTGCCTCAGAGTTTCACATTTCGAAATGAGAAACATATATTTGGGGCTACCAGCTCAAGCTCTATATTACGATATAAATCCCAGTAGAGCTGAAAAACAAATGTAGCCTTGAGTAAGTCAATGTGCTGGGCGCGACTTCTTGTATGTCGAGTGAGTTTAGCTTAAAGAAAACAGTTTATCCAAATACACGAAAAGTACTACAAATCAATCTGTCTTATACATACTATTATATTTGCTCTCACTCCAAATTGGACATCTTCAAGTCATACTGGACACTTCTAATCTAGTTTAAAGGCATTTTTAATCATGGCGAACTCTTCCAAATCAAAATGATCTTTAGGCAGGTTAAACTACAAACTTAATAAGATGGTTAAAATAATTTTCTGAGGAAAATCTGTTGTAACTTTCATGAAACTTTTTTTTTTATTTTACCTGCCATCAACAATGTGGTAATTTTATAAATTTTTTTTTGGGAAAAATAAGAATGAAAATTGGTCTTGATGCACAGCAAAGAGGCAAACATATAGTGAATTAAAAGACCAGATTGTGTCCTGTAAAAATTCGCAGCAAAGCTTGCTTTATTGGTTGTAAATGCAACTTTCATGAACCATCAAAATAAGATTAGGCATATTCTTTAAGTTGCTTTTGTTGTGTCGTTAGCAGATATCGGACTGCAAACGGACATTCTGCTATCAATGGAATAAAAATTACGACGTCTTGTGCGAGGGAGTAGCGCAGTCTTCCTCCTTGAAAATAAAAAACAATCGCTTTCCTGCTCCAGGAAACAGGCTTCAAACCATTATTTTTCCTCCAAAATAAATATTTTATAAAATTTCAAACAATGTCTTCACTTATTGGGTAGTTTAAGTAAAACTTCAAAGAGTGTAGTACCAAAATTTTCATTCAACAGAAAATTATTCTAACCTTCACTAGTTCAACGTGGAAGAAGCCTATTTCAATTTGGAAGAATTTACTTTGATTTTAAAAGTCTTAGGCTAGCTTAGAAGAGTGTCCAATTCAATTTGAAATGTGTCCAATTTAGTTTGAAAAGTGTCTAATTCGAAGCGAAAGTGGTATATCTTGCATGTAATGAGTTAGTCAGTGCGTAAAGTTTGAACGTGATATAGTCGCAACTACACCTTTGTTGCGCTTCTTGTGGTAGTTATTAGGGGGGGGGGGCAAAAGTAATGAGACAAATTGAAGAAAAATCTTTATCTCTTTATAACTCAATTACAACCCAACGATGCTGAGGAATGTATTTGCCATTAAGGGCAATGACCTTGCTGCCATCGCTCAGCCAACTTCCTGATCCCATCCTTCCACAACTGCTTGCGCCAGGTGTTGATCAACTGCTCGATATGGTTGTCGAGGTCTGCTTGGGTTCTTGTGTCCCTTCCGACCAGGAAGTCCTGTAGGCTCAAGAAGTAGTGGTAGTCGCATGGAGAGATGTCCAGCGAATACGGTGGGTGAGGCATGTGAACGTAGCCCAGCTGGCCAAGCTTATCCGTGGTTACTTGTTCCCGATGGAGTGCGGCGTTGTCGAAGAGGAGAACCTTCTTGAAGCGCTGCGAATGAATGAGAGCGAGTCGCCGGCCCATCTATTCTATTTCGTTCACCATGGCCTTGGAGTTCATCGTAGTGCTCTTGGGAAACAGCTTCCGGTAAACCGATCCACGGGCGCAGACCCAAAAGCTCCAAAGATGCTTCTCGCCGTGAACATATCGCCGGCAACAGGTCACCAAGCCTCACCCAGACTCGCTGCTTGGCAGGGTTATGGTAGAAGACGTACTTATCATCTTGCGTGAATATTGAGCACGGGCTGCTCGGGGTTGGGAATTGGGCGAGATTTGCGCGACACAGGTGACTCGTCAGACTGGGGTTTCGGCATGAGACAGACTGAGGTTTTGACATGCTTCTGGAAAGGGCGGAAGCGGTAACTTCTCAGATGGGCTTCAGTAAGTAGCATACAAACATACAAACAAGATAAGCACGAAACCAGACTCCAGCCACGAGATATATGGAAACGGCATGGGGTGTCTCATTACTTTTGCCCCCCCCCCCCCCTAATAGAAACAATTGCTGAGATTACGAAACTTTGATTTGAAAGTTTTAGTAGGCCTGGGTAAAAAGGCTATGAAACAAAGGAGAATATGAATTTTTAAAAAAGAAAGTGTTGAAAGCAAAGACATAAAGGAAGGAAGAAAAAATAAAAAGGAAAAAATTAAACTTGGATACCACTGATTTTTTCTGTGATCTAGAAAACGCTCCCGGATACCCCTAATGGGACGCATGCGTTCGTATCGGTTATAAACTCGTTTCCTTCATCAACATGCAACTTCACTGTAAAGCTCGATGGTTACGGTGAAAGGAAGGTAGCCGCTAATAGTGTAGGTATTTATCCAATCGCACAGGCTGACGGCTAATAATTTCAACCTTCTATTTTTGCTTTTCTATATAAAAGAAAGCCATACAACACTATCTAATCCAAGTGTTTGTCATTTACTTTCACACTTCATTTTTCAGTCATTGACGGATGACAAGGAAGCAGATGTGATACAAACGTTTAGAGTTGGCAGCAAGACGTTGACTAACAGAACATTTTTCTTCACGAGGTTGGTGACGGTAAACATTTGATTCCCGACTCTACGTAAAGCATACTCTCTTATAGCGAAGGTTCTGGATGTCCTAGTTTCGAAATCACACACTCGCTTAATGCCGGAAAATATTATATCATTGTTTTGACTCGTGCAGGATGGACAATGTTCGATACACCATTCCAAAAAACAAAAAAAGGGGGCGGTCAGTTTTCGCTGAGGTAAGAGAAAGTTTGGTTGTATCGATAACCTTATATTAATTAAAGGTTCGGCCTCCAGTTCTGTCATTGATACAATGGTTTGCACACAATTTGCTTCAGATCAAAACCAAACAGATTCCTCCTTAGTGCATGCAACTGCTTGGTACTTAACCAATTTCATTACGATGCAATAAAAAAATGTGTCCGGCAATAGCGACTACAGCACTGCGAGTCAAAGAAAATTAATAGTTTAAACAGTGACCTTCGGAAAAATTGATACTGCTTATCATACTTCATTGGCTAGCTTTCATTGTTGCAACAGGTTCTTAAACCTTAAATATCACATACATATAAGTTATCGTCGACATCATAAAACAACATTCATACAACGAAAACGAAACGACAGAAATTACAACATCGAAAGCCAGCCAATAAAGTGTGAGAGGGTGTCTCAATTCTTCTTCTGAAACCATCAAACTAGAGAAAGCTCATTATTCAGTTTAAACAGTGTCGAGTTTGTTGCTACAGGATGTTTCGTTGTGATTAAAACTCGGTCAAATAGCGCCAGTGGTTTAAAGCGTAGCATTGCTGCCCGGAAAGCAGAGAGTGCGAGTTCGAATTCCGCCTGGTGTAACAGTTTGATAGCAACTGCAGATCATCATGTAACAACATATAGCCTCTATACCAGCCGCTCCAGGCTTAAACATATGTGTTAACCAGTGTCAAAGTTTTTGAAATTAGCTTACTGCTGCCGGCGCGCACAGTTGTTAAAGTGAAAAGGCTCTCGCTTCCTAAATATAGCATGTTTATCCTCCGATTTTGTTATCTCCATTGTTATAGTGTTTTGTAAGTTAATGACTTTAAACGTATCACGTATATATATGTATATACCATTTCCAGTTCAAATTCAACGTTTTCGAAATCAAATTCAATGTTTTCGAAATCAAATTCAATGTTTTCGAAAACGAATTCAACGTTTTCGAAATCAAATTCAATGTTTTCGAAATCAAATTCAACGTCTTCTTTGAAAGCTGTACGTTTCAATATTTACTTCTTCTCAAAAAATTCAAACATTCAGAAAAGGCTATCCAACGAAAATTAGAAACAACTAGCAAGTTAAGCAGGTCAGGCACTTCAGTAGTGATGCGACTCAAGTACATAGTAGTGAGCAAACTAAGCGATACAACTATACAGTATGAACAGGAACTATACAGTAACAATACAGCAATACAACAATAACTATTCAAAATAGCACAATGAGCAAGTGAAAGCAAGTGAAAGTCTCGTTTGTACAAGTTGATGATGCTTCGAGCAGTGTTCTCGTTGATATCAGCAACTTCAGCAGCATCGTGTGTGGTCATTCCGTTGACGAACACCAGCAGCACCAAGATCTTCTTCTGGCTTCGAGACACTCGACTGTATGGGCCGCGTCGCCGGCTTTGTTGAACGTCTTGATCATCGGTGCTCATGTTGTCTGCAAGCACGGCGAATCGCGCAATAGCAAGAAAGAGTGGAGGGGTCGGCTTATATGATACGGGGGAGATTCCAGAGGAACGTTGAAATCGATTTGTAAAACATTGAATTTGATTTCGAAAACGTTGAATTCGTTTTCGAAAACATTGAATTTGATTTCGAAAACATTGAATTTGATTTCGAAAACGTTGAATTTGAACTGAAAATGGTATATATATCTTACTATATATGATTCGCTAATCCGTCGGTCACGTTGTCAGTCACGGGGAGGGGGGACTGAAGCCAAGATATGCCTAGGACAGTGCAGCGTATGCCAGCCGAGTTTTCTTTCAGCTTAACAATGGGCGATTGCCAGCGAACTGAAACCCCGGCGGCGGATCACCCAAGTTTACGATGTATTCAGCGAACAACGCGTCAGGGTAAGAATGAACACGTCGGCGACCGTGCATGGCGAGCCGTAGACGTGCCGAACACGTCGGCGACCGTGCATGGCGAGCCGCAGACGTGCCGAACGCATCGGCGACCGTGCATGGCGAGCCGCAGACGTGCCGAACACGTCGGCAACCGTGCATGGCGAGCCGCAGACGTGCCGAACACGTCGGCAACCGTGCATGGCGAGCCGCAGACGTGCCGAACACGTCGGCAACCGTGCATGGCTAGCCGTAGACGTGCCGAACACGTCGGCGACCGTGCATGGCGAGCCGCAGACGTGCCGAACACATCGGCGACCGTGCATGGCGAGCCGCAGACGTGCCGAACACGTCGGCAACCGTGCATGGCGAGCCGCAGACGTGCCGAACACGTCGGCAACCGTGCATGGCTAGCCGTAGACGTGCCGAACACGTCGGCGGTACAAAACTTCAGGCCTGGGGGTAATCGATGTCGCTGAACACGAATCTGAAGTCGACCAATCGATATCGATCGATATTATCGATTTTTTGAGGATGGCGTTCAAGTGGCGCGAAACTTCGGCCTTGGGAGTAATCGAGGTCGCTGAACACGAATCTGAAGTCGACCAATCGATATCGATCGATCTTATCGATTTTTTGAGGATCACGTTGGGGAAGACCAGCCGATCCATCGCGATTAACATAATGGTCAGAAGGCCTAGGGAAGAATAGGAAACCCGTAGCGGCCATGGCGTCCTATTCTCGGGGTTTGGGGCGAAGCCCCCAACCAGTCGTAGGCTGCCGCTAGGCCGCCGAACGACTGGTGGATATAAAGCTCATGAGGTGTTCTTCGAAACAACATTAAGTGTGAAGTACGGTAAGGCTCTGAAATAATCATAAACGACAAGAGTGCAAAACAGCTTCGAAGACTTCATCCGGAAACTGTTCACGAAAAAAAGCTCGGAGCTACAAGTTTAAGGTAAAACTTGTAGCTCCGAGCAATTTTTTGTGAACAAAACTTACTAGCTAAGCAAACAGTTGCGTGAGTTTCCAGCGAAAAGTACGATGAGGCTATTGGAAATAAGTAGTTAGGGTTGAGACCCGTTTTGGTACAGCAGCACGCACTAGTGAAGATTTTTTTACAAAAACTATACAACAGAATGAGATGGTAGTTATACACTAGGTTGCGCAGATAATAGCCTAACCAATGCAGGTTACAATGGTGAGATTATCTTCTGACGATGCCTAGTTGATGCGGATTGATGACGTCAGTGGTAGTGTTGGCTACCGATGAGAAAGTTGGCGGGGTTCACAGAGAGGATGCGGCGTAGCGCCGCAGACCCACGGCTAGAATTTCGGAGAGTTAGATGCAAATGCACACACAAGCTTCTCCTGCCCTAAATAAACGATGAAGTTGGTCCCTTCGAAAGAACACACAGTGGCAACCTCCTTGAGCGAAAACACGGGCATAGACGGAGAGACACGAGATCTCGGGGCGAAGCAATCCCTTACACAAGTAGGAGCATTCCCATCGGTTAGAGGGAGGTGCGGGTTTGAGTCTCACCTGGTGCTAGAAGTCTTGATCGTAACAAAACATCGTTATGACAGATTACAACCTTGATACCAGCCTCTTTAGGCTTAAGGAAACTGATTTGAATAGTTTCTATCAAGACTTTCAGCTTAACTGGTTCCATGCTGACATCAGCGGCCGGCTCATCCCGATATACCGGTGAGTGATGATCGGTCCCACGAGGTGTGGATGTTGCGTTCGATCAAACGGCGCTGGTGGTGTAATGTCGTAGAGCATTCCCTCCCGGATAGAGGGAGGTGCGGGCTCGAGTCCCGCCTTACGCTGGAAGTTCTGATCGCAACAAAACATCGTTATGACAGCTTACAAGTAGGAATAACTCCCCTTTAGCGAAGGGTGGCACCCCTCCCTCCTAGCGGTAACACGGTCTTGTACAGGTAGAGGCGGAAGAGACGACGAGCTACCTCAGGACGGAGCAGAGACACAAGTAAATCGGAATTGCTCTCCTTTTGGCTCCATTGCCGCCACTTTCCTCGCAGCGGCTATCGCATTATTACTGCGTACCGTGACTACCTCAATCCATAGAATCAATTCTAAGCGTAATCGTTGATACTCTACTCTCTTAACTCTGCCAACCTACCAACCTAACAAAACAAGGTTTGTCATGGTTTACAAAGTTGAAGGAAAAATTTATAATAGTTACCACAAAGAATATCTATGAAATGAGACAAACCGTTGCAACTCTACAAGAAGTGAAAACAGTTTGAATCACCTCCAATACATCTATACAATTTTCACGTCAAATTGAACACTCTTGTAATCAAACTTGATGCTTCTGAAATCAAGGTAAACGTGTACCAAATCGACAAGAGTTTTTTACAGGTTAATTTACAGATTCTCCAAGTTTGTTAGAACAAAAACATGTTCAAAGAGATTTTAGATTCTATTTTTTAGTTCGGTTGTCCGAAGCATCATATTTTTATAATTTTTGAAAAAAATATATAATGGCTTAAGTTTGGTTCAAAGTTTTGTTCATTTAGTCCACTGAAGCGTCATGCACTCGAAAAGTCCATCACGATTTTAACTTGATTGATAGTGTAATTGCTGCTTACATGAAGCATCAAAGTGGATTTGTAATGCACCTTTTCAAGTATATTTGCATTTTTAGTGTGATCCATCTGCTACCATGTCAGAAATGGGCAGGTGGTGGACGTTCTGACTGCACAGATGGTAGCGCGTACATACCTCCAATTGCTGTTTGTGTAAAATCTCTACGCGAGGGAACTTGCAGGAAAATAAATGAGTAAGGTTTCTTGTTTTCTTTAGAACAATTTAATTTAGGAGGATGATTTGTAAGCATAAAAACTTCTAGAGACTTTTACACATGGTCCAGAGATGAGGTCACAAAAGTGACTGTGCACAACTACTCTACCGGAAGTGCCGTTTTCGATGCAGCCGTGCTTCATTCAAAGGATATACTGAAAGGAACGTGGGTTCATGCTAATTTGGAAGCTAATGCTATTAAGCAATTTGGGTACATGCCGCGAAGATGCACCGCACGAGGTGAGGGGAGGTGCAGCGGGAGTGCGGGAACTCACAGTAGCTCCTTCCGTAGACGCGTCAGCCTATAATATCCCCTCCTCTTCGGGTGAACCGGTGCCCGATTAACAGTCGCGATTACAATAGGAGAAACGGCGCGTTCCGCACCACCGTTGTGCGTCTTTGCGACATGCATCGCAATTTCTTACAACCAATATTAACGAGCACATAGTTATAACAGGTAGTGATTACTTCTGTAGTTTCTATTTCAGTATTGAACTCCTATACCTCAACAATTCTCTGCCTTTAGGGAAGAAGCCAAACATTGTGGTAATTTTTCACAATTTAGTCACTCTTATCCATAAAGCTTGTCCATAGCACTGTGAAAACATAGAGATACAGAAAGCATTAATCTTGTGGTCGAATATGTGAGTATAGTCGTTATATATGATAAGTCGTTACTGTAGTGCGATATGTATACCGTGCCACGCGGGACTTCGACATTCGACCTCAAACTTCTTGAGTAATTAAACTTTATTTACATAAAATATACCGACGATAACGAAATACACCAACAAAATCCAACAATGATCAAGGGCTACCTTAATAATAGTGACGACTTGTCCCTATTTGTTCCTTATAGTGTAGTGCGGAGGGGCAGGAAAGGCTTATAGTGTATTTATAGTGTGCCTAAACAATTATTGTAACTGCACAAAATAGCTAAAAGGCGAGAGAAGGAGAAAACTAGCTCACATCTACAGCTTGCGCCTTTTATACGCTAGTCCCGCAGGAATGTGGCAGGGCGGAGCTTGCTAAGGGTGCGAAGCTGCGCTGCCGCGGGGCAGCTCACGAGATATATCAGATAACGGTGGGAACTTCTCTGTCGCGAGGCGGCTCGTCAGATAACGGTGGGAGCCGCAAGCGACTCATCTGATAACAGTGAAAACAGAACTACCATAACTGCATGGTTTCAAAGAACAGAGCACATTCTTGACCCGTTTTAAAGTCGACAAGGTCGATAACAGGATCTTTGAGCACTCTCGCCAGGTGTGACATAAGTCCCGCAAGGAAAAAGAGGCGGTGCAGCTCCTCATCTTCTGTTTGGATCGCTTTATAGATTTTATTCTTATAAGACAAGGAGTCCTTAAGTACCCCAAGTTGGTTTCCATTTTTCTTGCATCAAGCGATCAAGATTAAACAAAGAAAAAATAATTTTTACTTCTTTCTCTCTACTTTGTTTAAATTGACGTATAACGCTTATACTAAAAGGATAAAGGATAAAGGCTGGCGTTGGTCAATTGCTTTGCGGGATGGGCCACACATTCTAGTTCTAGCTGATACGGTGGGCAATTTGAATGTATGTATGACAATAACTGATGACTACAATAATTTGCGATTCCCAGTCGATTTGCGGGTCAGTGTTTTTCCCTTTGCAGACAGGTATAAATTCGCCCACCTGTGAGAGGTGGAAGGCTTGGTTTGATTGGGCGGGGAACCTTAACCAAGAACCCGACATCAGGTGCACGCGACAGCCTCTGTCGCGACGCGCGACCTCTTCACTAGCCGACCACGTAGGTTCAGACTGAACTCCGATGAGGCGTCCCATCGCGCGGATGCCCCCGCTCCTCCGGCATCGATCCGGGAGCGGAGCGCGAGCACTCGAACGGGTGCTCTCGAAAGTCGAGTATCAGTCGGCTCGTGCACTGATCACGAGCGAAGTTGCCCTTCCGACTTGTCTACACTCACAAGGAAACTGTCTCAACGGTACGCCGGAAAGGCAAGAACGAGTACTATAGGGAGAATCTCCGTCCTAAAAAAAGGAACGGAACATGTTTTGTTTTTGTCGAGTTCTTAAGGCAAAGGAGTAAGAGGGTGTAATGGTTAAGGGTCCGCAGCATCGAGCTTACCATGGCGGCGCAAAGAACTCGCGTCGTGGCCTGCGTGGCGCTGTGGTATGGGGGCTGTTTCATGATCGTGGCGTCGAGGGTTTGGTCTCCAGCCACGTCGCGTTTTTGTACTTTTACCATAGTATCGGATTTCCATAGAGGTTTTCTTATCTGAATCTGAATATTCAATATATTGAACTTCTATAGAGATTTTCTTATCTGAATCTTATATGAATATCCTTTTTTGAGTTCACTGCGGTAAGATGTTTTCACAACTTACTCCTTGTCGACATCTTGTAATGCACCGGCAATGTCCTAAATATGTGAAATACGATTATATATAAAGTTTTCACGCCAATCAATGGTTCTCATTGTCAAAATGAGAAATTCTGACGTGGGATCAACATGAAACAGCGGGAAGCAGCTAGAAAACTGCAGTGTATTAGTGTCGTTGGGGTGAGTGCCACCGCAGTGTACTCACAATGTAGGAGAGGACCTGATGATCTCCAACTTGACTACCACCTCGATCAATATTGTCGTCTCTGTTATGCTTATGAATTCGTGCAGTCATAATAAGCTGCTGCGAACAGAACACCACCTCTACAATGTCTGCTAGCCCTCGTGTGGTTATTCACTATGGAAGTGCCGGTCTTCACTGCTGTTCCTTCGAGAGACAAGATGAAGCTAGTGAAAGGGATAGCAAGTGTTCCACAGGATTTCGAACTGCGACAGCTGGATATCGACGACGTGTGCAAGTTGGAGGTAGTGGAGGAAGAGGACCACAAGTTTCAACCAGAAGGGAATTGTGCCGAGATCACGACGCCACTAACCAGAAGACGCAAAATCACGTTTTCGGGAGGTAGGACCGTTTTGGAGGAAAAGGTTTGGCTATACTGGATCTGTTATCTTACACAAGGTTGACAACCGGGGAAATGGGACTGTATCGCGATTCCAGGCTTGGGCTGCAGCGGAGTACCACGTGTAGGAACTGTGAAACAATCTCGCAGCAGAGAAAGTACTAGCCACTGTTTTAGATTTCTTTGAAGAAAAAAAAAATCCGGTACTGTGGTAAAAGTGCAAAAACGCGACTTTGCTGGGGAACGAAACCCTCGACGCCGCGATCGTGAAGCAGCCACTTTACTACTGCGCCACCCATGCCACGACAGAGATTTCTTGCGCTGCTGTGGTAAGTTCGGCGCTGCGGGCCCTCATCCATTACACCCTCCTACTCATTTGCCTAAAGGATTCGGAAAAATAAAATATCTTCCGTTACTATTTGGAGGACGTAGATTTTTCCTATAGTATTCGTTCTTGCCGCTCCGGCGTACCGTTCAGACAGTTCCCGTGTCAGTCCATCCAGAGTTCTTTCACGGGGCCTAGCCACTATCTCGGATTAGTCAATACAACGACTTCCGGCGGATGGATCGCAGTCTTGCCAAGAAGGACCGCTGGGGTTCTATGGGCGTCGTGTAGACAATTCATGGGGCGCACATCTTCCCCTGCGTCTCTGCCATATTGCACCATCATCTTGTGCGTCTATACTCTGAATGGCCACTGGCGTCCAGGGGTCCGATGAATCAACGGTTTACATAACTTTGACAGAGAATTCACAGCAAAAACACAGATAACGCGACTTATCAATCACCATATCGCTTTATAAGCCGCGCTGTCAGGGGTTTCGGCTGTAACTACCTCTGTTAAATTGCTGTAAGTCGTTGATGAATCATGTCCCATTAAATCGGTACTTATTTTATCTCGTGTGTGCGCTGCAAAAGAGTGCAGGGAGACCATTTGTTACATGGTTGTTTCTATATTGATGTTGTCATCAATACACGACAATATTCTGTCAATATGCTTGTTGGGTTTGCTCGGGATAAAACTCGCGCGGGGTTCACGGGTAGGCCACGGCGCTCAGGGCAGCGGCCTGCGCGTGGCCCTCCACATGAATGCCGAGTGGGCAGTGAGAGAACCGAAAGAATCCGCTTTACAGAGCGAGTCTAGCAAGGGATGGGACTATTACACCTTCGCCAGTGTATGGGCCTTGGCAGCTTCGGATGCCCCATGGAGCTGGTTGATATCCCACGTCTGAACGGCACAGTCGCTGCACTAGGGCCATCGTATTCGAACAGCCTCTTCCGACTGTGCTACATTAACCCGCTATACTCTTCTTTTTGATGGGTATGTAGTAGTGCAATCGGAGGGGCGGCCTCGGACCCACCCAGTCGAAGCAAACCTTCCAGCCTTGTTAATTGGTACCAGACTAAAGGATAATGCACTGACACATCCAGCGTCTGCGATAAATACGCATTCAATACGAACTGCTGCGTCATCCCATAGAAGTAAAATCCGATTAACGAATTTCCGATTATCGCCATCCTTTTTCATGCTTTTCACCTTAGTTCGCAAAAGTTACCACATATCGTTTATACACTAGAAATACGTTAAAAATTAACAAATACTTTATCTCAGCCACTAGCAGCATAAGTTACTTGAGAAACCGAAACTGTTTGTTGTTGGTTGCGCTCAGAACAATTTTTGATGTATCTGCTTAGAATTAGCTTTCCCTCGAATGCTAAACCTTTATTGTGTCTATGCTTGAACACATCAAGTTGGTCTTTCTCATGAGTTCAATTTGAAAAGCAATATTAGGAAGAAATGGCCATAATGAACAAACGTAGAAAGCTAATTAATTATTTTCTACACAGTCTTACAAAAGGTAGTGTGTCAAAAAGGAGAATACGAATTAATTATTATAAAGATATCCTCACGCGTTTTCAAAGTTATGCGCATTTTTTCGAGAATCTGGATAGAGAACCGATTAGAGGAGTGTCGTTCACCAAAAACAGTATAGGAGGAGTATATGCGCTCACTCTTACTGACATCGGCACAACAAATAAGGTGCGTTGTGAAATGTTAGCACTGCAGTAACTGTCAATTCTTCAATTTTCTTTAAGATAATTGCTGGAAATATCCACATGATTGCACCAGATAATAAAGTATCGATTCTCTGGCAGCTCCCAGCTTATGTGCTTATAACCATATCCGAAGTACTATTCAGTATCAGCGGCTTGGAATTGGCTTATCAGGAGGTATGTTTCAGGAGTCGGTTTGTTGAGTGTCTTGAGTTTACGCATCTACACTATTTTGCACTATATTTTAGGCGTCAAAGGAACTTAAGTCCGTCGTAACTGCTTTGTGGTTAGTAACGACTGCCATTGGAAATCTTATCGTGATGGCTGTGGCGGAAGCAAAATTTTCAGGCATAGTTAGTTCGCCACTAACATTTTCATTGGACTAGTTTCAACTTGGAATCGTCTCATACGCTGTCTCGCATAATGCAATTTAGATGTGAACGAAAAATTACTACGTTACAATGTCTACGAAAACAGAAATAATTGGAAATAATCACTTTATCATATCTTGTGTCCCCCATATACAGTTTAAAATTGTTGAAGAGTGTACCCCACCTAGGAAGTCACCTAGAAAAGCAGAACATAACTTTGGGAATGAATATTTTAACCTCTTCAAGGAGTACCTACTTTCGCACTCCAATGTTGGTAGCGAAGAAAAGTTTTTAGGAAATGAAAAACTAAGCACTGCAAATTGAAATTTTATGTCTCCTCTAAGAAATAGCTACTCTTATAAGACGTGCTGCTATAATAAATGCGCAAATATGTTCAAATACAAAATTAGCTGTTAATACCACTTACTAATAGGTTGCTTAAAGAAACAGCTATGAGCGGTTCTTTCGGGAAGGAGAGAGTTACGTGATTGGATTTGAAAAAATGAATTGGCCGTTCTTGTTAGATGCAACCGTCACGCTGCCAACAGCCTCATATGTCATTGTCATTTTCTTGGTTTCTTTTTTTCTTTTTTATTTCTTTTTTCTTCACTGTAAAAAATTCAATTTAATGTTTGAATGAACTGTTTGATGAATTTGAGAAAAACACAAAGCAAAGCATCTGTAGTGTATTATTCTGCAGCGCCTCAAAGAGAAATAAAACTACTGCCAGCATAATTCCCGAAACTATCTCAAAGATTCGTTAACTTTTACCGTTGCATAAACATACTCGTCTTCATTCTAGGCAGTTGAGTTTTTCTCGTTTGGTGCTGCAATGGCGATCCTCATGGTTATCTTTGTGCTGATTGCGTCGTATTACTACGAGTATAGAGAAAAAACTGGGGAAGAAGGTAAAAGCGAAGAATCAGAAGAAGGATCTCGGTCCTCATCATCCTGATAGGGTGGAAGAGAACATGTAGATACTTTAACTCTGTAACATTGTGTTGTATTCGTATGGAAATCTAAAACTAAATGATTAAATTTGTTGTTTCATACTGTGTATAGATAGCTTGATTTGTTTTTTTTTCATGTTTTTCATTCCCGTTTTACATCCTTTTTCGTGGAAAGACAATAGAAATGTAGATCTTAAAGCATGTTAAAGGCACGTCGCAGTCCGTAAAACGAACATTTCTTCCATCTTAAAACATTATTTAGCAAAGCACATTCATGGTTCAAATAAAGCCAAAAACAAAGACAAATACTGTTACGATCGGTGGTTCCACTGGCAGATCCCCTGTAATTAAATCTCCTAAGCACTCTATGGCACGCGATGGTCATCCATGTGGTACCCACCCTTGGGGAAGGAGTGTCTTACTGGTTAGTCTTTGACGTATTGCTTACGAACGTAATTCTTCAATTTACCTCCATCCATACGAATCCACGCCTTCCCAACGCCCGCGGAAGAAAGATCCGAAATGCCCCTACAAAACAAACGGATTGAGCAGCAAATACCATTCACAGAATAAAAATAGAGTCAGAAATCCTCATCGATCGTGTTGAACGGATTTCTATAAGGACGTGGGGTGGGCGCGGAGCTGAATGGATGCCACGACCCGCTGTGCAGCACAGAGGACCCAGATGGCATCCGGCAGGATAGATGTAATAGGTTCTCCCATAAGTCCCCGCTGTTTTTTTCAACGATTCACTGCGGATTTCGCTAGCGGTCCTTTGCATAGCGCTTTCCAAAGAGAATGATTTGCTCTATCAGAGCATGTAATGCATTTCGTTTTTCGTCCAGAATTTTGTGAATTTTTAGTTCCTTAAAATGAAAAAGTGAAAGTGGCCATCTGTGCAGTCGCTTCACTTTGTCTAGGTTTGGAATTTTTGCACATTTTTTAAAGCATTTGAAAGGCAATGTCCTGTACTACGAGAATGCTTATTGCTCCTATTTGATCATTTGTCCTTTATTGGTTTTTGATCATCAAATTGGGACGTCCGAAGGAGAAGATTTATTTTTACCGATAGCTCCTGCTCTGCGGTAGGAATTTTTTGCTTGATGTTATGCGTGGTTCCGAAGACAGTGTTCCGATTTATAAAAATTTGTGTCGCGTTTATTGATTCATGCTGATTTCTGTTGAATATCAACAACTGAACAAGGAGATGGAGTTGTTGATGATGATGATTTTTCTCTTTTTGGAATTTTGTTGATATTCGATAGAAATCAACATGAGCCAATAATCGAACACAAATTCTTATTGAGCAAGACATCCTCTTCCGAACGACATATAACACCAAGCAAAAAAGACAAGCCCAGAGCAGGAGCTGTCGGTAAAATTTCGGACGGAAAAGTCGGACGTCCCAATTTGATGACCTAAAAATCAATAAAGGACAAAAGAGCAAATAGCGTCGAAATGTAGTCTTGTAGAACAGAACATTTCTTCCAAATGCTATAAAAACCTGTGCAAAAATTCCAAACCTAAGCGGAGAGTAGCGACTGCGCAGATGGCCACTTTTCCCTTTTTCACTTTTCACTTTAACGACCTAAAAATTGACCAAATTCTGGAGGGAGAAAAGTGCGATGCATGTTCTAATAGAGTAAATCATTCTTTTCGAAAGCAGCGTAGAGCTTGCAAGAGACCGTCGGCGAAATCCGCTATGAATCTTTCGAAAAAAAGGCGTGGGCTTATGGACAACCTAATATAAACGAGAGTGCGGTTAACATCCGCCGGAGCTCAGGGACGATCGATGTCGACTGGAACAGGCGAAAGGGCGAACGTTTCGCGCCGATCTACTGCTGATGTTATCTCTTTATTATACCTCAGGCCGGTCGAAGTGCCTCATCTGCAAGCCACCGTGGGAAACAGCGCGCTCAGCCAATCACAGGGCAGTGGTGCGATCGCGCGGTCGCGGAAAATACTCTTGTAGGCATTGACCAACTTAACAAGGTTAATGTTGCTGCTACTGCTGCTGCCTATGGCTGATGCTTCAGAGACGCTTGCAGCCATAAACATAAAGCGGCTTTTACACTCCCGTTGCTGCTGTTGCGCAACCGATGCCGTTATGATGAAGCATACCGCAGAGATGCAGAGAAGCAACAGCAGCAACGGGGGGAGGGGGAGGCTTTCACACTGCTGTTGCCGCAACCTCGCAGCATCAGCAATACCGGCATCGGTTGCGCAATGATTGCGCGGCCTCAGCATCAAGAAATGATCATTATCATTTCTTGTTGCTAATGGTCGTCAACGGAAGCACATCACAGGTCTTATCTCATTTCCTTATCTAATCGCGTTGCGGCTGCAACAAGCATCAAACCCCTTTTTCGTTGCTCGTTGCTGCAACAGCAGGAACGGCAGTGTGAAAGCCGCTTGAGATAAAAATACATACGATCTAGCGAATACCAGCGATAAAGACATTAGACGCGATCATCCGAAACGAGTAGCAGTTTGATTGTGAGTTTCAACTGATTCTTTTGTTTCTTATGGAGGTACGGCAGCGCTTACTATGACTTCCAGACTTCCAGATCCTTTGCCTAGCGGCCGCCAAACGTCTGGTTGGGGCTTCGCCCCAAATCCGCAGAATAGAACCCCCCGACCGTCTTCTTTTTCTCTTCAGGCCTTCTCATTCATTACAGTAAAAAAACTGGTTTTGGTATATAGAATGGTATAGCGAAATAGGGCAAAACAGGTCCCCCACCTTCACTAGACCCTCTTTAACTGGTCCCCGTATCCTTCACCGATCCCCATTACTGGTCTCACCCTCACTGGTCCCCCTTTTATTCATCAACCCTTTTCCGGTCCCCCTTCACTGTACACCTTTCCCCATTTACCGGTCCCCACTAGCGGTCCTCTTCACCTGGTTCCCTCTTTGGCCTATGTCATACCATCGCTCACTCTGAGCGAAGCCTAAAGATAGGCTCCCATATCGAAGGCCTAGACGGGGTGTTCTGTTCTCGTATTTTGGGGGCGAAGACCCCAAACAGACCTTGGCGGCCTCTAGGCCGCTGAACGTCTGGTGGTAGTATAATACCAACGGCCTGCTGGCCGGGCCGCCAAACGTCTGGTTGGGGGCTTCGCCCCAAATCCGGAGAATAGAACACCCCGACCGTCTTCTTTTTCTCTTTAGGCCTTCTCATTCATTACAGTTTTGAGCAATCGGTATGATATATAACTTATCATTAGGCTTCGCTCGGAGTGAGCAGTGGTATAACAGTGGCCATATAGCCATATAGCAGTGGCCTTTCACTGATCAACCTTCTACCGGTTCTCCCTTAACTGGACCCCTCCCCTCCTTCACCGGTCCCCCTTCACTGGACCACTCCCCTTCCCCTTCACCGGTTCCCATTACTGGTTCCTTCCTCACCGGTCCCCTTCACTGGACCCGCCTCCTCACCGGTCCCCCTTCACTGGATTCCTCCCCCTTCTTCACCGGGTCCCCTTCACTGAACCCCTCCCCCCCCCCATCACCGGTCCCCATTACTGGTCCCACCTCCACTCGTAACACGTCGTGTGAATCCGGAACCCTTGCGCGACATCGGTGACACCTCTTCTGAACCCGGAAGCCTGTTGAAAAACGTCGGTGGCATATGTTCTCAACCCGAACGTGCTTTGTGCGACATCGGCGATACGTCATATGAATCCGGACAGGCTTTTCGCGACATCGATGACACCTCTTCTGAATCCAGGCCTACCTGATGAACGACGTCGGTGCCGTGTCTTCTCAAGCCAAACCTGCTTTGCGCGACATCAGTGACACGCCGTCTGAATCCGAACACTCCTTGCGCGACATCGGTGACACCTCTTCTCAACCTGAGCGTCCGTTCCGCGACATTGGTGACATGTCTTCTATACCCAGACGCCTGTTGAACGACGTCGATACCACCACTTTGGAACTCGGACGCCCTTTGCGTGACACATCTTCTGACCCCTCTCAACACGACGTAGGTGACGCCACACAAATACAACCCCCGCCCCCCCCCCCCTTCCCCATACTTCCTCCCAACACACTCCTTCAGCACTTCTGTGCAAGCAAACACACACACTCACTCACACAGAGACAAACGACCGTTCTCGCTTGTATGCGGTAGGATAGAACAAAAGGGGAATGAATAGTATGACTTAACGTACTTGAAATGAAAGTCAGCGAGGCCACTAGAAGACCCTCAATGCCGCCTACATAGGATTGTAGGGTCTGCGGGTAACGACGAAGTAACGACGAGCAGCCGCGGGGGTGCGGCGAACTCGTCGTTACTTCTACCGTAATCGTGGTAACTACGGAATCGATCGAATGGGCCTCCTCTGCGAGGCACTCCCTTCGAAGTTGGTAGTGACCAAATGGGCCATTTCAACACGTGCAGCTTGGGTGGTCTTTGTGGCGGAGTCTGTTGAACTTCCCAGGTGGACGCAGACGTGCCCTTCGGGCACGGCTTTGGTAAGGAGGTACCGTCGGTCTCCCTCCGGTCCGACCCCTGTTCTGTTTGTCCACGGCAGCAGAGACAGTCTATTTAGATGGTCTGGAATACAGCAGATGAAGACGACCCGGCGGAGACGCGAAGAGAGCAGTAGAATGAATCCGGCGGCGCTGACCCGGGTATTTACACTCCGTTTCCCGCCAACCAATCGATAGCGTAAATTCAAATAGGATTCAAATGAACACGTGGGAAGTAACTGCGCTCTAATCTATATTGCGCGCCTCGGGTTATTCTCGTACATCTCCTCCCTCCTGGAAGAGACGTCCTCGTCGACTGGGGTTTGCGGTAGTTCTGATAACTACGTTTGCTACGTATCAACCATTCAAGAAGAAAAAAAGGGATACAACTTCATATCAGAGCAAAGGAGAAAATTCATGGCATTGTGGCAAATAGCACCTTGGGGAAGAAAATAGAGCAAAACTGCGATACAATATCGAGCATCAAAAAAAATACAACATGCAAATAGCTCGTAGTGACTTCAAGGAGACCTGTCTATGAGATAATGGTATGTAGAAACCCTGAGCATCAATATAGGTGGAACAATTTAATAGGGGTAACGGCCCCTGAAACGGGAGTTGGGGTACCCCGCCCACAAAAGCGTCCTCTGAATCCTCCGCGAGAGCGGCTACTCGATCCTCGTCCTTGTTCGAACATAGCGTTAGCGCGTGCCGCGTGGGACCGTCCTCGATAGTCGTTCGTGTGTGCCGCGTGGAATCGTCCTTGATTGTCGCTGACGTCGTGCAGAATGCGACGTTTGTCCTTGTAAGCAGCTTTCTTCGGCACGGGTTCGCTCAGCAGTTCGTACAGTCGTCCTCGAACGTGTGGCGCAAGGAAGTCCTGGAGTGCCTTAAAATACGCCTTTGTTGACTGTGCCGGATACACTGCCACTTCTGATGCGATTGCTCTCGCCTAGGCAAGCAAATGGCTCTGTCATCGATGGCACCGTAGAGAACAGGGACACGACGTTTCCTTTCACGGCCGTAGCAGCGCTTCTGATGACCTCGAACATGCTATGGGCGTCGCTCCGGTTCTTTTCCCAAGCTTGCTCGCCTCTTGGGCCGCTGACCAGGAGGAGCTTTCCTCCACTTCTTGCCACCTTTGTCATCGTCATAGCCAACGCTTGCCATTCCGCGGCATCATACGGTTTCTCGCTCGTGGGAGTCACGAAGATGCAAACGCCGACGTCCTTATGGTCGCGCATCGTTGCCGCTGCGTTCCTCAAGTGCCTGTACGCTGATATTGTCACGTTGTCCTCTGCATGCAGCACTCTGGCACAGCCACGAAAGCCGTTTGGGACCATGATCAAAGTCTGCTTTTTAGGCCCTTCGATACTGATTTCCTCCCACGAATGCGTCATCGCGTATCGAATCCCTGTGTTCGTCAAGTCATTGAGCTGGGCCAGTTCCATGTCAACGGCGTCCTTCGCGATGATGGCGATGTTGCTTCTATCGTGACGTAGTAGCGTCCTCAGAAGGTGTTCGCAGTGACGCTTGAAGAAAGTATACGCCTTTTCGACGCCGGAGATGGTCACGATGTTCTAGGAAGGCGTCCTCATCAGATAGCGCTTCTTATCGACGTCGACCTCATTCTCATAAATGGATATCATTCGAGCGAGTGAGAAGGTGGAGGTGAATTTCAAGGACCTCATAACCGGATCAAGCTCACAAGGAACAACATCAGCAAACGTTAGATCTCTAACACTGCAGACGTAGTCTTCTGTCTCGTGACCGTTACTTCTGCGACCTGCTCCTGGACAGACAAAGAAGATTGACAGCGCTGAGTTGTCGGCGTCTTCTGGACGTGCTGCTGCGATCGCCCTGCAAAAGCTTTCATTTACCGGTCTTTCTTGCGACTTGTTCGCTTTTCTTCCTCTCTTTCCTCTTCTAGTTCTCGTCTCTATAGGTGTATCACTAATCTCATGTGGAAGCACTATGAGCATATCGTGTTGGACGCGTATTGGATCCTCGGGTTTTGTTATATTCGTTATCACCGCCGAATTATCGCTAACTTCTAAGACCCGTAACGGACCACTCCAATTATTGGTGAGTTTAGGATGCTGAGACCTTCCTTTTTCACGAGGCGCGAACATATACACCCTATCTCCAACCTTTGGCAGCTTGCCTACATTCACCTTATTCCTTTTTTCATACCGATCTTTCATACGAGCCCGGTACGCTTTATTTAGTTCTCTCGTACACTCATTTATGTGCTGGATTCCCGATAATAGCTCGGATTTATAGTCGTCAAAGTCGACATGATTCCATGACAAAGCTTCGCTGGGGTTCTCCTTCATAGCCTCCTGAGGGGTCCCACCTCTTGTAGCAACCCCAGTAATGTTTCACGACCATCCAGAGGGTTAAGGTGCCGTCGCTATCCGCTCCTCTCCTCAGCAGCGTAGCAAACTGGGCGTGCAAAGCTTTCAACCTTGCCGATATGTCATGCTTGCTCTCGTTCTCAAATGGGTTGAACAGACAGGTGCCCAGGCTCCTCATCAAATACCCGTAGCAGCCAGTACCGGTGACCTTGTTGCGGAGATATTCACAGCCGGCGCTCCAGGCTTCCTGCTTGATAAGGGTCATGGGACGACCACTAGCAGCAAATGCCGTAAGGAAGAGCGCGGCATCATGCACGCGTCCAAAGTAGGTCAGGGAGTCGTCACCTCTCAGCTCCACATGGGTGGAGTCTCTTATGCTTCTGTCCCACAGGCCCATGTCCTCAAGTTCTCTCATGGCACGCTCCACCTCCACGACATGCCTGCGCTCGTTGCACCCATTGATATCTTGTATGCCAGAAAACAGTCCGACCTGCACCCGGATCTCATCGCGACGGTCCTCCAGCTTCATCCAACAGTTGGTGGCGGCTCTGCTCAGCCATTGTCCCACAGCACACCAATCACTTATTGCCGCTACAGAGCTATTCAAGTGCGACAAAGCAGGCACGAAGATGTCACTCATCATGGTCAAATCGTTCGACATGTCTCTGAGGCGATGGCACGAGTTAAAGTCCTTAAAGTCGGCACCAAGGCAAACGCCCGCCTTTGGCAGCTCTCGGACCACCTCCATGCGGTCAAGTCTCCGGCGCACTTCCTCTGCGGCCGTGTACCCTAGATCACACCAGGGGTGGGCTCGGTAACACTTATCCACGTTGCCGAGAAAGTGTCTGCTAAGGAAAGTGTGCTCCGGAGCTGCGGCCAAAAGCTGTCGTCCCACCGCAAGTTCATTCTTCTGGAAACCATAGCCTAGTAATTTCGGCTCCTGTTGCAGCCAGCCTTCCACTTCTCCCCAGGTGAGCTGCTCTAGCCATAATCGCTTGCTCACGCGGACGGTCACCCGTCCCAGTTGCTCGCGCATCTCGCGGCTCCACTCTTCGACAGCTAGGCACGTGCGCAATGTGCGATGTACTGTGCTGCAGGCCGAAATAATAATAAAAATAATAAAAAAAATAGATCTCGCCTTTCAGAAAACGTAGCCACTCATCCAGGACTTTTCGCTTCAGTCGAATATGCGCACCGGGCTCATTAGGCATGCCGATCAGCAGGTCAAAGTTCTCTCCTGTGGTGGGGAGTGAGTCCAGCCATAGGAGGCAGGCTTGCACAGGAGCTGGGATACGGCTCCCTGCTACCGCAGTGCGCTGCTTGATCGGTTCCACGACCCTGGCCAGGGCTGAGGTCTTGCCCCAGCGCAACCTCTGCACGCAGCCATGCCGAAACCAGCTTGAGTCTGGATCTCGCGGAGCTAGGCAGTCCGAACTTGTCGATCAGCTTTCGGCTTTCCTCCAGTTCCTCGTCGGTTGGTGCCCTAGCAGCTAGCACCACCTTCTTGCCGGCAGCGCTCCAATCTGGTGCGTGCAGTAGCCGCTTATCAAAGAACTGCCTTAGAGTGGTCACCTTATTGAGCCTGCCGCTCCGAGCCACCCTATCCAACAGGCGCCCAATGATCTCGTCATTGTACTCAGTGTATTTCTCTTCTGTGTAAGCGTTCTTTGCTTTATCAAAGGCCTTAAGAGGGTGGGCCAACGTAGTTCGGTTGACTGTGTCTACGCGTCAACCGGTGCACTTGGAATCTTCGGAAAACATCCAGCAGGATATCTTTATCAGGGCTAACCAGCAGACTGCATACCAGAAAGACGAACTGGTACATTCCCTGGTCGGTATTAGCGCAGGCGTAATAGAACTTGGTCCACTTCACCACCGCTGGCTCGATCAAGTCGTGGCCCCACAGCAGCCGCAACAAACGCACAACACAACGCACAGGTAGGCTGGTGTTGATTGCCTCCTCCGATAACATCCATCGAAACCGACGCAGCAAACGCTGTGCGGCTGCCTCCTCTTGGCTCCTGGACTGGTTCTGTAGCAGCCTGTGTGTCCATCGTCGGCGAATTCAACAACATCTCCTCAGTGTACTGGGAGGACTGCGCCATCTGGAATAATGTTGAAAAGTCGACCCGTCAAATGCCAGATTCAAACGAGCGAGCACGACGACGATTGCGGTATAGACACTATAAATTCGATGAGAGAGATGAGAGTAGTGTGTTACGGGAAGTACACTAGCAGTACGCAACAGCGAATCGGCTGTACAAACTCCTTTTAGAGTTCTAAGCTGCTAGGTAGGCTAAACTGGTTACGAGGCGACCGATTGGTGCAAGCCTCCACTTATCTGTATGACGGGTAGTCGACTGTGGTGAGCACGCGGGTACCAGTGCCTTGAAATGCTGTTTACTGAACCGTTCCGTAGAGACGACCCCTTTTGGGTGCGAGACTCTGCCCTTTAAGTGTTACGAAATACACGACTGAGCCCGCCACTTGTGTGTCAACCACCCTCGGACTGTTTCCCTATTTGACCAATCGCTTGAGACGACCCACTGGGTACGAGTCCCTGCTCTTTTTGGATGTTGAAATCCTCGCCTGGGACTGCAGCTGTGTGCTAGCCTCCTTCAGGCGTTCCTCTTTACCGACTAAATCGATTGAGACGACCCTTTCGGGTTCTAATCTCTTTCGGACTCTTTGTTTTGCGGCGACTAAACGTTCAAGCCGCTTCCCCACGACTGCTCCGCGCCGTTTCTTCCTTGGAATCAGAACAGAGGCGGATTGGCCCCCATATACCGTCGGTCTCCCTCCGGTCCGACCCCTGTTCTGTTTTCCACGGCAGCAGAGACAGTTTATTTAGATGGCCTGGAATACAGCAGATGAAGACGACCCGGCGGAGACGCGAAGAGAGCAGTAGAATGAATCCGGCGGCGCGGACCCGGGTATTTACACTCCTTTTCCCGCCAACCAATCGATAGCGTAAATTCAAATAGGATTCAAATGAACACGTGGGAAGTAACTGCGCTCTAATCTATACTGCGCGCCTCGGGCTATTCTCGTACAAGGAAGGGACTCCGTGTTGTGGGCCATTTCAACACATGTAGCTTGGGTGGTCTTATAGCGGAGTTTGTTGAACTTCCCAAATGGACGCAAAAGTGCCCTTCGGGCACGGCTTTGGCAAGGGAAGGAACTCCGGGTTGTAGGGCATTTCAACACGTGCAGCTTAGGTGGACCGCGGGGCGGAGTTCCTCCGCATGCCTCATCTCAACCCCCTCTCCAACCTAACAGCTGAGCGTTGATCAATACCTCACGGGCTCTGCCTGTGCGGTTGAGCCTGGCAGTGCCATAGAAGAGGCGTGTTCGTTTCGGTTTTGATTGGCTGGAGTGATTACGGTACAGTGCGTGAGCACGGTCGGTGCTCTGCCGTTACCACACCCCCGCTCCGCTGCTCACCGACGCGAATTGTACCCAAAACTAAGGCCTGAAATACCCTTGTCGTCTCAGAAATGATCCTGTCAACGGCTGGGAGCTTCAATCATTGCTAGAACGTAAGATTTGATAATTTCCTAATTGAGGCGAGAAGGTACGTCCATTAACATTCACATTCGCAGCAGCGGTGGATGCTCGAGTGGAAAGCACGCTGGACTTTCAGGAGGATGTTCAAGGGATCGGCTTTGGTTTTGGGGTTTATGCATATCTGGCGGTGTTTTTTTGCATTCTTATCAATGTGGAATGCATTTTGGCCTTGGCAGGGTTCAGTGCTTACTTTTCAACCTCTTGTAACCTCTAACATGATGTGACCCAAGCTAGCCTTCGTCGACTAGAGGTCGGATCTTTAACGGAAAATAGCTCTCAAAAAATTTAGAAACCAAAAACGTAAGCCAAATCGTCATAATAACATCCCTAGACGACTGGAGTGTATGCGGCTAACCGGTCTCCACCACTTCACTTGCCCGCACCCTACTCACGTCGTTGCCCATTGTAATCTACCGTAACAGAAAACGGATACCAGATTCGTGAGAAAAAAAATGCCCTCCTCCTAGACGAACCTTGGCGAAATTTTTTCCGACCCTGCAATTGTGATAGCTCTTGTGTTTATACCTGCGACGGAACCACACCTTAGTAGGGAAGGGTGGTCCGTACAAAAATAGGCAGAAATGCAACCAACAACCCAAGACGACTAAAACGTACGAGTTTGCTCATCACAATTGGTGGAATTAGTAAAAGTCACGAGAATCGCGTTCTCCATAGGAATCCGAAAGGCGATCGGCATATCTTGGTGATAGGTCGATGTAATAATAGATCATACTCATTACAAGTTTACTACAAGACACTTCCAAAACTAATACGAACCATCATAGAAAGATCGAACACTCCACTATCCTAAATTTGCCAGTAACTTCGTCAGCTACAGTTTGCGCAGTTAATAGCATCTTGTTAAATATCAAATATTCACGGTGTCGGCGTTGAATTCGGCAAAGACTGTTTTAGAGCTGGCTGTTGAGCTATTATTAGGTTGAGTCATAAATTTTGCAACAAAATTTGTCTCCCAGCAAAATATGAATATAAACAAAAGAAAAATTGTTGACTTATACGAAATAATTGTCGTTATTCTCAATGCTTTTCATGCACTGAGTGGATTACACCTCTGTAGAATTTGGTCGATTTCGTCCTGAAGAAGTCGTGTACTACCGCCGTGACCTCATCGACTTTGGCGAAACGCCTACCATAGGGTTCGTATCGACTTCTTTCTCCACTAATTTTTGCTGGACCTAGTCGAGTTGTTGGCAAAGCAAGCGCCGAGGACAGTTTGACTACGCGGGACAGCTCACGGTACACTGGACCACTACATATCCATCAAACGCACAGCAGAACTTTCTTACGGTGGAGCTCCGGTTTTGACGTCAGAACCCCAGCTCATTGCGTTCCTGCCATTGCTTTCCGGCTTTGCAGTTGTAGTGAAGCATCCGCTTTTCACCGCTGAAAACATTCGATCCAAATCCCTCGCTTGAACCAGTGCAGGAGCTCTCGGCAGTCGGAAGCACAGCGACTTACTTGGGTTTTTGTCAACGCATGAGACACTGGCGAAGACTGTTTTGGCGACCATTCTGCAGCCGCCGAGCGGTGGTTCGGGAGGTGTGGAGACCCGCGGCCAGTCCTAGTGTGGTTGAGAAGAATTCGACTTGATGGGTTTGCTCAGGCGCCCTTTGTTAACAGCAGCTGGTCTTCACGGGAGTGGTTTGCCTTTGTTGCCCTTCTGGGCGGAAAGAAACTTCTGATACCATCCCCAATAAATTACTCGGTTTGAAACGAACTTGCCGGTGACCTCCTTCATGTGCTTGACCCCGTCGCTGTGTTGCTGCCGAGCTTGAACTAATTCAAAATGAAACACACTTTGTTACTTTGAGTGGTCATCGTTCTAGTGAACAAAACATTTCAACAGGGAAAACAAGGAAAATTAGCGACAAATAACTCAAAATGATCGCTAGGAAACAAGCTTTCAAATAAAGTATAATACTACACTAGTTCACTTTAAGTTCCAGAAAAAAAACAGAAATGTTGAAAAATTTATGACTCAACCTAATAGTTTTGATTAAACGTTTGCTTGTCCAAAACTACTAAAGCTTTTAGGCCGTTACCTAAGTTCTGTCGTTCTTTAACCTCTAACTTCAAATGTAAATATCTCGGCCCGAACATAACTTTATTGGTCGAAATAAGAGTCATTACAATCTAAACATCTTTGCCAACGAGATACCAGTTTAGTTTTTAGTAGCCTAGAGCTCCGGAGACCTAGAAGTGATGAATTCTTCGAGAGCATATTCTGCATCATGTCGGTTTCTGAAGTATTTTCCGCGAAGGAAGACGTCGGGATGTTCGAAAGAATGGTAGTCTGTGGACGGTAGGTCGGGCGAATACGGTGGATGATCGAGTGTTTCGCATCCCAAAAAATGGAGCTTCTGCCTGGTGATCATCGATACGTGCAGCCCAGTGTTGTCGCTCAAAAGTATCGGTCCCCTTCTGTAGATCAGCGCTGGGTAGATTTGCTGGAGCTTCTTGTGCACCTCGTCCAGCTTCTGGCTGTACTTTTGATTGTTTCACCAGGATTGAGAACGCCATAGTGGATTAAACCGGTGGCACACCACCATACGGTCACCATCACCTTTTCCTGGTGCATACTCGCCTTTGGACAGTGTTTAGGTGCTTCGTCAATATCCAACCATTGAGCACTTCGTCGTCGATCGTCGTACAAAATTCATTTTTTGTCACTCACAGGTCGCAATTCGCTTCAGAAACGGGTCGTTTTTGTTGCGTAGAAGGAGTGCTGACGATACCTCCAAACGGCGAGCTCGAAGGGCGTATCTGCTCTTGAAGAATTCACTGCTTCTAGATCTCCGCAGTTCCATGCTACTACGATAAATAAACTAGTATCTCATTGGCAAAGATGTGTAAATTGTAGTTGTTCCTATTTTGCCTAATAAAGTTATGTTTGTGCCGAGTTACATACATTTGAAGTTAGAGGTCAAAAAACGACAGAACTTAGGTAACGACCCAATACATTAATCAGCTGTAAAGTTCCAGATCATTGGATCACCGATCAGACTAATTTTTTCTGTAGATTGCAATTCTGAATCGACTTTCAGGTCACAAAAGTCGATCCATGTAAATACCTCTTCACCATTCAACTGGTGAATACGTTACCGAGTATAGGCAGTGGACGCTGGTGCAACTCCAGCAGAGCCCGTGTGCATATCTCGGTTGAGGCCTCCCACCGGGGAGTAATTTAATGAGCGGCGGAATCCTTGAAGATGCACATCTTTGGGGATGTATCGTATTAGGTTGGTGCATAAGTTCTCGGACATTTGGGGCATGAAATATTTATTAACACAACATGCGAACAACAATATCAAATCATTTGAAGTAACCACCCTTTACATCAATTGTCTTTCGCCAACGTGCTGGTAAGTCGTGGATGTCTTTTCTCCAGAACGTGGCCGATTGTGATTCGAAAAATGTGAGCAGTGCCTCCTTGACATCCTCTCGGTTCCTAAATTGCCGTACAAATAGCGTTGAAGGCTTGAAAACAAATGATGATCAGAATTAGCGAGATCTGGTGAGTAAGGTGGATGTAGAAGAACGGTCCATCCGTAGTCCGCCAACTCAGCCGCCGTCGCTCTATCAATATGCGGTCTAGCGCTGCCGTGTTGAAAATACACCTTAACTTGCTCTCCTCTTATGGTTTGAAGGTGGGCCCTCGACTTCCTCAGTTGGTCGACGTAAACCTCTGCCGTCACTGTTATCCCTTCGTCCAGCAGCTCCCAGTATTCTACGCCAAGAACGCTTTACCAAATGCATAGCATCACCTTTTTCACGTGAAGGTTGTCCTCTTCCTCTCCAGTTGCGTCAACCCACTGTGCACGCCTTCGATAATTAGAGTAGAGTATCCACTTCTCATTCCCGGTGACAAGGTTGTCCAGCCATCCGTGGGTACGTCTGAGGGTAAGAAGAGACAGAGCGACATCGGCTCTGCGATCCATGTCATGTTGTGTCAAGTCGTGAGGTACCCAGCGACCCATTTTTTGCACCTTGCCAGTCGACTTCAATCCTCGAACGACTGTTGAGTGACTAACACCAAGAGTGCTTGATAGTTCGCGAGTGGTTTGGTATGGGTCCGCTTCAACTCTACTTCGGATGCCATCCTAATCCAGTGTCATCGGGCGCCCTTCTCGTTCATTATCATCAACGGAGAATTCACCAACTGCAAACTTCGAGAACCACAGGTACACAGTACTTCGAGCAGGAGCACTCTCGTTGTAAACATCCTTCAGACGACGATACGACTCGTTGGCATTGAGGCCAGATTGATGCAGGAATAACATGACGTGCCGAATATGCGTCTCAGTTGGGATGAATTGCTTAGCCATAATAGCTGACGTTAACAATGCAGAAGTAAATGTTAGGAACAGTTTTTTAGCCCTTTCTTTTCTCTATCGATCGATCATTTACGCGTTGATACATGTAAGAAATTTGGCGAGAAAATGCGCTTTCAATTCAGGAGTGATCAAATGTCCGAGAACATATGCACCAACCTAATATTTCCCAGCCCCGTCGGGGTGGCGGCCCCCTATTCCGAGTTAAGGGGAATGCTGTGGAGAGCAAAGGAAGGCATGTAATGCGCTCGGAATTTTGCCTGCAAAGTGAAGAAAAGTAGCAGCTAGCTCTATTTTTTTTATAATTTGGAGCTATTTTCGCTCTACTGAAAACATGTTTTTTGTACTTAAGAATGATCGTTGCTTGAATTTTGGGTTTTTCGAGTTCTTTAGGCGCCATTTCTTGCTGCGCTACATACTTACTTCCCCATCATAAGATAGCTTTATCACACACTAGAGGGCAGTAAAGTAGTGCTTTCCATCACATTGTCCGGTACATTTTATATATGATAATGTGCTCTCCCCCTTCATGTGCCACCTCATCGCGGTTAAGGGGTGAACATCACTTTGTGATGGCTAACGGCACAAACGGTCACGCAGTACGCGACGCTTTGTCGTGTATAGGCAGCTCTCCTGTATCCCTGGCCAGGAACATGTGAGTAACCAGACCACCGCTATGGCTCGAACAACTAAACCCGCGCCCCAGTCTTCCGCGCGCCGGAGGTGGACTTCTACGACGTCGGTTGCATCTACCTCCGGCGAGGGGCCATCTAATCTCGGAGTTAAACTATCAGGACATCATTGGAATCGGACTACCGGAAACTCCCTCCCACCACGACACGGAAACTGCCTATTCGTCTGCACTTATGACTGTCGTTCGATCGCATCTGAGCAGGATCTTCGGACACTGCTTTACAAAAGCTGCAGCATCAAATACGACGTTATCGCCCTGCAGGAAACGAAAGACAGAACGGAAACCACAAGAAGGACCGACCACAACGAGCTTCTCATTATCGGAGCAAAGGTGGACAGAAAGAATATTGGCGGAGTTGGATTTCTCGTCATTTCGACAGTGCACCACCTAGTAGACTCTTACAAGATCATCAGTCCGCGAGTAGCTGTTCTTCGTCTGGAAACCAAAGATCAAGGAACCATCTCCATCATAAATGGATATGCTCCAACATCTGCGGCCACAGATGAAGAAAGGAGGAATTCTACAAGCTGTTCGAAAGGACTGTCAACGACGAGAAGAGCTACTACAAAGTTGTCGTTGGTGACTTTAACGCTATCGTCGGTACGAATGATCACGACGAATGGAGGCTAGGACCACATGGAACTTCTTCAAGGAACGAAAACGGAGAGCGCCTGATAGACTTCCTATCTGCGTGCCGTCTCTACCATGGAAATTCTATGGCTAAGAAGCCTTCAAACCGACGATGGACCTGGGAAAGCCCAAATGGAGAAACACGTTCGGAGATCGACCATGTTCTTACAAACAGACGCTGAAGTCTGTTCGACGTCTCCGTGCTGCCTTTATTTGACACCGGCTCGGATCACCGTCTTGTCCGTACGAAGCTGACTCTCCAAAAGAGGATGTTCAAGCGTGACACTCATAAACCGGCACCGGTAAGGATCCCCACATTCAAGTCTGAGGAGTTGGAATATGCAATAAAGTCGTATGATTGAAATCTTCTTGAAGATCCATCGGAAGACTACGACCTTCTCTCCAAAGGACTGTTGAAATGTGCTAGCAGCTCTTGCAGAGCCACATCACCGTCTGCTTCAAGACTCAACGCACATGCGATTAAGCTCTTGGAGCAAAGAAGAGCTGTTAAACAGGATCCTAATGCTTCCCATCAGGAAAAGTCACCATCTCGAAGGCCTGTTGAATTGCAGTGAAGGAGTCCATTCAAGCCTACAGAAGATTGAAGCTGTTAGAAGCCGCTGGGAAAGGTTCAAGCATAAAGCGCTGCAAACAAGATCTCTGCGATCAGAAGGCAATAATGTCAGCCCTTGTGGATAAGGATGGAACAACGCAAACGTCTCGAAGAGCGATGGAGGCCATCGTTCAAGAATTCTGCACAGATCTGTTCCGTTCTTCCATGACTGTCCCGAAATGCTTGATGCCACCAGCTGAGGAAGTACCTCCCATTCTGGAATCAGAAGTTGCTCATGCCATCAGAAGGATAAAGCCGGGCACTGTTCCCGGACCAGACGACATTTTTGCTGATCTCCTTCGTGCGGGTGGCAGTGCCTTCTGCTCACTTCTTGTCAAGCACTTCAACCACTACCTTCGACTTGGTAGGATTCCGGGCTCATGGAAGGAGTCGAAAACAGTTTTAATCTTCAAAAAAGGTCAGCAGGAGGATATCAACAACTATCGACCCATCAGTCTTCTCTCGGTTGTGTACAAGATCTTCACCAAGATACTGCTTAACCGCATGGAGCGTTGCTTGGATGAATATCAGCCAGTGGAGCAAGCAGGGTTTCGCAAGGATTTCTCCTGCATGGACCATATTCAAACTGTCTCACAGCTCATCGAGAGGAGCCGCGAATACCACCTCCCATTTTTCCTTGTCTTCGTGGATTATCGGAAAGCGTTCGACTCTGTGGAAATCAACGCCATTCTGAACGCCCTTGTGCACGCTGGTATACCATCGCCCTACATCCGACTTCTCGACGAATGCTTCTCGAACACATCGACTACCATCCAGCTGTTCGATCGAAAGCTTAAAATTCCTGTCGGGAAAGGAGAACGGCAGGGAAACACGATTTCTCCCAAGCTATTCACAGCGGCACTCCAGGATGCCATGAAAGACTTGAACTGGGGCGATAAAGGCTACCTTGTCGACGGTAAACGGATCAGCAACCTTCGCTTCGCCGACGATATTGTTCTCATCTCTACCAGCACGGCAGAAGTCGAGGAAATGCTGAACGAGCTCAATGTGGCAGGTATGAAGATTGGATTGGACTTGAATATGTCCAAAACACAATTTATGGTCAACCAGTGGTGTGACACGGGACTCGTAAGGTTAAATGGAGTCGCTCTACAACAGGTCGACTCCTACGTCTATCTGGGAAGAGAGCTGAACATGGATAACGACCTCGCTCCTGAAATCGCCCGCAGGAGACGCGCAGCATGGGCAGCCTTCAGTTCGATTCGCGAAGTCACCGATCAGGTCAAGGATCCCGGCCTCAGGGCCTCGATATTCAACGCCTCTGTACTGCCCGCGATGTGTTACGCGACGGAAACCTGGCCCGACAAAAGACAATCGCCAGAGCGATGCAAACTACGCATCGTGCACTGGAGAGATGTCTTCTGAGGAAAAGCCTTCGTCAGCAATGGCAAGAAAGCCTACGAAGCTCGGAGCTAAGGGAGAAGTCGCAATTAGCAGATCCGCTGCAGTATATGAAGAAGTCCAAATATCGCTGGGCCGGGCACCTGCTTTGACGAAGGGACGATAGATGGAGTCTCCGCGTGACAGGAGGACTCCCGAGAGACCATAAGAGACCACTGGGACGACTGCCAACGCGATCGGCAGACTCATTCTCAAGATCTTTCAGAGAGCGGAGTCTGCCTCACTGGATGCAAGCAGCCAGAGATCGAGCGGTCTTAAAGAGTTGTGGTCCCCGCTAAGAAGACCTCCAGCCGACAAAGGACCATCAAAGTATCTAAGTAAGTAAGTAATGTGCTCTCAGAAACAGCTTTTCATAAAACTAAATAGCCCGTCACAAGCGTATTCGAAAATTAATGCAAGCGTCTTTTGTAAATTTTTCTGTAGGGTTTCAAAGAGGAGACCTTTCGATACCTTTATTTGTCAGAAAGCGATGAAATGATGTTGACGAATAAGTACAAAACTTCGCTAGTGTAAGACAAATTTTAATAAAGCTTAGGGTTCAGAAATCGGAGCGTCTAGAATCACTACTACCTAAAAAGAGACTAGAATTTTCAAGACTCTCCGTAAATCCATCTCATCCCATTTCCTCACGTCAATTTACATTTTTTTTAGCACGACATGCTTTAATTAGGCTTGCAGCACTGTTTTTCCAAAAATAAAATAAACGAATAAACTAAAATACTTAAAAAGCCAAACATAAGGATAAGGATAAAGGATAAAGGACGACGTTACTCAATCCCTTCTGGGATGCGCCAGCGCATTCTACTTCTACGGGATGTCGTGGAGGCGACATGAATGCGTATTTGGCCATACAATGACTTGCGGTGGCCAGCCGATGAACAAGTCAGCGCTCTATCCTTCCCAGACAAGTCTGGTACCAATTCACCGACCCCGGAGGGATGGAAGGCTTGGTTGGCCTGGGCGGGAAATCCGAACCAGGAACCTGGTATCGGGTGCACGCGACAGTCGCGCCTCCTCCGACTGCGCTACACACGCCCCTAAAAAGCCAAACATACGAACGAATAAATGAGAGTAGAACGGTATGTTACTATAGCATTGCACCTAGCATTGCACCTTTACTGTGGCATTAACCACTAACATTGCAACCGAATCCCCACCTCACTGTGCCTTCCTGGATGCCTTTATTACCTTTTTCTTCAAATGCTCATGAAGGAGCGACAGCGAACAGGTGGTAGTTCCGCCGAGAAATGCACACCCTAAACCGCGTCTACGTACGGCGCGCACCACATACGGCTCGTAAGTTCCCGAGGATGGGAACCATATGCATCGCGGGTTGGGAACAAGGGTGGGTGGAAATTTTAAAAATTTTCCCAGAAAACAGAAAACAGAAAATCGCTCTCGTCAGAAACTAGAAATCAGAAAACAGAAGAGCGAAAAACGCCAAAGAACAGAAAATTTCAAAATTATCAGGCGACCTAATTATTCTATCCAAAGATCCATTTTTCCAGTAGCAAATGCTTTTGTATGATTAGAAATCTGCTCGAGGACAAGCGTTCTAACTTGTAGGCGTTTATAAAAACACCCTAGTACACTCAAAATTCATTAAAGGATAAGGATAAAGGACGGCGTTACTCAATCCCTTCTGGGATGCGCCAGCGCATTCTACTTCTACGGGATGTCGTGGAGGCGACATGAATGCGTATTTGGCCATACAATGACTTGCGGTGGCCAGCCGATGAACAAGTCAGCGCTTTATCCTTCCCAGACAAGTCTGGTACCAATTCACCGACCCCGGAGGGATGGAAGGCTTTGTTGGCCTGGGCGGGAAATCCGATCCAGGAACCTGGTACCGGGTGCACGCGGCAGTCGCGCCTCCTCCGACTGCGCTACACGCGCCCTCAAAATTCATTACAGTCAGCAAATTGTAAATGATGACTGAAAGACCCTAGAATTCTCGACAGTTTGCAACATTACTCATCAGATCCATTTCGCAGCTGACGCCCTAATGATTACATCAATAATCGCAATACTACGAGTGTTTCTGTGAAAAATAAATTTTTTTGGTTCTTCCAGGTTAGGGCTAGAGAGGAGAAGGACAAAAAAGAGTGGTTTATATAGCTTATAAATTTACCTATCACATTCGTATTAAAATATAGGCGTTCAATCCTCACTGATACCAGCCATAATGAAAGTGTAACCATAAAACAGACGATTCGTTAGATTAATGGTCCCAATTGTAAGAAAAACCAGTATTTCAGTGTGACTTCGGAGGCTGTGAGCACGATGGTTTCTAAGTGAAAGTGTTTTCCTGAATGCGTAGACACTATAGAAGGCGTCCGGCAAGAGGATACCATATTCCCAGAGCTGAACTTGGAGTTGGACTGCAGCTGAAACTCTCAAAGATGGTCTGCATGAGGAACGGACAGCTTTCTGATGCACAATTCTGTCTTGACGGAACAAACCCCGTGTGCTCCAGCTACGTGTATCTGGGTCGCGAAGTCAAAATGGCTAATAACCTAGCGCCGGACTTGGACAGCAGGAAACGAGCGGCTTGGTGAGCTCTCAAGAGCGTCGAAGAAGTCGTGCAAAAGACGAAGGACGCCCGACTCCGTGTCCACCTATACGGCTGCACTGTTCTTCCTGCCCTGACATACGAGTCAGAGACCTGAGCCATACGAAAGCAGAATCAGCGTCGCAGAGCGGGGAATCGAGAAGACGATGTTCGGAGTGCCGCAAGTGAGAGGCCTCCGGAGTTCGCAACTTCCTCGACGTTCGAAGACCAGAGACGCTGTCGCATGGGCCAATTCGTTGAAAATTATGTGGGCCGACTACATAATGCGCTTCGCAAATACAAAAGACGGCCGTACTGAGTGGATTCCGCGGTATGTCAAGAGAACACCATAACACCAACCGACCCCACCGACGTGTTGGTCGGACTTCTTCGTAAAAGCTCTAAACGCTTTCGCTTCCCTCGAGGGAGAAGGACTCATTGGAGCACTCAGGCACAGGACAGGGACGAATGGAGGCGCTGTTGGCACACGCTGGAGGAATTCTACGGAACGACAGATGATACAGGTGACACATAAAAAATTTCGTGTATGACTACCGTACAATAGCGAAATCAAAAGTAGCTATAAGTTTTCTGTGTCTTGCTAATTTTCATAGCCAGAAGCTGAGCAGAGCAGAGTTAAAAAAGAAAAGGCTCCCCAAAGCTCTGCAAGAAGCAATCATTGGGAATGACCGGCCAAGGATTTTCAATTTTTAAACCGGAACTGGAGAATAATCCTACCCACAGTTACTATAGGACAAGCGGCTAGTTAATGGATAAATAAATGCCCAACAGAACACTAGTTTTGTAGTCTTAACATAAAACTGTAGGTTATCGTAGATGGTGCAAACTGCTGTTGAAATTCAAACGAATACGAAGCCAAATTATGAAAGACGAGAAATGTCCTTTGAAGGGACCAAATGCCAGCAGCACTTATACAATCAATCAAACAAACAAAGCGGCATAATTCACGACTGTATGGCGCAATTTCTATTATCCATCTATCACATCGAAAAACGGCACACGCTTAGAATTTAAAATTTTCTAGAAACATATTTTGGAACGAATCTTATAATTGGTTCTTTTTGAATACATTTGTTGGATTTCTATGATATAATTTTGTTCCCAGCTCTATTCTCTGTTTTCTGGCCAATTTTTGGCCATTTTCCCAGAAAACAGAAAGCAGAAAAAATTTTCTCAAAATGGCCAGAAAATCAGAAAACAGAAAACAGAAATTTCGCCCCTTCATGGTTGGGAGCCCCAAATCCGCCGGGGAAGACCTGCAGATGGGGCACCCCGAGAGAAATGCATACGGGGGGTGCGTTTCTATTACCGTAAACAGACCCAGTGCCTCCCCCCCCCCCCCCCCTCCACGGACGAGATGAGGCGAAGCGCTCTGCGCGCCTGCCCGCCGCGGCATGCTATGGTGACCGAACGCCCCCCCCCCCAACGATCATAGCGCTTATGGCTGTAACGTCTTTATTTGGAAGTGCATCACGCTTCCAATGTTATGTTTTGGTGGTTCTAATTCTACTCTGTTACACATACCATTTTATTAATAACATTTATTGGTACAAATCTCACAATTAAATATCAAGTTATAGGTGCGTATGAGCAAACAACATCCAAGGCATATAGCAATCCCAAGTTGACAACTTACCTTTAGTTTTAGGTGATTTTACTTTCATTTTCCTATTTCTACTTTACCCTTCCCTTTTCCTTTACCTATTCTCGTGGGTTCGCAGACGTGTCCGCTCTGTGGTCTGTAACGCCTCGGAGAAGTCGGAGCGATGGAAGCGCACCCACCACGCCTTGGTATCGAGATCCTTTTATAGGTCTCGATTGGGGCGGAGAATTAAAGAATCAGATGGAGCCGTACAAAGTCCATCGTGATCGTTGAGATCACGACAGTCTTTTCGTCACATTCTTCACATTCATTCAAGACGAAACTATTATAGCATGACTCAAAGCATACTGATCATTTGTCGTCATTTATGTAATGTTGCCAATTTGTGAAACATTCGACACCATATCATATTAATACGATCACGGAGTAAACAGTGGTTGTAATCACTCTCTCATAACAGACCTCATATCTCATAACAGATCTCATAACAATTCGGTGCCTGCCATTATCGCAAGCTTCTTCTTTAGGAAGGTCGGTTTTCGTCGCCTTTTTACTGTTGATGAGTATTATTATCCGGAAAAGACAGTTGCACTATTTCAGAAGAAAACGTGCCAGGAAGGATTCTCTCTCTAAACGGCAATGAGCTATTTGGACGAAGCTGAGGGTAATGAGTTACTTTATATCACCAAAGTTACGACTCCGCTCAACTCTTTGGCGCTATCCCAGTTGGTTGGATGTTATGTGAATTTATAGTCCGCCTAAGATATGATAGAACGTAACCTAGGAGGACCGTGGGCCTAAAACGCGAATGTTTCCAGTTATCATTTTTGCGTTTTGGGTCAATCTTACCAGGAAACTATCTCAACGGTAGGTCGGAACGGCCCAAGTGTTGTATGCGGACAGAATCGTCTCTCTCCAGGAAACAATAAAACGCAAATATCTCGACCCAATACAACTCTGCACAGAGTTAGGGACGACGGAAGTTGGGCCGTTGGCGGCGTGAGCCCTCTGCCTGGAGGTGGAGGGCGGGCTCAAGTTGGCTGGAAACAGCGATGACGAGTGAGCGATGGTGGCGCATACGTAGAGGGGCGGCGAGATCCCATAATTTCTGTTTCCAGCCAACTTGAACTCGCCCTCCGCGTGCAGGCATAGGGCTAACGACGCCAACGGCCCAACTTCTGTCGTCCCTAACTCTGCGCAAGTATTGGGGTCGAGATATTTGCATTTTCTTGTTTCCCAGAGAGAGGCGATCCTGTCCACAATTGGGCCGTTCCGACCTACAGTAGTTAGTTTCCTGGTTAGGTGCAATGCGCGATAGAGCGGTGGGGCAGCGCATGAGTACTAAAACACAAATATGACGCTCCACACGCAAGGGCCAAATTCATCAACGACTTACGGCATTTAACGGTCGAAATCACTGATCAAGCGACTGATCACTGGCTAATCAAGCGATATTATAAAACATTTCGCCATGGCCAGTATGCATATTTCGGGGCGTCGGGACGCCCTGCTCGGGGTAATGGATTATCTGAGTAGCTGTTAGCGAGAATGGATTACCTGAATAGCTGTTAGCCCTTTAGTGTGTGAGAAAACTACCTTGTGATGAAGAAATGAGTATGTAACACAACAAGAAATGGCGTCTGAAGAACTTATGAAACTCCAAAATTCATGTAAGAGTCGAGTAGTGTGTTCAGCGTAGCCATGATTGGTACAAGACTTTATTTCGGCTGACGTTTCGGCGTTGTCGCCTTCTTCAGAGCCTGGAAAAGTCGAAGTCATTTGAGAAACTACCCTCCCAGATGCCCTTTCATTCTGCAGGAGCCCATCCAAAAGGCTAAGAAACCAAGAGAACGACAACGTAGAAAGTCAGGAAAGGAAAGGCTAACCTTTATAAGTGGACAAATGAGCCCACTGACACCCTAGCTGAACGGAAGATCGGTAAATGACATAAATCTGAATAGGCAGCTGGTCCGAAATCGTCTGTGCGACCGAATGTGCACAACATCATCGTGCGTTATTTGCCCTTTCGGAAGGGAGGGAGACTGCCTTATGTCTGAGGAGTATACCTCATTACATGCTTGGAATGCAGGGAAGAGTATGTGGGGGAAACAGGTGGACCCTTGTGTGTAAGGGTCAAGGAGCACTTGGATGGATTGCGCAGGTCCCACTTCTCAACTCCCCTTGGCGAGCACCGGGTGCGGCGGCATGAGAACAGCTGTTTTAGGGTGCAGGTCAAGATCCTTGCGCGGGAAGATGAGATTTCGGCGCGCCGAACTCTCGAGGCGCTGTACATTGCGGCGAGGTCCTCCCAAATCAATAGGAAGGACGAGTGCTTGGCTGTGACCCAGGAGCTGGCGCCGTACGTCGCCCTGTGTGGGTTTTGACCTCTGGGTCATGACCCGTTAGGTCCCTAAGGCATGTGGTCCTAAGGGCTCTATGTCATTTACCCATCTTCCGTTCAGCTAGGGTGTCAGTGGGCTCATTTGTCCACTTATAAAGGTTAGCCTTTCCTTTCCTGACTTTCTACGTTGTCGTTCTCTTGATCTCTTAGCCTTTTGGATGGGCTCCTGCAGAATGAAATGGCATTTGGGAGGGTAGTTTCTCAAATGACTTCGACTTCTCCAGGCTCTGAAGAAGGCGACAACGCTGAAACGTCAGCTGAAATAAAGTCTTGTACCAATCTTGGCTACACTGAACAAACTACTCGACTATTGCAACATCAAAGATGCCAAGGTTCATCGAGAGTCGAACATAGAATGTACTGCATGTAAGAGTCATTCTTTAGTACAAAAGTCAAGCCAATGGTTCTCAGTAGAGCGAAAATAGCGTCAAATCACCACCTATCACCACCTATATATAAAAGAGTTTGTCCGTCAAGTGATCTAATCTAAGTGAGATACGCCGCATCACCCACAGCGAGAGCGGTCGAATGATCTAATCTAAGTGAGGTACGCCGCATCACCCACAGCGAGAGCGGTCGAATGATCTAACCTAAGTGCGGTACGCCGCATCACCCACAGCGAGAGCGATCGAATGATCTAACCTAAGTTAGGTACGCCGCATCATCCACAGCGAGAGCGGTCGAGTGATCTAACCTAAGTGAGGTAGGCCGCATCATCCACAGCGAGAGCGGTCGAATGATCAATCTAATCGTAAGTGAGGTACGCTGTATCGTCCACAGCGCGGTAAAAATTTCCCATTGAACGTGGGAATTGTTGCAGCATGGGAAGCGCATCCTTTTACTGTTTGACACAACAGCACCTACGCGCGTTCCTGAGCGTCCAGATTCAGAAGCTGTGCCGCCGACTTCGTGCCATTAGCATAAGAAGACCGCTAAAGAGGTAAGAGTATAAGGGAGACTTCGAGGGTGAAGAACTGACAGCGACCAGGAGGTAGCGACTTGGAGGAAGCATCGGGATGGGGGGGGAGGCGATAGGGGGATCAATGAAGCAGGCCAGGAGGTGACACCAAGAACTGTTTAGACATCAAGGAGGGACCAGTAGGACCAGTAGGGAGTTAACAATCAGGGGGGGGGGAGCAGTCAAGAGGATCAGTAAGGGGATCCATTATCACTAAGAGAGTACGGATTTAGAGGATGTGACATCGATGACACGCCATGGCGTTCGCTCGCCGTCGTCGTGTGTGAGCGTGGGAGAGCTACATAATTGGGGAGAGCAGTAAGGAGGATTTCGAGGTGGAGGGGTTCTACCTGGAAGAAGGGACCTGGAGTCGGAACCAGGATGGGTAACCAACAAGAAGGGAGCCGTAAGGGAATCCATACGGATAACAAGGAAGTTGCAATATGCATACCCTCTTCATGCTCGACACAGCGGCGACTGCGCGCGCTTCTGAGCTTCTTAATTCGGAAGGCGGGTCTTCTGAGCTTCCGGATCCAGAACATAGGCCCTCTACGTCGCGCAACAAGCGTACTGATTCTGAATATGTGTCATCGACGTCTGCCGTTAGCATGGGAGGCCCACTAAGGATGTGGTGGAGAAGGGCAGTAAGGAAACCTCTAGGGTTTACCAGGAGAGCGAGCAGGAAGGAAAGGAACAACCTGGAGAAGGGGTCAGTACAGGGAAACCAGCGGGAAGAGACCAGTAGGGGGTCAATAGTGGGAACAAAGAAAAGAGCCAGGAGCTGGGACCAGGAAGGTGGGGGACTAAAGAGGGCGAGGGAAGACCATTAAGGGCGGACCAAAAATTAGATTCAGTAAGAGGAACGAGTGAGGGGAACCTGGCAACGATATCTGGGAACGTTAGCCGTTGAGCATGAGAGCGGTTGCGGATGAGCAACCTGAGGACAGAAGTACTGCGCAGAGCAAACCAATGGACGGTCCGGAGAGAATGTCTATGATGAAGCTACCGAAATGACGAACGGCTTGATGCTGATAAAGCGCGCAGCAGGTCCTAGATGTTATCGAATTTTAAGTTTTACAAAAACTACTTTCCATAGGTCAACGATGCTGCAAAGTCGCGCGAAGCGCGCAAGTGCGAGACACGCCTTTAGGCGTGTCGGAGCACTTGTATATATATAAAAGAGTTTGTCCGTCGAGTGATCTAATCTAAGTGAGATACGCCGCATCACCCACAGCGAGAGCGGTCGAATGATCTAACCTAAGTTAGGTACGCCGCATCATCCACAGCGAGAGCGGTCGAGTGATCTAATATAAGTGAGGTAGGCCGCATCATCCAAAGCGAGAGCGGTCGAATGATCTAATCTAATCGTAAGTGAGGTACGCTGTATCATCCACAGCGCGGTAAAAATTTCCCATTGAACGTGGGAATTGTTGCAGCATGGGAAGCGAATCCTTTTACTGCTTGATACAACAGCACCTACGCGCGCTCCTGAGCGTCCAGATTCAGAAGCCGTTCCGCCGACTTCGTGCCATTAGCATAAGAAGACCACTAAAGGGGTAAGTATATAAGGGAGACTTCGAGGGTGGAGAACTGACAGTGACCAGGATGTAGCGACTTGGAGGAAGCATCGGGATGGGGGGGGGGCGATAGGGGGATCAATGAAGCAGGCCAGGAGGTGACACCAAGAAAGGTTCAGGCATTAAGGAGGGACCAGTAGGGATTAACAATCAGGGGGGGGGGAGCAGTTAAGAGGATCAGTAAGGGGATCCATTACCAGTAGGAGAGTACGGGTTTAGAAGATGTGACATCGATGACACGCAATGAGCGTTCGCTCGCCGTCGTTGTGTGTGAGCGTGGGAGAGCTACTTAATTGGGAAAGTGGTAAGGAGGATTCCGAGCTGGAGGGGTTCTACCTGGAAGAAGGGACCTGGAGTCGGGACCAGGACTAGGAACCAACAAGAAGCGAGTCGTAAGGCATTCATACGGGGAACAAGGAATCTACCATATGCATAGCCTCATCAGGCTCGACATAGCGGCGATTGCGCGCGCTTCCGAGCTTCTTAATTTGGAAGGCGGGTCTTCTGAGCTTCCGGATCCAGAACATTGGCCCTCTACGTCGCTCAACAAGCGTACTGATTCTGAATATGTGTCACCGACGTCTGCCGTTAGTATGGGAGGTCCACTAAGGATGTGGTGGAGAAGGGCAGTAATGGAACCTCTAGGGTTTACCAGGAGAGCGAGCAGGAAGGAAAGGAACAACCTGGAGAAGGGGCCAGTACTGGAAAACGAGCAAGAAGAGACCAGTAGGGGTTAAAAATGGAAACAAAAAAGTGGGCCAGGAGTTGGGACGAGGAGGGTGGGGGAACTAAAGAGGGAAGGGAAGACCAGTAAAGGCAGACCAGCAATTAGATCCAGTAAAAAGAAACGAGTGAGGGTGGCTTCGGAAGAGATGTCAACGATACCCGGAAACGCTAGATGTTGAACATGAGAACGGTTACGGAAGAGCAACCTGAGGGACAGAAGTACTGCGCAGAGCAAACTAATGAACGGTCCGGAGAGAATGTCTATGATGAAGGTACCGAAATGACAAACGGCTTGATGCCGGTAAAGCACGCAGTAGGTCCTAGATGTTAACGAATTTTAAGTTTTACAAAAACTACTTTCCATAGGTCAATGATGCTGCAAAGTCGCGCGAAGCGCGAAAGTGCGAGACACGCCTTCAGGCGTGTCGGAGCACTTGTTATAAAAAATATAGCTAAATTCTACCTTCCTTCACGAAGGCCAATTTCGGCGCATCACATGTTTTCCTTCGCTCTCCGCAGCATTCCTCTTACCTCGAGTAGAGGCCTTCGACCCCGAGGGGGCTGGGAAATGCGATACCTCCCTAGAGATGTGCATCATGGGATTCCGCCGCCCATTAAATTATTCCCCGGCGGGATACCCCAACCGAGCAATGCATACGGGCCCATATCGCTTGTTAATAAGCAGCGCTATCAGGAATTTCGGCTGTATTTTCTCCGCTAAATTGCTGTAAGTCGTTGGGGAATCCGGCACCAGGACGAGTTTTTACCCGTTTGGTTCGCGCGTGACGTAGCGTTTGAACTAGGCCCTTCTCGTTGTAATTGGCATTGCACGTGCTTACGCCTCATGTTGTGACAATGTGGGAAATGCCACATCACCACTACATTCAAAAATTTTGCTACATTCGAAGAGATGGAAGGTGTGGCCTGCTCTCCCCCACGCGCATTTCGCGCAACCTAGGATGCAACGTTCCTAGGTGAACCTAGCCGAATCTCTGCACCCACCCAACTGGGATACGCTAACTCATGTTTTGGATATTTTTCTAATGGAGGGAATAGAAACTCTAAAGACGATTTAAACCAAGAGAATATATGTGTACTTTCCTTCTCTTGCATTTCTCAATCATGTTTTGTGTTTGAATGAATCAGCCTGTGTCAATGACAGTCCATCACTTCGCATGCTGCTCACCATTCAACAAAAAACCGAACTTGTTTTAAGCACTGGTTACACATAGAACTCTGAGGGGTCACGAGCGAAGCACTGGATATAAAAAACCAAAACAAACACAAAATATGAGCTGCAGCTTAGCTATTAGGTCTTCAGTTATACGGTATTCATTTCTCATAATGAATTCTGATGCTCGCATAGTGCTCCATATTCAGAGTTTGGAATTTCATTTGCCACCGAATGTTCTGCGCGTACGTACGTGTAATGCAAGATGCAGGAAGATTGGTCCAGGGCAAATGGTACGTCACGGGCTAACCAAACGCGTAAAAACTCGTTCACACGTAGAAAACGCCACGACACTTCGTACTTTGTTGAGTACTGATGGGCTGCCTCCTCCGTCAGCGCGCCAAAAAGAAGTTATCAGAAAGAAAAACTAGCACAAAGCGTTAGTATGTCCGCGTTGAACGTATTACATTGTGCCATAGGCCTCAGATGTAGGTTGAAAGGTGGATAGCATATTACTTGGTTATTTGTCTGCTCTGCTGTGACCGTCTACATAACTCGCACTCAAAACTTGACTTGCAGAAACACAAAAGTGATGTCAGGCACGGGTTTAAAGCCTTGTCCTACCTCTTATCTAACGCCAAGCTCTACGGTCACTGCGACCAGAAAGTATAGGGACACTTAAAAATTGTACTTTTCGTACGCTAATCGATATCAATCGACCTGAATTTTTTACTGTAAAATTCGTTACGGCAAAGAAGTTCGAAGCAAAAGATTTTAGAAAAATCGGTTTGATGTGAGCTAAATAAGAAAATAAAATATGGAGACACACCGTTTTCAATTGACCAGAAAGTATAGGGACACTAGTAAAAAGCAACTTCATTGTAAAGATAAAAAACAGTCGTTGATAACTAGTACTCAATTGGTCCTCCGCGGTTCATTGCAACATCTACAAATTGGGCTGGCATCGAATCAGCATGATTTCGAAGTGATTGTAGAGGAGGTTCATCCCTAGCGCGTAGAATTGCTGATCGAAGTCCTTGCAGAGAAGAATATGTCTGGTTATGCTCGTAAATCTTCCTTACAAGGTATCCCCAGATATTTTTCATTGGGTTCATATTGGGAGAACATGCAGGCCAGTCGAGAACTTCAACAGAATTTCTTCTGAGGAAGCCTTTTGTGGATCTGCTGGCATGCGGCGGTGCATTGTCCTGTTGCTGGTGTCCCTATACTTTCCGGTCGCAGTGTATATAAAGGAGTTTGTTCGTCGAGTGATCTAACCTAAGTGAGATACGCCGCATCATCCACAACGAGGGCAAAAATTGCTATTGAACGTGGTATGTTGCTGCAGCAGGGGAAGCATAGTCCTTTACTGCTTAACACAACAGCACCTACGCGCGTTTCTGAGCGTTCAGATTCAAAGGCCGTGCCGTCGACTTCGAACCATTAACATGAGAAGACCACTGAAGGGGTAAGAGTAGAAGGGGGATTTCGAGGGTGGAGGACCGACAGCGACTAGGAGGGAACGAGCTGGAGGAGGCATCGAGATGGGGAGTCGATAGGGGGAACAATGAAGCAAGCCAGTAGGTGGCACCAGGAAGGGATTAAGCCATAAGGAGGGACCAGTAGGATGTTACTAATAGGGGGGGGGGCAGTAAGGAGGATCAACAACGGGATCCATTACCAGTAAGGGAGACCAGATTTAGAATATGTGAATCCGATATCGCGCAATGGGCGTTCGCTCGCCGTCGTCGTTTCGTGAGCGTGGGAAAGCTACTTGATTGGGGTAGAGTAGTAAGGAAGATCCTGAGGGGTGGGGGAAGAAGGATCTTCCTGGAAGAAGGGACCTGGAGGCGAGACCACGGACGGGAAACCAACAAAAAGGGAGCCGTATAGTGGAACAAGAAATCTAACATATGCATAGCCTCTTCATGCTCGACACAGCGGCGACTGCGCGCTTCTGAGCTTCTGGATCCAGAAGAAGGGCCGCCCCTACGTCCTGATTCTGAATCGTGCCACCGACGTCTGCCGTGAGCATGTTGGGACCGTGAAGGAAAGGAACAACCCGGAGGAGGGACCAGGACAGAAAAATGAGCAAGAAGAGACCAGTAGGGGGTCAATAGTGGAAGCAAAGAAGTGGTCCCGGGGTTGCGACCAGGAAGGTGGGAGACTAAGGAGGGAGAGGGAAGGCCAGTAAAGGCGGACCAACAATTAGATTCAGTAAGAAGAAATGAGTGAGGCGGAACCTCGCTTCGGAAGACATGTCAACGATATCTGGAAACTCTAGCTGTTGAGCATGAGAACGGTTGTGGAGCAGCAATCTGAGGGAAAGAAGTACTACGCGGCACAAACCAATGACGTTACTGGTTGGCTTGATACCGATAAAGTACGCACCAGGTCCTAGATGTTAGCGAATTTTATGTTTCACTCACAAAAACCACTTTCCATAGGTCATTGATGTTGCAAAGTTGAGCGAAGCGCGCAAGTGCGAGACGCACCGATAGGCCTATGTTATACTTTGGCGACGCGTCGGCGCACTGTGTTGCACGGGCTGCTACTTACTGCGTAGCAGGCCGCGTAAGGCCGGGGACATACTCCCATCGCCGCGATGCCATCACAGCGCTCAGTTCATGGCCACTCTGCCGCACGCGGTCGAATAGTCAAAGGAAGCACTTCGCCGCGGCCGCCGCAACGTCGGCATGCGCGATGGCTTCCCGCGCCCATCGCGGGTTTGGCATACTCTTTCGCGCCGCGCGCTGTGTTTAGAGTTGGTCCGTCGCGCTCCCTTGGTTCTTGTTTATACTTCGACGCCAAGCGACGCGGTGCCACGTATTGTGGCCACATTGATCGGGCGACGCGGTCGATCAATTTGGCCTATACATGTCGTCGCGTCGCTCCACTTCGGAAGCATAAACGGGGCCTTGCAGAGCGATGGGTGATGCGACGAGCACAGAGAAGTTCAAATTCTTTCGCGTCGCTCTGCAAAACTCATCGCCGCGACGGGAAGTATGCACGAGGCCTAACACTGTCGTCGACGTCGCCGACAACAGCGTCGCCCGTTTATTCTTCCGAGGCCTTATGTGTGTCGGAGAACATGTATGAGAAAAAAAACTGTAGAATGTATTTCTCAAACGAGAGCTGACCTGTAAAAGTTGCTTGTTGAGCTGTTTTTCAGCGCGCTCTCTCATTCAACTAACATCGTTCGTAGTGAAAATTTGAGAGTAGAGGTTACTTATTTGGCTAAGACTGACTTCCAAAGAACCGTCTGTCCCTTTTATACGAGCAGTGGGTTTCCCGAGCTCCATCGTCAGAGCCGAGGGTTGGAAAAGTGCTGATGTTTGCGTATGGGGAGGAAGTGCGAGTAAATGCGTACCTACAACAGATGTTCTGTGCCAACATTGCTCCATGTAGCTCGAGGACCTGGTAATTATTCATATTTTAGTATGTAAAGTCGATGACGAAGAAGATAAAACGTCTAGTTCGAAGAGCAATGAAAAGGATAATGTTAAAGATGATGAACGATCAGAGGTATTCTTACGATTCCTTCCTAACTTCGAAACAAAGCCGAAGGTCGAGCTGCTATTTTGGTTCATCAATCTCTGATGACGATGTCCAAATTAATGTCCCTAATGCTTTGTTTTCCCATTATCCTCTACACAATAGTAATTATCAAAGAGTTCATTTTAGACCCTGCTTCGGATTATTAAGCGATGGCCAAAACAGGTGTTCTGCATTTGCGCAAATGAGTTCTGCGAACGATTTTCGTTCTATGGAATGAGAGGTTATTTTCTTAGAATCATATCTGTTAGTGGCATAATGATGATGCCAGAGATTGCAACGAACGAAGTTAGGTGGACAAACAAATAATTTCAATTTCATTTCAGCACTGGGGGGGAGGGTTCACCCCCACCTCAGTGCCTATACACCAGGGATGGGCGGAAATTTTTGAAATTTTCCCAGAAAACAGAAAACAGAAAACCGCGTTCGTCAGAAGACAGAAATCAGAAAACAGAAAAGCCAAAAACGCCAGAAAACAGAAAATTTCGAAATTATTATCCGAGCCATTCATATTCTATCCAAAGATGCATTTTTCCAATAACAACTGCTTTCGCACGACTAGAAATGTTGCCACAGACAGCCTTATTTGCTTGGCTGCTAGCGTTTATATCATACAAATTCGCATTACTTTTAAATTCACTAAATTAATAAATTAGAAGAGATTCTAAGCGATTTTACTTGAAGTATGCAACATTACTTACCTGCACCCCGTTACAGTGATTGCCCCAATTGTTACATTAAAGACCGCAATACTAAGGAAGATCTTACTTATCACATACGGGTTGAAATAGGTGGTTCGAGGATAAAAGTAGAGGTCCATAATTTAGATATGATTGCAAATAAAACGATCCGGAATATTAATTGTCCCACAAACGAGAAACTGGCCTTTAGGAGTTGTGAGAGGTTCACTCGTCGCTGACCGCATGTTTCAACTCATTTCTCCCATTTGTGTGGGTATAGAGAGACACTCGCGAAATAATCTAATGGGCAGAAGGTTGTAGAGTATTATTTGCTGCATCAGTGCTTCTATTCCTATTTCTCACTTTTGTAATTTGCTAAATATCTCTAGAGCAACAATCCAATGTCCCTTAAGAAAACGCAGGTTCAACAAGATCCATGCAGACCAACAATGTTCCACACTCGCCGTTATTGTTCATAGAACAACACAAGATTCTGGCTGATAAACCCAGTAGAACTGTAAAAACAAACTTTAGGTGAAAGTGCTTTCTTGGATGTGTCGATGCGGACGCCAAGGAACGGAGAAAGTATATCCTTTCTCTATCACCTAGGATGGCGCCCTTTCAGTGGTTTTCTGATGTTTTTTCCATAGTTCCTCTCTCCTACAGATCGCGATCCTCATCAACGTCTGCCACTCATACATGACCAGCTCTTTTTGCAAAACTCTGATCCTGAGAAAAAATGTTTGTTTCTTGTTTGTTTCTGAACAGTTTTGTTCGTGCGCAGAAGGTCAACATAAGCCGAGAGCAGTGGTAAAAATGGATAGGAAGAAGCGAGCGGATTTGGGAGCATTCAGAAGCGCTCAAAAAATAGTGATAATGAGGAACGTTACGCTCTGTGCCTGTTACACTCCATCGTCCATGCTGCACTAATGTACGGCTAAAAACCCTAGACACTACGAAAGCAGGATTGACTTTAGATGAAAACTGCGCATCGAGGAATCGAGAGCACGATGCTTGGAATAGCAGACTCACGCATATCATAGGGCATCAAGCCCCACTGAGGTTCGAAAATCAGATACATTGCCGCTAGGCTAAGTCGAAAGAGAGATATAGCGCTCTTCATGTCGAACGACGAAATGAGCTATTCTGGCACGGGGTAGGGACGAATAGAGAAGTTGCTGGCGGCCGCTCAGAATCCAATCAGGGATGACTGAGCGAACACGCAGTATTAAATAATCGGAATCAGCCTTTTTCATGGAGCAACTTCATTTTAACTAACAGTCACATGTGGTGGCCTCATATTGTATGACGAGAAAGAATGGCGGTGGGTAAAACAACTTATTCCCTTCAGGTTTGAAAACTGAAAGTTGTGTAGAATTTAGGTTTAACGATAGCTTCGTGCAGAGCGTTCAGCACTGCTGCGCATGAAAATCACGCAAATCCTCCCAACTCTCTCTTTGTTTTCTTCTTACCACCTCAATATGCTCTTGCGTATGGTCTCTGATTCCTTCTCTTTCCAAAGAAACGAATATGATATTAATGAAGCATTGGTATGGGGGTTTACGAAGGGCTCTAGGTCGACGTATAAGGTGCCTACATATGTCTCAAAACTTTTGAAACATTTTCAGTTTATAAACACCCTTCGGTGTTGGGAATTCTTCCGAGTACTTATTAATTAAAAGTAACTTAAACACCAGCTTTGTAGACTTAACACAAAGTTTTGAACGAAGCCTTAGATAGCCTACACTACTAATAAAATTGGAAAGACGAAGAAAGCAAATAGTCATGAAATATGGTATGAAGGAACTCCGTGTCAGTAGACTTCACACCATCAATAAAACAAACGAAGCAGTATACTCGATGAGTGCATGGCGCAATCTCTACTTCTGCACACCTACAACGCTATTTTTCTTGCAATTCTTGTCATTTTAAATACTTTATAGGCATTATTATGTCATGGAGTTAATGGTTTTGTGATGTTCTTTGAATAGCGTTATTGGATTGCTACGACAAAATTTTATACGCAGCTTTATTTTCTGTTTTCCGGCCAATTTTTGGCCATTTTCCCAGAAAACAGAAAACAGAAAAAATTTGCCTAAAATGGCCAGAAAATCAGAAAACAGAAAACAAAAAACAGAAATTCCGCCCATCCCTGCTATACACCTTGATAAAAATTACATGTATGTCCAATTACATAAGAAATGGCCTACCTCAGTTCACTGTAGGGGTAAACACAATATTGCTGCAAAAAAATCCGCTTTCAAAAGGCACATAGGACTGTATTACGTGGTGACCCTATTTGCGTCCTCGCGAGGGTGGTGACTAGCGATGGGCGGAAATTTTAAAAATTTTCCCAGAACACAGAAAACATAAATTCGAATTTGTAGAAAACCGAAAATTTCGAAATCCTCGCTTTAGCTATCTACTGTATTCAAAAATGCATTTTTACCAATAACTAACCATAAGATTTTTATACTATTTCACACCAAGCTGGCCACCTATCGACGTGACCTATGTAATTTTGGATAATTTTGAAATCAAACTGAGCATCTTCCAAGCAAACGGGTGTGTGGTTAAAGCAGATACTCTCGTCTTTTTTTTTCTTGAAAACTAATTAACCACGTACCTCAATAAATAGAGTGCTGAAAATCGTATGAAATTTTGATTTTTGCAGTTAAAATGATATTGATTCAACGTGCAGTAAAGCACCAATTTTTGAGTATATGAAAAGAAGGAAGCGTTCCTGCCGTGTCCTCATCTAAGTCATCATGTTTTTTTAATTGGTAGAGTTAATGCTGTATACATGGAACAGCAAAAAGGATATGTGCATTTCCTACAATTGTTTCGGTTGTATGTACCGCTTTAAAGCGCGTAACTTCACGTAAATAAAATTTTCGCTATCAATGAAAGGAGAATCGAGATGCTGGACGAGTGCATGGAACCATCTATTCCTTAAACACACCGAAAACGTAGTGTTTTCCTACAGTTAAGAAATGCGGTATATTATTCTTTTTTACAAGAGTAAAAATTTTCTAAAGCTTCAAAGTTTTTCTTTGAAATTTCCTAAAGCGCAACTGTGTTTGCGATTTTGGAGTAGATGAATTATAAGTTTTCCATGAAAGTGACGTAATTTTGCCCGAGAGAATTTCAATCTTCATAATGGGCGTCAGGTTTAATGTGGAACGCAAGGGAGCAAGCACTGTCAATACAATTTCCTGCCGCCTACATCACGCTACTCTTCAATTAAGAAGTGATACTGTTAACCTACTCATTTTAGCAGGTCTCGAAATCTCAAGGATGCCACGTCGCTACTCATCTTTTCTGTGCCTCTACTGCATAACTGTCCTAACTATTAACTCGTAGATTGCAAGACAGTGAGGTAGCTGTAACCACCAGCGAATTGGCATATCCATGTTTAAAGCGGAATCTAGTGAATTACACCAGAAGTGAATCCAAGTTATAAGTTTTTGATTCTACAACTGATTTTATTCCTATGTGATTCCGAGTTATAGAACAATCAAACATCGCATCGAGATAGAAATGTGTCTGCTAGAAGAAGCTGTACCAGTCCCAAACTGCTAGTGCGAACAGGATGACCCTCTGAACTGATCTTGCCATGACAAGAATTGGACTCTTGAAGTCAACGAACTAGAAGTGTCCTTTACAGTAAATTGTGGCATAGAGCAAACAATTGGTAGAAAAATTTGAATGGTACATCCTTCCAACGGACAACTTTATACGAATGACACTCTCGCTACCAATCTAGTAAACGTCGCGATTCATCGGACAAGTTAATGAATCTCAACATCAAATTCGCGCTTAGCTTTCTTTTTCTTGCTTTTCAAAACTGGCCACAATGGTTGTTGGAAAGCTAAGGGTTTACGACCATTCAAACCATTACAGCATTCTTTAATAGGATTTATATTGATGCACCAGCTCTATAACAATAACTATCGTAAAGTTTTCTTATGATCGACATTACGATCTACCTAAGCGGGAGATTCAAAAAATACAACTTATTAAATACGTAAAACCTTCTACGGAGGAACTGTCTGATAATAGCACTCACACTATCAATCAACAAATCAGACGAGGTCATGGCGCGATTTGTGATGAAACACATTACGCAAGCAGCTTTTTTTCGAAATTGGAACAGCCTAAGAACGTTTCAGCTATTGAGGCTGCTATGCTGTAACATAGTTTGAATTCTGGCGGTCGTATACTTTTTGCAAAATTTTTATATTATTTTCTGTTTTCTGACCAATTTCGGGGCTATTTTCCCAGGAAACAGCAAACAGATATAAATAGTCCGAAATCCCCAGAAAATCTGTAAGCAGAAATTGCGCCCACCTTTGGTGGTTACGTAAACAGCACAAGAATGAAACCTCGACAGAGTTAAGCTTGTACAAGTCAGGCTCTCATTTCTGCATCGTCGCTCTCGTGAGCGCCTGGTTGAAGTCATTTGAAAACCTACTCGTCAAAACATCATCTTCCAGAAGTGAATTGTGACGGATACAAGAGTAAGGAGGTAATGTGGTGGCAAATCACTCTTACTTGAAAATTGGATAACTCGGGTGGGACCTTAGCTAGCCCACTCCCAGGTAAGGGTGATTGGTGGATCACTACGACCCCAACACTAATCGTAAGATTAGCGTAACTATGCTCCGTGACATTGTCTCCTGACTCTTTGTTTTCCTTGGAATTCACTCTCTAGGATTAGAGGTGTTGGGAGAATAGTTTCTCGAATGGCCTTGACATCGAGGATCTGACAAAAACGTCAATGCAAGAACGCAAGCCTAATAAAAGGTCGATGTCATTCTTGGTCTAGATGAGGACGACTAACGAGTCATCAAGCAATTTACAAAAGAATTGATGGGCCAGAAGACTCTAAGACCCTTCAGGCAGCGATTGACTTTGTTAGTATGGTAGTTGGGCCGAATTATGGGAACTGCCACTTTCAACTGAAAAAACTCGTCTTTTGATGATTGGACCCAAAAACCAGACTCGGACCTGCTCAATAGAGTGAATGAAGCTCGAGATTTAGGTTACAATGTTACCAGTGACCTATGTTTTTCTCAACATTGCAGAGTTTTGAAGGAAAAACCCAATTTTCGTATATACAACCTCTTCAGGGCTTTAAAATCAAAGCTCCTTGAAGCCTATATCCGTGCTTACAAAACTATGTGCGACCTACTATGGAATCGGGCACTACTGTATTTAATTCAACGTAAAAGAAGAACACTGACCTTTTCAAAGTGTTCAAAACAACTTCACCAGGAAACTCATGATGAGATGCTATTCGATGAACTACAGCCTAATAACTCGTGGTCCTCAACAATCTGTGTTTTTTGGTCTTTCGTCACCGAGAAAGAGAAGAAAAGCCGCTGACCTTCTCATGATGTACAAAATCCTTGCCAACAAGCTTCCCATCAACGCACTAGAATTTTTTGATGGAACGCTGACTAGATCCATAAGGGGGACGCTCAAACGTCGAACCTCCATAGCAAGGACGCGAATTAGGTAAGACTTCTTAACGTACAGGATCCTGAAGGATTTTAATTTGCTTCTTGGGAGGTACGATGATCTGGCGAGTCTGTCTGAGAGTACCTGTAGAACGTATCTTGCTTGACAAATATCTCAATGCTGTGTTATATAAGATGTGTTGCTAACGTTGTACAAGAATTGATACCTAATTGAGTTGTTCACGTACTTTAGCTGTTTTGTTCAGCTCTTTTGTTAGTTTGTAACGCGAGGACTCATGTCTACGCCCAGAATAAATAATTAAATAAATAAAGTCGATATTACTATTCAATTTTTAACAGATACTGATTAATTCTCTGTGACATTGATCATCCTTGATACTTGGTGCTATGACGCAATTACGTGGCAGGCACTGGCATACGTGAAAGAATGAGAGCAATACTACTCTTCGATTAGGATAGATTCGAAAATTTAAGTAAATCCTTGATTACGAAACAAACATTTTTCAGCTGTTCTCACTTTATACTTGGTTAACGTTATTATGTTTTCGAGCGACACGTCAACAGCGGTCTTTCACGGCTTTGTATTTGTCGCGTACGCCTCACCAATTATCGGATCGATTATTGCTGACGGATATATAGGAAAATACTGGTAATCAACAATCAGCTTTCTATTATTTGAAACTTTTTGGGTTTTCGAAGGACTTAGGGCACTCCATACATCGAATCCGCACTGAAACTGTGACGGTTATGCATATAGGATACCTCACATTTTGCACTCAATGTTGTGGAGACATTTAGATAGTCTTAATCATAAACTGCAAAAGTCAGTATCTAGGTTGTAACCCCACTACACTCTCTGTTGATGTTTACCAAACTTGGCCGTAGAAGTGAAATCTGTCCGGAATGTATCGCCTTGCACACCAACTCTATCACTTCCCCGTCCTAAGTATGTTCCCCATCTTTCAAAAAACTTAAGTAGTATTTTCTGCTACGCCAGCGCAATATGCTAATTGATGTGGCCACAACACAGTTACCTGCAGTGGAGATCGCCAGTGACAGTTATGTTTTCAGATAGCAGTTCCTAATAAATGAATCCTTTTAGCAGTTCTACTAGACATTGAGCACCGCCTTTTTTGGATGACGTCCAGGGTTTGGGTGTGGGAATCCCTGGTTCGCTGCGATTGAGCCATTGGTGCTTTCGCGTGTGATTAATGTAGGCTACCCGTTTTCCTTCGTCAGTGACCAGGTTCCGTGACAAAGAAAATTCCGCCGAAAGCTTTAGAAGTTCGAGCATGCATCCCTGCCACTTATGGTTGGTGGCCGCTAATATCGTGCGGTATGTGATCGTTGAGTATGCACGCGACGCGTGGCGTAATGTGGTTACCAGCTCCCACATCGATTCGTCGCGTCGGCGATCGATATGGGACCCCACCACAACTTCGCGTCGCTTACCGCGTGCTCACTAAACGATCATCATCGATGCACCGTATCTCCATGTACTCCTAAGGCCACGCAGGTAGCCAGCTATGGTCGTGTGACGTCGATCGAGTTCTCCTGCCAATTCATGATTTCCTTCTGGAGCCGTAGGAGGCTTCCGTGATCCCTTTGAGAAAACGCTCCAGAAACCGCTTTTTACCCACTGTAACTGGCTTTACATATCGCGGCTGGTCATTAACCTGAGAGATCCCGCTTTTATCCTCTGAATCGAAAATTTTGCTGTGACGGACACAGCAGAAGGACCAGTTGCGTCACGAAAGCTACTTGCCTCATCGCATGCGTTGCGTCGCGACAAGAGCGACTCCTTGCCCGTGAAAAACATGTATATCGATTAAAACCGAGCGCGCGCCGCGGAAAAGTGTTCATACTCGACGCCGACGCTGTCTCTCTAGTCGCTCCAGTCGCCGCTGTCGCCTGTTCATACCTTCGCGCGCTACGCCCTCGTCGCTTTTGTCGTTGCTGTCGCGAAGTATGAACAGGACCTAAATTCACATAGCAGGAGCTGGCAAACTTGCTTCGTGTAGAGGAAGGTTTGATCAGTCATATTCGCAAGGCAATATCACAAGAGTGGTGTGTGTAGGACATAGGTCAGTCTATGTCCTATATATACCACTCCTGTTATCGACAGAACGTTCCGGAACACATACACGACTCTTATGTGTTATCGATAAAAACTTTAAGAACGCTTTAAAATTTTGGCAAAAGGTCAAACCGATGGCGGCAGAGTTTTTGAACAACCTAGTAGATTGCACGAATAGAACATGCACCGAATATGATCGCAGTTTCTTATGAGGGAAAATTATCCCTTCTGTACTTCGAAAGTCGATTTGATAATTAAGACCTGGAAGGGGTACCTTTTCCAGTGAATAGGATAAGATAAGCTTTGACAAGATTAGCGGGAAAATTTGTAATGTCTAATTCTTCGTGAATTTATCTAATATTATGTTTCAATAAAAAGATTGCGTTAAAACATTGCTGAAAATGAGAAAATAACCATTTCCTTCGTTTAACAGGATTAGCATTCTTTATGGCAGATCAATTGAAAAACACTATTGCGAAAACAATGCAAATGAAAAGAATTGCAAGAAGTCAAGACGTCTTTTCCACGGTGAAGTTTTTGATAATCTGAAACTCTAGTCTAGGACCATTGTCTCCATATCATGCCTGTACGCTGCTGCTCAGATTATGCTTACTGTGGCATCCATGTTTTCCAAAGAAAGCAATGTCCATCCGTGAGTTAGATTAGCCATCGTGATTTCTTTGTTTCGAGGAATTCAGTAAAGATAAGCAAATTTTTTCAAGTCTCAACACCTTAGCTGGAGACTCTGCTATGGGGCTCGTCACATCTTAGAGCATTTGAGCATTAACTCATTCTGACAGCGAATGATGTCTGAAATTCGATCCACAAAGTGTCGCACAAAGTGGACCTGTTCGAGATTCCTGCCAAGGTGTCACTTACCAGGGAATGCCGTCAGCTTCCCATGGAACTTCGGATTGAGATCTATATCACGTGAAAGAGCTCGAGACGCTGATCACAGATATGTAGACCAAATTTGCTAAATGGATCTCCTAAGCGAGTTATGGCCAGCGGAAGCCGCCATGTCTTCCATGTGTTAGGCGCGCTCAATCAGCGTTGGGCGCAGTATTGCGCGGTAATCATCGGCGCTGGCTAACAGCGCCGGCGGCAGCGGCGGCGGCGCAGTGGTAGAGTGCTCGCTCCAAGGGATTGGGTTCATTGGTTCGGTTCCCGCCGTTGGCGATTTTCTTGCATTTTGTGATCTATCTTCGAGAAGACCTATAACCTCATTTTTAGCACATTTTTGAGCGAACGGCTGGTGGCGACTTGCATTTACGTCTATTTGAAGACGGAAACGTGTTTCATGTTGAATGTTTTATTCATGACGTGAAGCAAGTCAGAAATTCAAATCAAAACAAAATAAAAAGTAAAAATAAAATCAAAAATCAACAAAACTTAACAAGCATAATAAATAAAAAGTAAAGGCACTAGTTAAAAGTTCCGACTCCACCGACATGACTTTCTAGGGAGGTTATTTGGGGTGCTGATCACGAATCTGAAATCCGTTTTTCATGATTCGGTCGGAGACCACCTATACCTTTAACTAGGGTGGTCCAGGCAGAGTAACCGATTTCGCTGGGCACTAGTTAAAAGTTCCGACTCCACCGACACGACTTCGGCCGAACGGTTGTAGCAACGGTATGGGAGGTCTCCGACCGAATCGTTAAAAACGGATGTCAGATTCGTGATCAGCACCCCAAATAACCTTCCTAGACGAAGTTTCAGCGAATTTTTTTCTTTTCTTTTTATTTATTATGCTTATTAAGTTTTGTTGATTTTTGATTTTATTTTTACTTTTTATTTTGTTTTGATTTGAATTTCTGACTTGCTTCACGTCATGAATAAAACATTCAACCTGAAACACGTTTCCATCTTCAAATGCACGTAAATGCAAGTCGACATTAGCCGTTCGCTCAAAAATGTGCTAAAAATGAGATTACAGGTCTTCGTCGAAGATAGATCACGAAATGCAAAAGTCCCGCTAGCGGCGGGAACCGAACCAATGAAGCCAATCCTTCGGAGCGAGCACTCTGCCACTGCGCCGTCGGCGTTGCTGTCGGCGCTCATTGCCGCTGATTTCTGCGCAATACTGCGCCCAACGCTGATTGAGCGCGCCTAACACATGGAAGACATGGCGGCTTCCGCCGGCCATAACTCGCTTAGGAGATCCATTTAGCGAATTTGGTCTACATATCTGTGATCAGCGCCTCGAGCTCTTTCGCGTGATATAGATCTCAATCCGAAGTTCCATGGGAAGCTGACGGCATTCCCTGGTTAGACATTTATTCAAAAAGAGGACAGCGTTGACTTCAGAAGTAATATGTGTAGCACTTTTAGAACGTAATAAACGTTTCAGCGTCATGGATCTCATCAGCATGCTTCTTGTTGGTCTAGCAACTGGAGGAATAAAGCCTTGTGTGTCTTCATTCGGAGCAGACCAATTTCCTTCGACAGATGCGAGGTCGATCTCCTTATTCTTCTCACTTTTCTATCTCGCAGTCAACAGTGGCTCATTGATATCGAGCTTTATCACACCAATTTTGAGAGGTGGGTTTTGTCCTAATGTAAGCTGTTTATGGGAGTGCTATCAATTGTGGGTTTTGTTTTGCTCTAAACTGATGATGGAATTGGTATTAATTATTTTATTTGTTTATTTGCAAGTGTTGCGACACTCCTAATAGTGTGACACGCATTTGCACGAATTATGCTTTCATGGAGCACCACTAGCCTACAAAAAGCAAATTTTGTAAAACTTCAAATCCGGTATAATCTGGTTTATACTGCGTGCTTTTACGGCATGAGGGCCTTCACCGCTTCTGTACGTTTATCACAGTCATTCCCTCTGGGCCGTCCAGTAAGGTCACCGGTTTGTGCTGCTCAGCACCTCTGCAAATCAGGCTGCTCCGCATACGTTCTCATGCGTTAAGCACATCGTTGACACGTCTTCCGTATCCTTGCCCTTGTAAGACGACGTCAGTGACGCTTCTTTTAAATCCAGACGCATTGAGCGATATCCGTTACACGTCTCCCGACACTGAGGAACGTGTGCAGTTGCCGTTGTGTCAAGGAGGAAGAGCTCGCGCTTCCCCTCCTTCAACAACATCTCACCTTTAATGACAAATTTGCCTGCGTGGGATACGGTGAGGTGGATCCCGTGCGGGCACGATCACTCAACGTAACCGACGGCTAACCCAATCACAAAGTGAACGGAGACGAGGATAAAGACGTACAAGATGACGAGTCTACAACGTGGTCTACCAGATCTGTCAAAATTGTTCTCCCACATCTCCCTCCTTCACTCAGAAGTTCTCTTTCGGGCATAGGCAGAAGCAGACAAAGAAGGCGTGACTGATCAAAACACTTCCAGATACAGCATAATACCAATGCAATACAACACTATTAAAAACACAACGCAAACGTATAAACCACTGAGGTATTTTACGAGCTCTGATTCTGTTCGTTGCTCGATAGTCGTGTTCGTAGCGATAGGACCAACGAAATATTCCGCACAATAATTTCACCCTTACGCCAGCTGGGTAATACCAGCATTGGTGATTATTCAAACGTCGTCCAACATAATATCTTGAATTTTAATGTCGTCCTGTCCGGTATTTGCAACACATTACGTGGCACTGATTTTTACGCACCAAAGAAGGATAACAATCTAGGGCCGCTAAAAAAATTTTCAGTGCACAGGTGCCTTGGTTATGATAGCTGTTTTCCTTTGGCATTTGGCGTACCTGCAGGTTTGATGGTGCTAGCCATTGGTAAGTAACATTTTTTTCAGCATCGTGGCAAAATAGTGATGTCGTCACAAATAGCAGCTATTCTTGGGCCTTTTTGTAGTCATTTTGGTGTTGATCAATAAGGAACTACTTAAAAACGGTCACAATTATCCTTTTGATAAATCTCGGGTTTTTTGCGCCGCGACTTTGATTTTCACTGATTTTTGTCAAAAATTGTGCGCAGTCTATTCGAAATGAAACCTGTGACGGGTGGAACGAAGCGCTGAGGCAAATTACGTTTTAGCAAGCAATAAAAGCATGGCAAACAATTTTGGTAATAAGTCAGAACTAGATCTAATTTTTGGCTACAACTTTTTTCCTGTTATACTGTAGTTTACACTATAGTTCTCATGCGAAAGTGCAGCAACTCATGTTTCAGTTATTTTCCTTTTGGGAACTCCTTGCTACATCAGAAATCCTCCAGAAGAAAACATTATAGCAGAGGTTTTTTATGTGGTTATGGTAAGCTTAGCATGGAATATTTGAACAAGTTAGGTGCAGAGATACTACAAATCCTAATGGTTAATGGTTTGTAGCAAAGGTTCAACAGTATTAACTAGGTTTTGGGAGAATAATGATAACAGCACATAACATCACATATATCGAATCACGATCCATTTGGGGCCAGCGTGAATTTATTTATTGTGCATCATAAACACACGTGATAATCAAACAAGGGTATGTCATAGATGAACATCAGACGAACAGTAACACTTAGAAGAAACCATCTAGGACGACGGAGAGAAAACTTAGCCTTGTTGGAATAAAGTAAGCAGCTGCAACTGATTGACAAACTAATCTAAACAGTGTAGGATTCGTCAAATTTTACCAAACATTCTGCAAATAATAAGATTTTGAAAAGCTTAAACAGACAGTCCTAGGATATCTGCATATTACTACTATTAGTATTACTATTATTATTACTGCTATTATTTACTGGATTAACTGAAACTCTTTTTGTCAGATCTAAACATCACAAGCGAAGATGAATATTATTATCAGCTGACGCTTTGAACTAATCACCGTATTCATCGGATGTAAATAGAACGTAAAGTCATCTCATCGAATGAAATTTTCAGTCCGCAATTCGGAACAAGGCCAGCTCTAGCGAAAAACAAGACCACTGGTTGGACTATGCCATGGTCAATCACGACTGTGATTCTGACGAAAGATGCAGCAGATTGGGAAAAAGTGACCAAGATCGGTGCCCAAAAGTAGTTTTGCAAAATACGTTACACTCCTGAAGACTAAAGCGCTGCAGTGATATTCTGTGTTAAGGAAAATCTGGTTTACGAGGTGAAAGGGCTGTTTCGAGTGATCGTGCTCTTCCTACCGGTCCCGATTTATTTTGCGCTGTTTGATCAGCAGGTAATGAGGGAGTTGCGCATCTGATTAAGTTCAACTTTGATGATGGTTATGCAATCATTCGAGAGGACTACAAGTATTGACAGCAGTGTACGCAATTGCCAATCAAAGCATTGTATGCCTTAAGTAGGTAGTCTAGCATGGGGGCTCTACTGTATGCACCAGTGGTCTTCCGTTGCTTCTAACATAAAATTGTTCAATAATCGGTTTATTCGTAGTTGTACAACTAAAAGAGGGTAACCGGAACAGTGGAAGCCAACAACAATGACCCCGCGAGGTCGGCCCTTGTATTAGGGGGGGGCCAAAAGTAATGAGACAAAATGAAAAAAAAATCTTTATCTCCCTATAACTCCATTACAACTCAACGGTGCTGAGGAGTGTATTTGCCATTAAGGGCAACGACCTTGCTGCCATCGCTCAGCCAACTTCCTGATCCCATCCTTCCAGAACTGCTTGAGCCTGGTGTTGATCAACTGCTCGATATGGTTGTCAAGGACTGCTTGGGTTCTTGTGTCCCTTCCGACTAGGAGGTCTTGTAGGCTCAAGTAGTAGTGGTAGTTGCATGGAGAGATGTCCAGCGAATTCGGTGGGTGAGGCTTGTGAACGTAGCCCAGCTGGCCAAGCTTATCCTTGCTTACTTGTTCCCGATGGGGTGCGGCGTTGTCGAAGAGGAGAACCTTCTTGAAGCGCTGCGAATGAATAAGAGCGAGTCGCCCGCCCATCTCCTCTATTTCGTTCACCATGGCCTTGGAGTTCATCACGGTGCTCTTGGGAAACAGCCTCCGGTAAACCGATCCATGGGCGCAGACCCAAAAGCTCCAAAGATGCTTCTCGCCGTGAACATCTCGCCGAACGAAGGTCGGTAACAATTCACCAGGCCTCACCCAGACTCGCTGCTTGGCAGGGTTAAGGTAGAAGACGTACTTCTCATCGTGCGTGAATATTGAGCCCAGACTGCTCGGAGTTGGGAATTGGGGGAGATTTGAGCGACACAGGTCGACTCGTCAGACTGGGGTTTCGGCATGAGAGAGGCTGGGGTTTTTGGCATGCTTCTGGAAAGAGCGGAAGTGGTAACTTTTCAGATGGGCTTCAGTAAGTAGCATACAAACATACAAATACAACAAGCACGAAACCAGACTCCAGCCACGAGATATATGGACACGGCGTGGGGTGTCTCATTACATTTCCCCCCCCCCCCCCTAATACAAAGGGGATGCTACTTATAACACTGATTTCAACGAAGAAGATATTGTAGGGGAACTGGGAATGCACTGTTTTTTGCCTGTCTAAGGTCTCGCGGATGAGTAACCTATAAATAAAGAAGCAGCAGGAGCTTGCAGTTGGTGACACAGCGAAGCCTATAGAAGAAAGAGCCCGAGCCCCTGCACTCATTGCACTCAACAATTACAGCGATTCATCTCATGTTTACCACACACCAGACGCCAACAGAAAAGTTGTTAATGATAGAACAATCATAGAAAGCAATATGCTGGCGTGAGCTCCGTGCTGGAGTGTAAACGTAAGAGACGTAGAGGTTATATCATCCTCAACCGTCGAGGTGCTGCGAAGTATGTAATGTTCCATGTTAGACTGTCATTGAATCTTGGCATGATATTGATCAGTATGAATACCGAAGTAATGTAGCTGACGAACCAAGATTAGTACAGATCCTTTATTCCGGCTAACGTTTCGGCGTAACCGCCTTCTTCAGAGCCTGGAAGAGTCAAGTTGAGTTTGAAAACCATCCGTCCGAGAGCCATTTCAGACCACAGCGGTGAATCAGAGGTTGGTAGGAGAGGGAAACGAAACACGAGGAGGTAACACATACAGTCCAGTGCAGATGGGCGAACAGTACCCTTTTTAAGACGACACATGAGGAGATGAGGTCACCTTCGGTTCACCGTCCTAACGAGCCTCTGGCAGACTGTCCTCCGGTTCGAGACCGCAAAGGTCCACGTACGGAGCCAGCTCATATATCACCGCTACGCGTTCCTCCTTCCTGTTGATCGTGGGGTTCCTAGCGGCAATCCAGAGCGCTTCTAGTGTTTTGCGCGCCGAGATCTCGAACTCGCGTGCCAATATCGTCACCGCCACGTCAATGCCCGCGCCATTGTGACATCGTAGCCTGTGCTCACCCAACATATCGCACCTACGAAGCATGCCCAATGACGATTCTGATATGAAATGTTCATAGCAGAATCGTCTCGTTCTCAGAAACAACAAAATGCAGCTACCTCGACTCGAATGCAACATTGCGGGGAGTTAGGCCGACCAGAGTTGGTCCGTTGGCTGCCTATTGATTTACGTGCTTTGCAGATGACGAAATTTTGCAGAGATTCTCGTGAGTTGTCGTACAGAAGCAGCGCTCCTATCAAATAGCGGGAGCGACATCAACTCAAAAGCGCGAGGTCGAGGGCTCGGGTACCGGACATTACGCCTGTTCTACACTTTTGGAGAACTCATACTTTTCATGCACTGATCCACCTAGTGGTATTATAGTATATTATCTACACATTTAAATATAGTATATGCTTCAAACTGGGGATTAGTTATGAATTAGAACAGTTCCTTCCTAAAAACCGAGGCAGTTTAACGTGCTCCATAACCAAAAGCAACTGCAGCTACGACCCGAGGCAGCGCGATAGGAGGTGCACCACCCCGGTTAGCGGATCAAACTTACGAATGGTCATCGAGCTGCGGCAGTCCGATGTGGTCGGTTGGCGTAGCAGCGGGATCGCCTCTCGGGCGAACCGAACGGGTTTGATGGTTCAGTCCCGATGTCGCCTTGTTTTTGCACACATCGGATCGTTATTATTATGGGCTTGGGTTATCACAGGAGTCAATTTGTACACGATTAATGCATTTAGTATAACATTTAAACCTAGCCTTTTTGAGCATGAAGGGGGGGGGGAAGAGACGAGAGTTAGTCCACAGCTTCTCTAACACACTCTTTCACAGCGATGCCCACTATATATAGTGATGGTCGGCTTGGAGAGAGGCTTCTCGTGATTTTCAAAGAAAAAGACGTTATCTTCCTCCAAACTGGTCACTGGCAAGCTCCGATCCTGCTGGTGATGGCAGGGACGACTCATGTCGTGGCAAGATCCCAGGTGCCTCGCTTCGTCAGGGCTGTCATGGCTGGGTCGTCAGGCCCTCCGCTCACAGTCCTTTTTATAGATAGTTGGGCTGGGTTTAAGGACAGCACCAAAGTGCTGTCAGAGATGCCCAATGGGAGACAAGTTCGCCTGATGCCCATTCCAGCTGGTGCAACCTACGTCTGCCAGACGTTGGATGTATACTTCTTTCAATTGTTCAAGCGGCACATCCGACGGGTGCATGATTATGTGATACAGCATCACCCGGGATTTGCCACACACAGCAGAAACGGCATCTTGAAAGTAAGTAAATAGCGTAGAACACCATACGAACTGGACTCCAATCGCACGCATTTGTTCGATTGCAGATTATAAACCAGACCTACGGGCAGTACTCAAATGAAAGCCCAAAAAGGCTAGGTTTAGATACTACAAGCATTATTTGTGTTCAATTTGACTCCTGTGATCACTCAAGGCCATAATAGTAACGGTCCGACGTGTGCAAAAACGCTGGAGGCAGCGGGAACCGAATCATCAAACCCGCTCGCTGCGCCCAAGAGGCGACCCCGCTACCACTACGCCAACCGAACACATCGGTCTGGTTGGCAGCAGGGCTCCATGAACTTCAAGCTCACGCGTCCACACGTTTTTTTTTTCGACCACAGAAGACCATTCCAGTAAAAGTATCTATGGTTTTGCATTCCTCACACAGGACCCTACATTCTGTAAAAATTTCATCGCAAAAGCTCAACGCCACTCTGGAGGCTCTCCTTGTTAGATCTTAAAGATTCGCAGGCCCTTAAAATGTGTTGTAGAAATCTATCCTCGCTCTTCTTCACCTCTCGTCTTCCCCCTAGCCCTAGATGTCATCGCGGCTGCGGTGGAGGATGTCGCGCTGGCGGCGGGTCAAGGCGGCGAGTCAGAAGACGTAGCCGCGGACTTGCGGTTGAACATAGGTTGGTCGCCGCAATTAGCGATGACATTCGTAACTTCAGTCCCTCACCCCACCACCCCTGCTAGGGAACGGGAACGCCGTCCCCGCTGTTCTGCGGACAGGGATATTTTGCTTTGCGTCTCAAAGGCTTCGTAAGGCAGCCGTTAGACTCTCGGTGAAGCCTAGGGGTTGGGGTGGGTAAGCAAGGGGAATGCGAGGAAGGTTGCATGCCTTCCGACTAAGGGCGTGGCCAGATTTTGCACCTCCTAACCGTCCCCCACGACTAGAACCCAGTCAGCCGATGTTGGATTCTTCCGATATTTATTATCCCCTCAAACAAGATAGAAAATAAATAAGGAAGCGTTTACAAGCACTTAAGGGTATCATAGTTTCTACCAGTGCTATGCAAGGATATAGTGCATAGAGTGAGACGAATGGCTGCAATGTTAATACAAGCAATGCATGAAGACAACGGATTCCGTGCAGCTTGATTATTAATAAGAGTCAGGTTCCTTTGAGAACAAGGATTGTATTGGACTCCCAAAAAACCCTGGGCGCTCGTAGAGGTAGTCGGCCTTGTACCTAGCAAACCTTATCAGATTCCTTAATCTGGAATGGCATAGAAGTCAAAGTGTCAGCAAGACGTTTTTCTAACGTGTGCCTTATACAACTTAATAAATTGTCTTTTCAAATATTATTCGTTCCTGACGTTTCGGGGTGCTCCATTGAAGCTGCTCACCGCCTTTACATAGAACCACGTAGGTTGTAATTAATAAAATATATTTAACCGGTTTGAAAATTCAGGGATCCAGATGGATTCTCCAGGCGGTTTCAATGGATGGACAGATTACATCGTCGTTTTCACTCTATCCCGATCAAATGAATGTCTTCAATCCACTTCTCGTTGTCATACTTGTGCCATTATTTCAAACCGTCATTTATCCCGGATTTGCAAAAATGGGCGTCTCCACAACGTAAATTGGATTTGTTTTTCAACAGCAAAAAGAACGCCAAAAATCTATTGGAATTTTAGCTTGCTTCAACGCATGTCGATCGGTGGTTTCATCGCCGCGGCTACGTTCGTCGTTCTCGGATTAGTACAGCTTAAAGTCGACGTAAGCTCATAATTTCTAAAATTTAGCTCGTAGCATGTCGCACAGTGCACGATTTTTTATTGAAGTCGCTTTACACCATTCCTGCAGAGTTAAGGACGAGCCATGCAAATGCGTAAGTACAACCATTACCCGACACATCGCTCCGCCCACCAAGCTAAAGCGATGCGCAAGAACAAAAGCGGGCCGAAAAGTGACGTTTTTAATAACTGCTTTAGAATTCCACATTTCGAAATACGAAACTTATATTTGGGGTTCCCAGTTCAAGCTCTATATTACGATGTACTAAACCCAGTAGAGTTGAACAATCAATGTAGCCTCGAGTAAGTCGATATAGTGGGTGTGACTTCTTGTTTGTCGAGTGAGCTTAGTTTGAAGAAAACAGCTTATCTAAATACACGAAAGTACAGAAAAGCAATTAGTTATATATATATACATATATATATATACTACTTGCTATGACTTGTACACGTTTCAAATCAAATTGGACACTCTTCTAAGCTAGGCTGACTTTTGAAATCAAAACGAACTCCTCCATATTGAAATGATCTTTATTCAGGTTAAACTACAAACTCAAGAACATCTTATTGAGTTTGTAGTTTAACCTGAATAAAGATAGTTTTTAAGAAAATTTTTTATAGCTGTCTTTTAACTTTTTTAGTTTACCCGGCATCAACAGCGTGGTGATTTTATAGAATTTTTATTTTATGAAAAATTAATAAATTAAAATTGATCTTGAAGCACAGCAATGAAGCAAACATATAGTGCACTAAAAGGCCACACTGCGTCATGCAAAAACGTTTATTTTAAGAGTAGTGTAAATGCCGCTTGCATGAACCATTAAAATAATATTATACTCATTTTTAAGTTGCCTTTGTTGTATCGTTAGCAGATGTCAAACTGCAAACAGAAATTCTGCTATCAATCGAATAAAAATTGCGACGTCTTATATGAGAGCATGGCGCAGTCTTCCTCTTTGGAAATAAAAAACAATCGCTTTCTTGCTGAAAGAAAAAAGCTTCAAACTATTATTTTTCCTCCAAAATAAGAATTTTATAAATCTTCAAACAATGTGTTCACTTATTGGGTAGTTGAATTAAAACTTCAAAAAATGTTGTACTAAAATTTTCATTGAACAAAAAATTATTCTCACCTTTATGGGGAGTCACTAGTTCAATGTGGAAGAAGCCTTTTGAATTTGGAAGAATTTGCTTTGATTTCAAAAGTCTTAGACTAGCTTAGAAGAGTGTCTAATTCAATTTGAGAAGTGTCCAATTTGGTTTGAAAAGCGTCCAATTCAACGTGAAAATTGTGCATGTAATGGGTTGGCGTAAAGTTTGAAAAGTGATACAGTCGCAACCACGCCTTTGTAGTGCTTCTTGTAGTAGTTAAAAATAATTGTTAAAAACAATTATGGAGCTTGCGAAACTTTGATTTGAAAGTTCTAGAGAAGCCTGGGTGAAAAAGCAATAAATAAGAGAAGGAGAATATGGAGGCAAAAAACAGAAAGTGTCGAAAGCAAAGACATAAAGGAAGGAAGAAAAAAGAAAAGGAAAAAAGGAAATTTGGATACCACTGATTTTTTCTGTGATCTAGAAAACTCTTCCGGATACCCCTAATGGGACGCATGCGTTTGTGTCGGTTATAAACTCGTTTCCTTCATCAACATGCAACTTCACTGTAAAGCTCGATGGTTACGGTGAAAGGAAGGTAGCCGCTAATAGCGTAGGTATTTATCCAATCGCACAGTCATCCTTCTGTTTTCGCTTTTCTATCTAATCTAAAAGAATTTTTATCTAAAAGAGCCGAATTTCTGCCCAAGGATACAACGCTATTTAACCCTAGTATTTGTCGTTTGCTTTCACACTTCATTTTTCAGTCGTTGACGGATGACAAGGAAGCAGATGTGATACAAACGTTTAGAGTTGGCAGCAAGACGTTGACTAACAGAACATTTCTCTTCACGAGGTAGGTGACGGTAAGCATTTGAATCTCGACTCTAAGTAAAGCATACTCTCTTATAGCGAAGGTTCTGAATGCCCTCATTTCGAAATCACACACTCGCTTAGTGCCGGAAAATATTATATCATTGTTTTGACTCCTGCAGGATGGACAATGTTCGATACACCATTCCAGAAAACAAAAAAAGGGGGCGGTCAGTTTTCTTTGAGGTAAGAGAAAGTTAGGTTGTGTTGGTAACCTTATATTGAGGATCGACCTACAGTTCTGCCATTGATGCAGTGGTTTGCACATCATTAGATTCAGTTCAAAACCAAAGAGATCCCTTCCTAATTACATGCAACTGCTTGGTACTTAACCAATTTTGTTACAATTCAGTAAAAAAATGAGTATCGCAATAGTGGCTACAGCACTGCGAGCCAAAGAAAATTGATAGTTTAAACAATGGTCTTCAGAAAAGTTGTCTTCAGAAAAACTCCTCATACTTTATTGGCTAGCTGTCATTGTTGTGACAGGTTCTTAAGGCTTAATTATCACATACACCGTCTGATTGTCTGATTGGGGGCTTCCCCAAACCCGGAGAATTGAACACCTCGACCGTCTTTTTGTCCTCTTTAGACCTCTCCTCATTCATAAGAGTAAAAAACCGGTTTTGCTGTATAGAATAGTATAGCGGGGTATGGTAGGACAGAATCTTCAAAACTGCTCCTATGTGGCGTACCCACCCTCTATCGCACGTCCGCGATTCATTCGCTGAAGTACTCGTTCTATGCATGACAAGGAACAGATAGAGAGCCTTAATCCGAAATGCTTATTCTGCGGAAACACAAATAAAATCAATTGGTATTGGAAGACGGCCCGATGCAGTTCCCAGGAATAACATTACTACGATTTCTTTACTCATTCTCCCTCCCACGGATGCTGTGAAAAGTCTTATCTGTAGCACGTCTTCTGGATCCGGATGCACATTGGATAACGTTCGTGACACATTTGCTGAGTCCGGACGCATATGTCACGACGTCTACGACACGTTATTTGCATCACGACACTCGTGGCACGACGTCTGTAGCACGTCTTCTGTCGCCACGTTGGACGACACTGCGAGAAAATACTTCCCCTTATTGGTCCCTTTCACTGATCTCCTTTGCTGGTCCCCTTTAGTGATTCTATTACTGGACGCTTTGCTAAACCTCCTAAAATGGTCTTCCGTTTATTGACTGCCTTACTGGCCCCCTCTTGACTGGTGATTTACCTGTACCCCATTTATTGGTTCCCCTTCTGTGAACCTCCCCTTCATCAATACCCATTACTGGTCTCACCTTCACTGCTTTCCCCTTTATTGGTCAGCCCTTTACAGGTCCCCTTCACCAGTCCCCATTACTTGTACCTTCCTCACCGGTTCCCCTTTACCTGGTCCCTCTTCATTGGTCAACCTTCTAGCGGTCCCCTCTTCACTGGACCACCCCCTCCCCCTCACCGGTCCCTATTACTAGTCCCACCTTCACTAGTCCCTCCTTTATTGGTCAACCCTTCACCGGTCTCCCTTACTGAACCTCATCCTTCATTGCTCTCCCATTACTGGTCCCACCTTCACTAGTAACACGTCGTGTGAATCCGGAACCTCTGGCGCGACGTCGATGACACCTTTTCTGAACCCGGACAGACCTTTCGCGACATCGGAGACACCTCTTCTGAACCCAGGCACCTGATGAACGTCGTCGGTGACATGTCTTCTCGCGCCGGACGTGCTTTGGGCGACATCGTTGACACGTCTTGTGAATCCGGAACCCCTAACGCGACCTCGGTGACACGTCGTCTAAATCCGGACAGACCTTTCGCGACATCGGAGACACCTCTTCTGAACCCAGGCACCTGATGAACGTCGTCGGTGACATGTCTTCTCGGACCGGACGTGCTTTGGGCGACATCGTTGACACGTCGTGTGAATCCGATCACGCTTTGCGCGACATCGGTGACACCTCTTCTCAACCTGGACGTCTTTGCGCGACATTAGTGACATGTCTTCTAAACCCAGACGCCTGTTGAACGACGTCGATAACACCTCTATTGAACTTGGACGCTCGTTTCACGACGACGATGAATCATGTTCGAAACTTGGACGCCCTTTGTGCGCCATCGGCGAACGTCTTCTGACCCGCTCAACACGACGTAGGTGACATCTCGCCTGAACCCGGATGGCTACTAATCGACGTTTACGGAAGGCCAGATGGACAGGCGGACGGATAGACGGACGGACGGACAGACGGACAGACGGACGGACAGACGAAAGGACAGACACAACCGCTTACTCTTTTATATACAGTAGGATATATAAGTTATCGTCGAAATCATACAGGGTGGCTGAAAAGTTCGGGCAATTTTTCAAAGTGTTTCAGCTGTACGAAAAAATTACATAAACGAAACAGATTTGCAAACACGAATAACAGCGATTTCATTAGATCAATAACAACAGAATACAACAGAAAAATTCACAACAAGTGCTCAAAATTGCCTACTTTGGCTTCAATACATTTTCGCGGTCGCTTTAGGAAGTCGCTGTCGATGGTCGCACACTGATCCGCTGTAATCTCGTCTCAGGACTGCATCAACGCCGCTTTTAGCCGCTAAACAGTGGCGTATCTTGTAGTAGAGATCTTCTGCTCCATGAATGACCACACCGAATATCCATCGGGTTGAGATCAGGCGAGTTGGATGGTTAGATGTCCTTGCTCCAAAAGCCTGGGAAGAGCTCCTCGCAAACGGCAATCGTGGATTTGGCGGAATGCGCAGTCCTGCTGAGGAGAAAATCCAGTTTCGTCAAAATGGTACGTCGCCCACGGGTCCAGTACGTCGCGGAGGACGCGTTGCTGGTAGCTGGTGGCGTTCATTTTGACGTTGCACTCATGAAGACCAGTGGCGTCTTTCCGGTAGCGCATATCTCACCCCAAAGCATCACCGAGGCTGGAAAATGACTGCGGCTGATGGTCCTTGCTGTCGTCGTCTTCTGCTGACCCTTCTTGAGCAGTTGCCGGCGATTCTGACGGTTATGAACCGGCTGGACCGCGAATATCTTCTCGTCGGTGAACAGCATCCTCCACAAGCGACTACCGCCGACCAGCCGACGCCTTCGCCTGCATTTCCTCAACCTCTCAGCTTTCATTTCGTCGTTGAGAAAGTGAATGCGAGCGACTTTGTAGCGCGTAATCCCGGCTTTCTCCTGGCAATATGTCAGACTCCTTCTCTACTGATCCCGAGATCCATAGCCATCTTTTTCATGGACACCTCAGAATTGCGACGAATGCGACAACGAACCTTGTTGATGTTCTCCGGTGTTGTCGCTGTGGTGGGACGGCCGCTGCAGGGACGCTCCGAGGTTCCGCCAGTCTCCTTGTAGCGCTTTACAGTCTTGTAGGCGATCCTTTGTTTGAAGCCGGTTGTCCGAACCATGACCGCGGTCTTCATTCCCGCCTTGTGCAACTCGACGACGGTGACACGTTGACTTTCACGAAACATATCACAATCACAACTGAAGATAAGAAAAATGGAGTAACACATTCTAGACCAAAATTGCGCGAGGAATACAACAGAAGCAACAGAAACAACCAAAAACTTCAATTTCAAAGCCAAAAGTAGTACCACAAAAAATTGCCCGAACTTTTCAGCCACCCTGTATAACAACATACAGCGTCGTAAGCCAATAAAGTGCGAGAGGGTGTTTCAATTGTTTTTCTGAAAACCATCAAAATACGGAATTCAGAGATAGCTCATTACAGTTTAAACAGTGTCAAATTTGTTGCTACAGGATGTTTTGTTGTGATTTAAACTCGGTCAAATATCGCCGGTTGTAAGGTGTAGCATCGCTGCATGGTAAACAGAAAGTGCGAGTTCGAATTCCGTCTGACGTAACAGTTTGATAGCAACAGAACATCATGCAATAACCTACAGCCTCTATACCAGTCCCTCTAATCTTAAGCAAATGTGTTAACCAGTGTCAAAGTTTTTAAAATTAGCTTATTGCTGATGGCGCGCACAGTTGTGAAAGTGAATAGGCTCTCGTTTCCTAAGTATAGCATGTATATCCTCCGATTTTGTTCTCTCCAGTATTATACTGTTATAAGTTAATGACTTTAAACGTATAACGTATATATATATGTATATATATGCATATATGTATATATGCATATATATAAAGCTCATGAGGTGTTCGAAACAACATTAAGTGTGAAATACGGTCAGGCTATGAAATAATCATGAACGACAACAGTGCAAAACACCTTCGAAGCCTTCATCCGGAAGCTGTTCACGAAAGAAAGCTCAGAGCTACCAGTTTTCGGTAGCTAAAGACAACACTCAAAACTTACTAGCTAAGCAAACAGTTGCGCGAGTTCCCGGCGAAATGTACGATAAGGCTACTGGAAATAAGTAGAGAGGGTTGAGACCAGGGATGGGCGGAAATTTTTAAAGTTTTCCCAGAAAACAGAAAACAGAAAATCGTCTTCGTCAAAGAACAGAAATCAGAAAACAGAAAAGCCAAAAATACCAGAAAACAGAAAATTTCGAAATTGCCACACGACCTAATTATTCTACACTCAAAGATCCATTTTCCAGCAGCAAATGCTTCTGTATGACTAATCATTTAGTTATGGGCAAGCGTTTATAAAAATTTGTAGCTTACTCCAAATTCAATACAGTCGGCCTTTAGCTGAATCTTACGAAGACGATATTCATGAGGAACGAACGAGTTTCTGATGCCCCATTTTCTCTCAACGGCACATCTCCGAGTGCTCCAGCCAGCTGTATCTGGGTCGCGAAGTCAACATGACCAACAACACAGCGCTAGAGCTGAGCAGGAGTAAAAGAGCGGCTTGGGAGCTTTCAAGAGCGTCGAAGAAGTCGTGAAGAAGATGAAGAACGTCCGACTCCGTGCCCACCATACCTTTGTCCATTTCGAATTTCGAATAGTCGAATTTCGAATAAATTCGAATTTCGAATATTCGAATATTCGACTATTCGAATAAAGTCCAATATTCGAATTATTCGTTTATTCGAATATTCGAGAAAGTCCAATATTCGATTTATTCGTTTATTCGTATATTCAAGGAAGTCTAATATACGAATTATTCGTTTATTCGAATATTCGAGAAAGTCCAATATTGGAATGTTCGTTTATTCGAATATTCGAAGGCTTCGAATTTCGAATATTCTTTATCAATCTATTAACAAGTTAATAGCCCTCTTCGAAAACCAGGGAATTCTGAATTTTTGATAAGAACGATGCTTTGCTTCGCGCGTCATTCGAGGTGGCCGAATTGTGTGTGTATGCAATCTGACAAGGGAAGGGTCTGGAGCATATGTCTGAAAGGGCAGAGAGAGTCATACAGGGAGAATCGCCACCCTCAATTAGTATAAAAAGGGTTTATTTTTGCCAAGTCGTTAAACACAAGGAGTAGGGAGTCCGTGACAATAGAATTCGTGGGTCTTGTACGCCCGGCAAGTGGGAGCGCAATGGATAGAGATGTTGTTTCATGGGTAGGAGGTCGAGGGTTCGATTCTCCTGCTGTGCTATATTTTTCCATTTCATATGTTTGATTGAGAGTTGAACGATATTGAGACGAGAGACATCTATACCATTTTTAGATGTTTTTGCCTAGTTTTCCAGTTGTACGCCGTGAAGAGTAAATTTCTTGAAACTTGTTTATTACTAACGGGTTTTTTAACCACAAGACAATGAGAAACTACCCAACGATGTATAAATGTTCAACACCAGTGATGCACATGCCCAAAGTGCCACGAAACAGAAGCACTGGTCACAATCGGACAGCGTATAAAAGCAACAGGCTCCTCGCAGGTGTGCCAGCGACACCATGTCATTATAACAAATCCGTTTTCTTTCAGCTACCCTCAGCTTCGACATCTACCTTCAGGATGTTGTCCCTTTTTTGCAGGTTAAAAGGAGGGTCGTGCACAATGACGTGGCAGTAAAATCATTCCACCCGAAAACGTTATCATTCGATAATATTCGATCATTTAAAATTCGAAATTTTGAAAATCTAGTATTATTCGATCACTCGAAATTCGAAATTTTTTCCCAAGGACAAAGGTATAGTGCCCACCTATTCGACCCCACTGTTCTTCCAGCCCTAACATACGCCTAAGAGACACAGGCAACACGAAAGCAGGATGAGCAGCGTCACACAGCGTGGAATCGAGAGGACGATGCTCAGAGTGACACGACTTACGCAAGTGAGAGAAGGCCTCCGGAGGTCCGAGCTTCCTTGAAGTTCAAAGATCAGAGACGCTATTGCATGGGCCAAGCCGTCGAAAATTATGTAGGCCGGCCACGGAATGCGTTTCGCAGACACCCGCTGGACGAGAGCCGTCACCGACTGAACTCCGCGGGATGCCAAGGGAACACTAAGACGCCCACCAACGCCTTGGTCGGACTTCTGACATCTTTGTGAAAGTTCTAAACGATACATGTGGCGCTCTTCGTGTCCCTCGAGTAAAGAGGATCCATTGGAGCACTCTGGCACGCTACAGGGACGAACGGAGGCGCTGCTTAGGCGACACACGTGATACGTGAACATTTTCTTGATTCACTACTGCATCACTACACCTGCGAAATCAAAGGTAGCTAAAACATTTTTGTCTCTTACTAATTTTTGACAGCCAAAAGACGAGCAGGGTTCAGAGTTATAAGAATAGCCTCACAAAAAGCTCCGCAGAAAGCGATCATTGAGGATGATCGGCCAACAATTTCCAATTTTTAAGGTGGAGAATAATCGTACCCTCAGTAACTCGACTAAGTAACTAACTAGGTCAACCGATTAGTTAATTGATGATTAAATACTCCTCAGAGCACTAGTTTCAACATCTCAATAATATAGCCGTAATATCAAGTTGTAAATAATCGTAGATGCAAAATACTGTTAGAATCGAAAAAAATACGCAACCAAATTACTAAAGGCGAGAAATGTCCTATGAAGGAACTCCACGTCACCAGCACTTACACAATCAATCAAACAAAGAACGCGGCGTAGCTCATAAATGTATGGCACAATTTCTGCACAAACACATCCAAAAACGGTAATGCTTAGAATTCACAATACTCTAGAAACATTACTTTGGAGTGAAACTCGTGATTGTATGATACTTTGCGGATTCTTTTCATTGACTTCTACGCTATAATTTTGTTCGCAGCTCCATTTTCTATTTTATGGTCAATTTTTGGTCATTTTCCCAGAAAACAGAAAACTGGAAAAATTTGCCCGAAATGGACAGAAAATCAGAAAACAGAAAACAGAAATTCCGCCCATCCCTGGTTGGAACCCTTTTCGTTACAGCGACATGCACTATTGAAGAAGAATTTTTTCACAACAACAATAAACAATAACAGAATGAGATGGTAGTTACAAGGTTGTGCAGATAATGGTCTAACCAAACAGGTGACGATGGTGAGATTATCTTCTAACGATGCCTAGTTGATGCGGGTTGATGACGTCAGTGGTAGTGTTGGTTACTTGTGAGGAAGTTGGTGGGGTGCTGGGTCGATGCGACGTAGGACCCACGGCGAGAATTCCGGAGAGTCAGATGCCAAGGGACGCACCAGCTCCTCCTGCCCTAAACAAACTACAAAGCGACACAGAGTAGCAACCTCCTTGAGCGAACACATGGGCTTTAACGGAGATAGAGAGAGACGAGCTGCTCGGGACGGAGCAATCCCAGACTAAAGTAGGAGTAACCCCCTTTAGCGGAACGCAGAGTGGCACCCCACCGCTCTTCCTAGCGGTAACACGGCCTTGTACTGAAAGAGACGACGAGCTCCCTCGGGACGGAGTAATCACTCAAGTAAATCGAAATTGCTCTCCTTTATGCCCTATTGCCGCCACTTTCCGCGCAGCCGCTATCGCATTATCATTGCGTACAGTACTGCCATAATCCTTAAAATCAGTTGTGCCTAATCGTTGATACTCTACTCCCTGAACTCTAATAACATAATAGTTATCTCAAAAAATGTTCATAAAGTGAGAACGTTGCAACTGTACGAAAACTAAAACAAGATTGTTAGAATAAAAGCATGTTCAAAGAGAATTAGAATTTAATTTTTTAGTTCAGTTGTCCGATGTGTCATGCTTTAATAATTTTTGAGAAAATATAACTTAAATTTTGTTCTAAAGCAAAACAAGAATGCAATCATTTAGACCATTAAGGCGTCATGCACTCGAAAAACGATCACGATTTTTGTTTGATTAATAGTGAAATGCTGCTTTCAAAGTATATTTGCGATGCACATTTTCAAATACATTTGCGTTTTTAGTGTGATTCATCTACGTCCATGTCAGAAATGGGCAAGTGGTAGACGTTCTGGCTGTACAGATGGTAGCGCGTACATACCTCCAATTGCTGTTTGTGTAAAATCTCTACGCGAGGGAACTTGCAGGAAAATAAATGAGTAATGTTTCCTTGTTTTCTTGAAAGCGATTTGATTTAGGAGGAGGATTCCTAAGAATAAAATATCTAGAGACTTTTATACGTGGTCCAATGGGGAGGTCACAAAGGTGACTGTGCACAACTACTCTACCGGAAATGCCGTTTTCGATGCAGCCGCGCTTCATCCAAAGGATATACTGAAAGGAACGTGGGTTCATGCTAATTTGGAAACTAAGGCTATTAACCCATTGACGACCACGCGGCAAATCGCGTGTCTGGCGCGTGGGACCGCGCGCTGGGACCGCGCTGCGAGGCTCGAATCTCGTGCACTCACTACATCACGGTATTCCAAGTGAAGCTCCCTCTCCAATGGGTGAGCCACATACTGGAAAAGGCCGTAACAGGTTCGAAGCAAAACGTAGAAGATGTATTTGCCGCTACAAAAAGGTCAGCACAGAAAAGGGCGCACGTTCGTCACGAATCGTGCAAATAAGGTGACCACACGATGTAGCAAGTGTTTGAAATATTTGTTATAAATTGGGTTCAAGTTTTTTCGCAAGAAATTTGACCAGATCTCTTAACCATGACCATTTTTGTAAGATATACGTAGCTGCTCGTGAGTAGTATCTATTTATTTGAGGTTTGTAAAGTGTGTTGTGCTGATTTTTTTAATCAAAGCTTTCGTTAGAAGTAAATGATTCTCGGACCACTGCGCAGGTAGCATTGGTAGGACCCAACGAATCTAATGAATACTAGTAAACTATGAAAAATTGAGGAAGTGCGCCGCAGCGAACATTTTTTTAACCGCGGGCTAAAATTGGGCCGCGCGGTGTCAATGGGTTAAGCAATTTGAGTATATGACGCGATTACCGCGAAGATGCACCGCAGGGGTGAGGGGTGCAGCGGGGTGCAGGAACCCACTATTGCTCCTACCATAGGCGCGTCAGCCTATAATATTCCCTCCTCTTCGGTTGAACCAATGCCCGATTGACAGCCGCGATCACGATAGGAGAACCACCGCGCTCTCGCACCCCCGCTGTGCGTCTTTGCGATATGCTCCGCAATTTCTTACAACCAGTATGAACAGGCACATAGTTATAACAGGCAGAGATTACTTATGTAGTTTCTTTTCAGTATTGAGCTTCTATACCTCAATTATTCCTTACGTTCAGGAAAGAATCCAAACAATGTGGTAATTTTTCACAATTTAGTCACTCTTATTCATAATGCTTGTGCATAGCACTCTGAAAACATTGAGATACAGAAACCATTGAACATTTCTTAATAGAACAATGCATTAACAAACATCGTTTAGGAAACAAAATAAAATTGGTTCCTACAAAACTTCTGCTCTTTGTTTTTCCATAGTTTTCATTCTTGAGGCGAATTATCAGTTTCATTTGTCATCGGCTCGACCTTCTTTAAAAACGTTTCAAATT